>VTPC01091026.1:14254-73453 GCA_011009095.1 Ignelater luminosus | reverse complement strand
TAAAACTAAAATTTTGTGTAAATGTCGCTATTGTGTTTCCGAAATAATTAATGAGCTTAATCCGCTTTATTCAAAGATTTCGTCTTTGCCAGAAAAAATAAGTACAATTAAATTTCAAGTATTTTGGTACTTAAACGCTTGACATTTATTCTTTTTTCATTTTGTATATCTTTTAAATTAATTTTATATTGAATGTATACAAGTTCTCTTATACAAAAGTTAACAATAAGAGAAAAAAATAGAATCGACCTTTTTCTTCGGTATGATTAAAGTCTTTCCATTTCATTTCCGATTTGTTATAGTCAAGACGAATTTCTTTCGGATCAAACAATAAAAATATCTTTTTTCGGAGTTTTCTTTGCATGGGTGCTTTTAATATCATTACGTTTTGAGGTAAAAAAATTACAATAGAATCTTCTAGTAGATTATTTTATTCATCTTACGTGTAATAAATACATTTCTCTTTTTGAAAAGAATTCAAGTGGTACAACTAACAAAGCAGAATAGTCTTATAACATGCAAAAGTTGATTTTAATGTATGTATCAAACTGAAAAAAGATCGACTTTGTACGCAAAAGGATAAAATGACGTCTTGGTCGAAAGAACCAGAAAATTCGCAATTTTTATTTACTACTAGTTCTTCAACTGTAAAAGCTTTTCAGTGTTTAATTTAGTGAAAATATAAAAATTTTTAATATATAAAAAAACGAATATTTAAAATGTTCGGACGATTACTCTTTAATGAAGAACTAACGGAGCTCTGTTTTATTTGTGGTATTTGAAAGAAACGAGTTTCATAAAGCACAGACGTAGTAAAGCTTATTTTATAAATTTTTCTTATTTGTTTCTTACACTTTACTTGCGTCAAAAACATTTTTAAATCTTTAACTGTTAGAACGACTTGTTTCTTAGCACTGATTCAAATTTAAAAAAAAATTGGTTTTTCGTATACTGTTGTACTTTTAAAACTAAAGTTATTTTTGTTTAATACTTTTCTCGTAAAAACGAGGCACAAGAAATAAGCGCGTTGTTGAGATTCGAGGAGATTGCGTGGGTAGAAGTTAATTAATCTTTTACTTGATGTTTTAGTTAGTTAATTGCAGTTTCATCAACATTGCTGAAACTTTAGCTGCGATAAAAAATGTTTGTCGCATGAACAAGTTCAAGTAAATCTTATCTTTTTGAATTCTCTTATGATGGTATATTAAGTTTTTATTTTACTTCTACTCTCGGAAAGAAGAATCTCGACACTGAAAGACATAAAAAGTTGTGTAAATTTTGCTAGCTTTACTTAACCCGGTTGGCGGTCTTAGGTTATTCGAGGGATTGCACACAAGGTATCAAGTGTGATTCGTATTGGCAATTTTATTAAATGATATCACGCATAATAACCTTACACAAAACTAAAATGCAAGCGTTATTATAACCGAGCTAAATGACTCATTCTTTACTTTATTATTGCACCATCTTTAATTTACTATTGAGTCATCTTTCAAAGTCGATTTTCCCGAGAACGGTTTGAGATATCAAAATTCAATTTTCATGTTCGTAATGAGCGTAAAATTCTACGTTTGAGTCATATACCATATGTGGTAACCAAACTTTTTTAGTTCCGTTAACTAGGAAATCATGTTTCATGTAAACGTTACGAAACTTTGGCAAGCGCATATTCTTAGCACTTTTATTATTTTAGTTTGTTTAACGATCTTGATTTTCTATTTTCTGTTTGTATCACCTTTTGATATTAATTGCTTACAGCTGGCCTGTAAAGACGATTTTGAATTGATGCAATTTTGTATTATTTATAAAAAGACAGAACTGATAAAATCGCAGCTGAAAACTATTTAGCTAATAAGTTAACTTCAACACATCTAAAAAGATTGTAGGTTACATATAGAGCTCGAGGATACCTATAGTCAAACCATCAAACACCACACTGGACATCCAATTTACAAGTAACTGCTCCTTTTTCTGCTACTTCCTCTTATATGCTCCATAGAGTTCTGCAGGCTTTCCAAAAATGATCTACGGGCAGATACTAAAGCCAGGTCATTCTATGAATATATAGTGTCATTTTTAATGACAAGAAAAGAAAAGCTGACAAAGATCACAAATTTGACTTATTCCTCGAGATTGGGCGTGTAAATGTTTTTTATTGCTGAAATGTGACATTTTTAACAAATTCACAAATTTGTTTGAATTTAAGTATAGCTCAACTCTATACATACAATTGTAAAAAGCATAGCAACAATTGTTTTTAAGTACGTCTTAAATTTAAGCGAGATCGGTGCAATCAGCTATAAAAGTCTTTCATTTTCTCCACCAAATATGGTATTCATGGAAATTGGTACTTTTTAAGATTGAATGATATAGAAAATAAGACAAGACAGGAGCGATTGATAGGTCAACACTTTGATGTTATGATAAGCAACAAGCATAACATGTACTTTCTTTGAATAAAATAGTGTATAGCACTGCTTAATGTTTCTCTATGTACAGTTGATAGATGGAAAAGAAAGAAATGGCAGAAATGGGAAGGTATTTTTCCAGAGCATTCCAAGTATTGAGAATTGTAGATGTCATTGCAAGCCAGAGGGCAAGTTTTACGTTTGATTGATTTTGAGTCAAAATATTCGACATCGAACTTAAGTGGATATGAAGATTCTTATGTCATCAATAACGCCTGGAGTTTCGTGTAGAAAAAAATTTCAAAATGTGCAATAAAAACTTGAAATCGTGCAACAGTAAAAGCTTTAGATTGTGCAAGATAAAAAGCAAATAATAAAAATGAGTTAAGCTAACAAGATATTGGTTCCACTTCCTTAAAAATATGGAAATAATAGTCTTTATTTTAAAACTTACTGATCTAGACGTTAGTCATTTTTTTCTTGCAGAAAATGCGCAAGGAACGTGAGCCCATATCGACGTCAGCTGATCGTCGCTTGCACTTGCTTGCTTTCCTATTATTTGAGGTTATGTTTACGAGTCGCATTAGAGGTCATTGCAAACAGCTGTAAATAGATTGATACTGCGCAAGACCATGTCAGAAATTTTGTAAAAAAAAGTATACATAATTTGCATACAACTCGCTACAACAAAAATTTTTGTATAAAACTTCCACAGAATTTAGTATAGTGCCAACAGCTCTAAAACAGAAGAAAGAATTTCCAAGCATTAAATCACTCGAATTGCAACGCACATAATATACTTCTGATTTTCTCTCGCTGCCTATAGCCTTATCACAGGGTACACAGTAGATTGTCTTCCCATCAGATTTTAGTTCCGGATATTTTTCAATTTAAATTCTTATCTTAAAACTTAAACTGGTTGCCGTTTTAGGCATTTTAAAACATAGCATGAAAAAGCGCGTACTTTTCCGGGGGCCGACAACTGAAAACTAAACAAAACATCGCTTCCAGAAGAGAAAAGTGAGAAGGGGAGATGGAGTAATTAAAAATTTTTTAGAAGTATAAACCCACCTCCCCTTGCTCTGGTTCACTAGAAAATTCTAGGAAAGAGAGAGGGGGGAGGGGGTTATTTTGGTTTAGCAGGGTTTTAGGTCATATTAAAAGTAATTTATAAAAACCATTTTTCTAAAAATACATTAATTTTCGAAAAATAGGTAAACGTGCAATTTTGTGCTAAATAAAATGTATGTTAAAATGATCTACACATCCCAATTTGGATAAATAATTTGTGGCTGGCCGTTTACGAACTATGAAAAAAAAAGAAGCAATTGCACGTGAATCCGGACTTTAGTCATCATAGTCAAGTATCGACTACTTCAGAATTCCAAGTGTACCCATTGAAGGAATCCTAGACAGATGGCAACATTGACTACTGAAAATGGGTTTTAAGGCAGATTCTTTTCCTGCAAGAGATGCCAACCTTGGATACAGGCCAAGGCAACAATCAAGTTTTAGTTTGGACCACTTTTTAGTTTTGTCAGATTGTTCTAACTACATAAAATAGCTTTTTGTAAGCGTTTGAGGTTGATATCAAATTTTGTAAATGAACCTTGAAATGAAGAATTTAAACCAAATCTGATTTTTTAATCAATTACTGCATAGATAGACCCAAAGCTCGAGTTCAAGCTCTACCTTTAGAAAGTCATGAAACCTATACTCCATCCGTCTTTTCTGGTTTTATCAGTTCTCGAGCTTTCTTGGCTTACGTCAAGTTTATTTGAGGCGGTGCGGTGCAGTGCTTTAACCTTTTGTACCTTTTTTCTAACTAAAGGTTTGAGAAGTGTTGGCTTCTTCATTAATAAATACTCCTTACTAAAACCGTGTTTACTATCGTCCAGCTATCTTAAGACAGTTTGAATGTTAATAATAGCTTTTTAAGCGCTAGATTTGCTGGAATACAGAGAGATTTCTGATAGCTGCCTGCTCCATTCCCTCTTACGTTACAACTTAATTAACTACAAGTGTGCTGACGTAACCAAAAGAAATTATTTGTAATATATAATTGTTATATAACCAAGTTATTAAATACTTAGATGCGTTGTAAAGTTACCGAAACTTACATCAGAACTTACGCAAATCTTTCTTTATTTGATATGCTTGTAAATAAACATACATATAGATCTATTATATTTGTAGCAAATGGAAGGCTTGCAAAGTATCCAAAGATGCTGAAACGTGTTATTATTTAGTAAAAATCGAAGCTCTTTCTACGTATTGGAATCCCAATTATAAAATTGAACATTGGGATATGCCTTCACAATATTATACCTGGAGAAATGCAATGTCCAGTAGCTTACAAAACTTTTCCATGAACAATCAAGATTTTGAATTCGGTAAATTTCTAGATTTCTTATTCCTGGATGTTATTGTAATGGTAATTTATTTTTATTTTTTAGTTGTTAAGCCAATGACAACAAAAGTAAAAATGACAATAAATAGAACTAGCAATGGAAATATAATTAAGATTTTAAGTGATGTGGTAATACAAGACTGCAACATACAAATATCTCAAACACAATACCAATCAATATTAGCAGTAAAAGAATCGTTATCTAGAATGTTAGTAAGTTGGAATTTCCTATCAATGAGGCCGACACAGAAGATATTAGAAGATAAAAGGGGTTGGTGGAAATACGCCTATCATGCATTATTAGAGCAACGAGTAAGACCTTATACATGGAGTAGAATCAAAAAAGTGAGACAACAGTATCAACAATATACTGAAGCCTATAAAAAGATTCTTTTAAACCCCAATGATACTGAACTAAAATTAGATTTGCAAAAGTACGAAGATAGTTTATCGGTTGTAAATATTGTGATAGCCAGGAGACAAGCAAGCTTAATGGTAAGTCATTGACCCTTTAAAATATATTTCTGTTCCTGCTAAGTGTAATATTTACTTTTTCTATTTTAGGTAGAAGCAAGCAGTTTTGGCGAAAAGAGCTTTTGGGCAATGCTTCCATCTCCTGAAAGAACTGTATTGTGTGAAAAGATTGGATATATGCAACAATCAAATTCTGATAAAAAGCAAACTATAGGTTAGATAAAGACTATAGATTTATATTAAATACCTTACTTTGTTATTTTTCAGAACACAAACATAATTTTCGTATGGGTAATATTAGTTTGTCATTAGTGAATTCAGGAAGAGAAATACTAGTTTTAACGATGACTCAGTTTATATCAACTATTCTTCCGAATTTTAAAGATAATTCGTATAAAGTTACTTTAAAAATCGAAGGAATTGTAATTGAAGGTGCAAGTTTGGAAGATCATCTCGTTCCAATAGTATCATCTGAGCATACTCATAACAGTCCCGCATACTTTTTAAAAGTTGAAATTGAAAAGGTACCATCGAAGTTAAACGCATCCTATAGAGTTAATGGAGCATTAAGTACTGTGGAGATTTTTTATCAACAGGTTAGTGTATGTGTTCTTATTAAATAGTAATACAAGACACGATTCAAAATCATCAAAGTGCAAAGTGTGTCGTTATTTAGTGTCATATGGTTTATTTTATAGACTGATACTGTTCTATGAAATTATATAAAGCTGAATTGAGTTACACCCTACGTTAATAGAAACTTTATTAATCAAAGCTTCTTGTGATGAAAAAGTTTTTGAATCATATTGTATATGTCTTGGTTTTAGTTATGAAGTGAAACATTGATATCAATAGTAGTAAGTACTTTTCTGATGCAATCATAGAATTTCTCAAAGAAATTCCTTCTTACATTATTATTTTCATAAACAAATGAGCATGAGGTAGCAAAACCTTAAAATGATATTCATATAAATGTCATAAACATACATTGAATTGTTAGAACCGGTGGTAGGACTTCTTGGATTGGTCAGTTTTTTAATTCGTTAAATTTTGTCAACCGAATGAGCTTTTCAGACAAGTTTCAGTAGGACTGTCGAAGCTGTTCTTATTACCAGTGGCTTTTTCTTAAAGAATTTGAAGTCTTGGTCTCTCTTAATATCCAAATGCAATACTGACAGTAAAATTCCACGAACAGATGACTTATTACATACGCCATTACGACTTATAGCATTTAAAATTGAGTTTTAGTTTTTGCTTGCTTACATGTATCAAAATTTTGATGGCATCAAGGAATACGAGAGTAGTACATGCCACTTATTATTTCACAGATAGTCAACAGACATACTTTTTGAAAAACAATATAATACACCACTCGCTGCAAAATAAAATAATCGTGTAGTTTTTGAAATCTAAAATCAAATTTGCAAAAAAGTTGCTTTTAACATTATTTCGTAGGTTTTCTGGTCTTCGAGTAAAATCGAATTTTCTGAAACCTCTCAAAACCGAAGTTTGTTTTAAAACCTATAGATTTTTTGGTAACTTGCAAACGGCGCGCAATATTAAGATAAGATCTTCTGTAAGACTAATACTATAAAGCTAGGAAAGCACGCTGAAAGAAGATTGATTGAATGGGTTGGATCACTCTTCCAGCAAAGATGACAAAAATAACCTCCACCAATTTGAAAAACCAAACATTGTTCCTGCAGCTATACTCCAATTTTATTCCAATTTAACTACATCACATGTTTTAAAGATTTTTTTATTTGAAACTTATCATTATAATATAACAATCAGTTTGTTTTGTTTAGAAAACATGCATTACTGTAAAAAGATTGTAAATTAATTTTAAGCACATCTAACCACAAATGTACGATTGTCTATCATTATTTTTTTGTAGATTTTCTAACAAAAAGAATTATTCACGTTTTATTTGTTTTCAGTACGCTTTCAATCAGCTGGAAAAATACCTAAACAACAAATATTTCTCAACATCAATTATTTACAAAACGCTGAACAAATTACCAAACATATTATTTGATTTCATAAGCGAGAAAATATCAAAACGTTGGTGTTTAAATTTCGATATAAGAATCCCTTATGTTATTTTACCAGAAACGGGTAGTATGCAAAAGTAAGCAGAATTTTAAATTAAAATTTTGGTATTAATAATATTTACATATTTACATATTTTTAGAGGCGAAAATATTTTAATATTAGACTTTGGACACCTCATAATTAAAACGGAATTATGCGAAAAAATTGATCTATCAGACGCAGTTACACAAATGGAATTGGAGGAACAATTCTATTCCCGTTTGCACGTAGACTGCAGCGATATGCAAATACTCTTTTGTGATGCTACCGAAACGTGGAAGGATGCCAGGAAGGAAAAGGACACAGAAATGCATATTTTACCAAAAACGAATTTTTCATCAACGTTTGCGTCCTGTGTGAAAGTTTTAAAAACTGTACCCAAGTTAGTTAGTCTTTAATTTAGAATTAGGGAAAGTTAATGACTGAATTTATATGAATTTCAGGTATAAATTTAACACCAACATCCCCAGTTTAAAAATAAACATATCCGAAAGAAAAATAGCATCATTACTGAGGTTTTGCAATAATCTGATCCAATCAAACACGTGTGTAAATTCAACGATTGTATTGCCAGCTATATTAAAAGAAATGAGAAAAGATAGAATAAAAGGAAAATTGGACTCAAAGTATTTGCATCATATACAAAATTCCATAAGAATTAGTGACACGCACATAAAGACAAGAAGAAGAAGTAAATCAGATAAGAATGGAATAGTAATTTCCAGAGAAAAAAGGTATATGTTAAATATAAAGTAAACTACCAGAAATATTCTTTTAACCAAATCAAAATTTATTGTAGGAAATCCGAAGATGTGCAAAGAAAGGAAAATATGAATGAGGCATGGGCACGTGTTGTTGATCTTCCCGGATTAGAAGATAATATTTCGCCAAGTAATAATATCTCCACATTACTTCGTTTGGTTATTACTGAGGTGAGTCTTTTCAGTGATAAATTCCAGTCGCAAAATTAATCTTTGGCTTTTGGAAAACAATTTTCGATTGAATCAATTTATTAATTCTAGATTTTTCTTTCAGTTTTCCTTGCTATTCTCACGTTCAAGTGACATAACAGATAGAGCGTATCTAATGTTTCGTTTAGGTTCGTTTATGATGGATGTTGCGTTAATGACATATGGCCCAGCTTATCAAATATCTGTAAATAGTATTTTGCTAACCGATAAATTATATACCTCACCAAGTGGACAATATCTTGATTTGGTGTATAGTCCTTTTCCAAGCAACATTGATGTTCTCACCATACTTTATAGAAAGGTAAGTCTAAATTAATACGGTACAGGTTCTGTTATTTCGTTCTGCGAATGAATGCAAATTTTAAAAGTTGTAATCCAGAATGGCAACAAAACATTTAGAGAATGTTCGCTTAGTCAAGATCATTCATTTAAAGTGTATAAGCAGCTTCCAAAGAACAGTTTGGTCACATACTTAAACGAAGCAAATGAAAAACAGCTTTTATGGTAAATAATCAATTTTAATAATCCGAAGAATGGAACTTCAAATAAAGAGTTCTATCACAAATAAAAATCAAAACAAAACATGGAACTCTGTTCAAAAGCTAACACATCTAGCTTATATCATCTGAAATACAAGAAGGGCACGTCACCGAAATCTATATGACCCGATACGTAGATCTTGCATCCAGCTATAGATCTTTCAAAGACCTCGTAAACTATACAATATGAAATTTGTCTGTAACTCTGCTTTATTTTGTGGTACAGAAAAGTGTTGATGGTACCCCTGTTGTAATGGAGTTTAAAACAACAAGTCTCATTATTGTTTCAAAAGCAGCTCTGTAAATCTTGTTAAGAACACAAAATTAGCAAATTAGTTGTAAAAGCATTTTACTAATAACAATAATAATAATTAAAACCCATAAATTAAATATTCGTTTAAAACAACGCTCTGAGCAATAAGTTCTACTGGCTAATTAACCAGCGTAAAAAGTATAATAATTATTTTCAGGAAATCATTCCACGTTAATCTCGACATCTTTGAAGTCAATTAATTAGTGTATAACCACGTTAAATCACTTGTTGAGTGCAAAATCAGATTTATGTATTTAAAACACACAAAGCGATTTACTCTGAAATTCGAGCAAAAAACAATCGTAAAATTAAATAAACGAAGTTTAATTACTGGACACAAACTGGAAACCTGAGATTGCTATTTATAAAGCACAAAATTTGTTTGCGTGGGGAAGTATTATTTCTCTTTTCAAACAACAGTTTTAAAGCATCAGCTTTTTTAATAAAACTATTGGATAATTTTGTATTAATAATTTTAAATATAATCTATAAGTTCAGCTGCAATTATTATTTAATAAATAATAATATTGCTTGATTTCTAGGAGGTAATTGTTTGTAAAAATGCAAAGAATTAAAATTAAGAACTTCCCAAAAAGAGCAAGAATTTGATTTGATATCATCTGGTAAATGTTTAGTAATAATCTAATAACATTATAAACACCAAGGTTTTTGTTAAACTAATTTTGCTCCAAACCATACTAATTAAACGTCTTCAGACTTTGACGTGTTGGTACAAGCACTTTATATCTAGATTCTTTTGGTATCTATTTAGATTTTGCTTATATACAGAATTGTATTAAAACCAACAGACCACAAATATTTAGCAAACAATTAACATTTGCTTCTAGGAATAATAAAATTAATAAATATGAAGAAATTTCAAAAATTCCATGCAAGGAGTAGGCAAGAGTGGTATTATGAGACTGCATTGAAAAGTTTTCGGAATCACCCATAGATCGCTGCCGTAATTCAATTTATTTTGTTTTTGGATACCTGAATTCAAACGTGAACGTAACCAAACAATTGATGAACCTCGTTCAGGACGCCCGAAATCTGCGACTACTCCAAATATCTTTGACAAGATCTATGATATGGTGTAAGACAATCGTTGAATAAAAGTTGGTGAAATAATTGAGGTTGTGGGCGTCTCGTATGAACGAGTTATCAATCAGTGTATCCAAGATAACGATGCATCGCATGGGGATCTTGGAGACGGTAAGAGATACGGCATCGGTTAATGGGGTTGAAAGTTGGCTATTTATAGGACCTTTTTGTTGGCATTTGCAAAATCTAAATATCTTGGATAGTTTCAGAGATATTTAAAAAAAGTAGATTTCTCGATTTTCGTTATTATTTTTTCTTTCCTTTATTTGAAGAGACATCGGAAAACTAAAACCACTTTTCCATTGCCACTTTTTGTTCTCTATTAAAATACGCTAAAAAAATTTCTGTACAACGTTTCGGTTTCGAGTAACCATTTTCAAACTTATTTTTTTAAATTTTCAATTGTTTTCCATCTATTTAAAAAAATGGGGTTAATGATGGTTACTCGAAACCGAAACGTTGTACAGGAATTTTGTTAGCGTATTTTAATAGAGAACAAAAAGTGGCAATGGAAAAGTGTTTTTAGTTTTCCGATATCTTTCCAAATAAAGGAAAGGAAAAATAAAAACGAAAATCGAGAAATCTACTTCTTTTTAAATATCTCTGAAACTATGTAAGATATCTAGATTTTACAAATGCCAACAAAAAGGTCCTATAAATAGCCAACTTTCATCCCATTTAACCGATCCTGTATCCCTTACCGTTTCCAAGATCCCCATGCTGCGCATCCTTATCTTGGACACACGTATAGTACCAAGAGTTGGGATTAAAAATACTTTCAGCACGATGGTGCCGCGTCTGCTTACTCCAGATCAAAAACACATTCGTGCTCAAACTTCAGCTGAGTGTTTGCAGTTGTTTAGAAAAAATGCAGTTGATTCCATTAGGAGATTTGTGACTATGGACAAAACTTGAATTCACTATTATATTCCAGAAACCAAACAATTATCAATACAGTGGGTTGGCCAGAGAGAATCCGTCCCGAAGAAGGTAAAAACAGTTCAGTTGGCTGGAGAAGTAATGGGTTCTGTTTTTGAGATGCTAAGGGCATTTTATTTATTGACTATCTGGAGAAAGAAAAACCATAACAGGCCAATATTACTCAGCACTTTTACAATAACTAAATGCAGCAATCTGTGAAAAACACCCCAAAATGTCAAAAGAAAAAATCTTATTTCACGAAGACAATGCCACCAGTCTATGCAAGTGCAATTGCTCAACAAGACAAAAACCTAGTTAAAGTTCGAGATTGTTTGCTATCCTCCCTACTGAAAAACTGAAAAATCTCTATCTGGAAAGAAATTCAGGTCCAATAAAGAAATCATCGACGCTTCAAATGCATATTTTGCAGGCCTCAAAAAATACCATTTCCGTAAAGGGATTAAAAAGTTGGAAATGGGTTAGTCCAAGTGTGTTAAATTACAGAATGATTATGTAGAAAAATAAAATATATCTTACCTTAAATTTCATTTGTTTTCATTTTCATTCCGGAAACTTTTCAATCCAGCCTCGTACATACCTGATAATAGATGAAGATATCACTATTCTGATTTTATTTTTTTTACAAGAGTAAGCTTAATGCTTGAATATTATATTTGTGCCCTTTCTTTTAATAACAATAGAGCAGTTTTTCCATACAAGATTTTTCTTCTTCCAGGTCGACGCCAACTGTCCCGATTTTTGGACACATTTCCACGGCGTCGAAACATCTCTAGTTGCCGATGTAGGGACATTAAATTTGCTTCTACATCAGGATGCACTACATACAATCATTAAATATTCCCGCTATATGTATCATAAGTAAATTTGTAATATTTTACATAGCACTTGTTTAAAAATAATCTTTAATATAATTTTCAGAGTTCGCACACAAACTTCGAAAGCATTGTCGAACAATGTAAAATCTGTGATTAAAAGTATTAAAAATATATTTCAAAGTACAAAACCAGAAACACCTGTTCCACCGGGTGCTGTGAAATTTTCGCATTCGGCACATTTATCCAACATAAAAATTCGTGTTTGTGATTCCGATTTTGATATAATTAACATAGAATTATCTGGAGTTGAAATGGATTTCTTATTTAGAGCAAATGAAAGATTTGTGTTTAGATCTTTTTTGAGCAACTTGACAGTTGAACATCTTTCTGATGTTACGTTGTACTCAAAGGTACTCTCGCACTTTTATACGCTGTCATCGCTTTTCTAACATTTTTGAAATTTATAATGCAGGTGGTTTCTACAGATGAAGATAAAGTTTATGAAATAAAATATGTTCGTCATGCACCTCATTTGGTTCAAAAGAATGACATATCTCCAAGTCATGACGATATGACTACAGACGGAAGCTTTAAGTTTCAACTGGGAAGAATACACGTAACGTTCCTTTATAAGTTAATTGTCCAGTTGCAAGTAAGTACATACACTCCATTTTTATGCAAATTAAAAATATATTATGAATTATCTAGTATCACAACTTTTTAGAGATTTATAGTTAATTTGGAAGGAATATCCTTTATTCAGAACTTGATTAAAGTATTACAAGATGCATTAACACAAGCAACCGATACATTAAAAGCAAGCACAAAGATTCATCTAGCAATAAATATTCATGGACCCATTTTGTTGTTTCCACAAAAATCAGATTCGCCAAATGTAATTGTTTTTGATACTGGCAAGTAATGTAAGAAATAGGATCTTATAGTAATAATAGTAACCTTTCTTGTTTTTAGGCGAATTAAACGTCGAAAACTTTTTTAAAGACTATCCTAACGAAATTATAGAAAATATCCTTGTAAAACTGAACGACATTACCGTTTTACGTGGCATAATGACGTTGACTTCTAATCTTGAAATGCAGGTAAGCCATTTTCAATAGATTATAAAGCAGCACAAAAACTTTTCGAAAGATTTAAAAACTTTAATAATTCCAGTTTTGAACAATCTGAACAGTTCGTGAAGTTTGTCAGATACCCGAAAACTTTTTGAATTTAACATTTCGAATTCTCAACAAGTTTTAAAGTATTAAAAAATAATTTATTTTAGGAAACAATGATAGAGCCATTAAGTCTGCATTTAGATGTTAAAAGATTTATACCTCATCCGAAATCAGTTCAAAAATTATTATCTTGGGACATCGATGGTGTAATGGATACGATACAAATTACACTTGGTCAACGCGATTTATCTACAATACTGGCTGTTTATGTAGACAACATTGGAGAAGGAAAATTAATAGATTTGATCCCAGATACAATTAAATCACCAACTGGGCATGCAGAAATTGATGATACGGTTAAAACACTCGAAGCATTCTTTTGCGAGCCTAAACAAAAAGATATTTCTGTAAAATTTTCCATTGACGGGATAAAATTACTTTTGTTTTTCGATTCTGGCGAATTATTAAGCTCGCCTATACGTGATTTAAATCACGGTCTTTGCAAATTTGAAATTTGTGAAATAGCCACATCTTTAGTCATCTATACTGATCACAGTTTGGATGGAAAATTGTCAGTTGATTGTATCTTAATTGAAGAACTTGGTCCTGATGTTAACATTTATGACAAAGGGTGAGTTATTCATTAATGTAACCACATTTTAATTTATTTTCTTTTTGCGGTTTGCGCTTTTTATCTACTGAAGTTATTATATGACTATGCACATGTAGCGAAGAATTATCGTCCTTGTAAATATCTTACATTTTAAGATTTTGCTGTATTTGCTAAAGAAAAAAAAACAAAATCGCTTCTCCCCACAATTAATTCCCATCACGTAAATGTCCTTTTTAATTTGCTCCCGTCAGTCAACACCAGCGTGATCCTGACTAGCACGTAATTAAAAAAGTGAGATTAGTTTGCTATTACTGTCTACATTTTAAATGCTTCTGACAAATATTTTTTGTTCTGGTTTCATTTCCTTTAATGAAATTTAATTTCTTATCGAATGGAAGATTTCACCCACACATATACACACACACGTTTTTCTCACTCAAAAAGACCTCTCAACCTCAACCTCTTACCATATAATACAGTAATACCTCGGACTTACGCAATAGGTGGATTTCGAACGATAACCGTGTAAGTGGAATTCGCGTAAGTCGGGGTACAATTTTGCATATAAATACATACAAATTATGTTTAATTGGGACCGGAGACTAAAGAAAACAATAATTTAGAAAAAAAATATGTCATAAAATCCTAGATAATACAACAAATTATATTATTATGAATTGCAAAAACGTAAACCGAAGTTATTTTGACGTAGAAGGCTTCATAAAATCTAACAAAGTCGTCTGACTGGTCAAAGATTTTTTCTTCTCGCGCAAAATTTCCTCGTTGGAGTTTATGTTTTCCAAAATTTGTAACCCTTTTTCAATTGAACTGAGGCTTTCTGTCAACAAAAGACCAATCGACGAGAAGATTTAAAAATCGCGTAATTCCGGATTTGCGTAAGTCGGGGTATTACTGTACTGTTTTCTTCTTAAAGAGAATATCACAAAACAGAATAAAACGTATCATTTTCGTTAATGTTTATTATGAGTAATACTGGAATAAAGATATTTATGACTTAATTGCTAAGAGAACCTAAATCCAAGAACTTAAACAAAAAAATATTTGCGCATATTCTTAACTCTACTGATTAATGTTTCTGGAATTCTGAAATCAGTGGTCGTTATATAATAGAAGTAAACTTCTCTTGGAAGGGGGATTTGGTAAGTGACTCGTATCGTTACTCGTAGCTGTGAACGTAGATCGCGATATAATAGTAACTCGAATAACGGAACAGCAGTAGACGATAAAGTTGATGGAGACCGAGAGTATTCCTCGGTGTTTTTAATTTCTCGATGCTATTCTGGTGGTAAACTACGGTTGCTCGTGACAGTATGTTGACGGAAAGACGGGTTTACGAATCAGAGGTTGATCTGTGGTAGATTCATGTTGGTGCGCGGATGATTGAAGAGTATGTAAAAAAGTAAAACACGATTCACGAAGCATGGGAAATCACTGAGAACTTTAGAGAGAATAGGCGGTTCGGGATGTCATTCCTGCACCTTACAAATACGTAGCGCGAGAACCAATAACTATATATGCGTCGCTCAATAATCTGAAGAGAGTTAAAATGGGGATGGGGTATAGCGATGGTCTGATGCTGTAAAATTTAATAAAGTATGAACTGGTTAATGGGTATTCAAAGAAGTTCCAAACCATTGCGGGTTTAAGCTATCTGCAGACAACGCATTGGGAATGTTCTTCAACTCTGAAAGCAGGTCGACGGCTTACCGAGAAGAATGCTTGTATGGGTTTTTTTGTTTTCGTCTAGTGACTGGGGACAATTTGTAGTGTTTTGAGTAGTACGTACATGTGAACTTTGTTTTGCCCTACTTATAAGCTAACTTTTGCATAATACAATAACTTTTGGAAAAAGCTTTTTTATTCATTCGTCGTTTGATAAACTCCGAACCAAACAGACAAATTCGTCATGAGAAATATCGCGATGAATTCTACATGTCGAAATATTTCAAAATGATTTTATAAGTTTTGTTCACATTATTCAACTTAACATTTCGCATTTAAAAAAGCTATGTAATAATAATAAACTTAAAGTGTGACTTTTGTTTCTTGTCTTGAAATTACACAAATAAAAAGGGTTCAGTGTTTCTCTGCAAATCGAAAGTGGGGCACTACGGTTTTACTCAAACTGAACCAGGACTTACTTTTAAAATGTTTCGAGTTTTTCTTTAGATATTTTTTTATGGACTGTACTTTTTGGTACCGTTGAGCTTTCACACCGATTAGTGATTTTGAGTCTGTATTGAATTTTTCTGGACATCAGTTCTAAGAATATCGGCCTGTGCAAAGACCCTACGGCAGTACTCCTTGTGAAGTAAACAGGAGATTGAGAAACGCTAAACTAAATGACATTAATTGATCTAAAGTATTACAAACTCTATTTCAAATTTATCAGTAAAGAGAATATTTCAACATTATTATGCTTCCTATGTATACTATTTCTTCGAGCAACACCGTGTATAATACATATTAGTAGGTACTACAATGTAATTTATAAAAATGCAGAGTGCTAGCTTTAATCATCAAGATTTTGTACTATTATTGCTTGTTAAACTTTTGTTTTTCAAGTAAGTAATGTAAAAGTCTTCATTGAGAAAAACTGCTTTTATCAATTATCACTTTTGTATGTTCGTTTATAATAATCATCAGTAGTACTTCATTTGCTTTTTAACGTTAACCACAAGTTTCTTTTGACTTCTTCAATCTTATATTATTGACTGCTTATTCTAATTCTGTTATTGTTCTTCTTTTTATATTTATTTTTCTTTTATATTCTTCTATGTTACTATGTTCTAATGTATAACTAGATAGTTTATTTTATGCGTAATATCTAATGACGAGTAACTGTGTTTCAGAATTCTTCACTCTCCAGTAGATGACAACAAAAACAATAACTGTAACATAACTGTGAATAAACCACCAATTATAGACATAACCTTTCATCAAAATAAAACAGGAGACAAATCCATAGATATCATAGTTGGACGATTAAGTTTATGTTTATCCGTCCCATTTTGCGAAAAAATTGCTCTCTTCATATTAGAATGCCTGCCAAAAGAAAATATTGATTTGGGAATAATAAACCACGGTTACATAAGTGATGCAGTCGGTGATGGACTAGAATCAAAAATTATATCACCCAGCATAGCAATAGCCTTAAGAGTAAATAAGCCAGAATTTATATTCATTGTTGAAACTACTTCAAATAAAAAACGCTATTTTATTACTAAAGCAGAGATTTTATCCGATTATTCAAGGCATAATAATAGACTGAATCTTGCCTTATCATTATCGGGATTTCATACTTTATTTTATGATCTGGGTATCAATTCATCAACTCCTTACGTCGTGCTGAAACGGTGTGACGTAGAGTTTTCAAAATGTTTTACGGAAGAAAAAGGCGAAAAGATAACTGCAACAGTATCGTCGTTATGTATTCAACTGTGTAGTCGAGTTGTACATTCGATCAATGACATATTAAATGATATTATTGAGCATTTTAAAGTACCTGAAGTACTGGATGCGAAAGAAACCAAGAAAATTGGAGGAAAGTCATCGGAAGCTGAAGATCTTTGGGAATCAAAAAAACTTAACGAATATGTACCACGTCCTGAAGATCAATATTCTGAAAGTAGAATTTATGCTAAGGATAAAGTGCACGAAATTCTTTTAATTCCCAAGACTGAAATTGTGGTGGTATTGGAACTAGAAGAAATTCCAGTAATAATTGTAAAGTGTACTTTAGAAGTGACTGTCTCCGACTGGTCATCATTATTAAATAGTACAAGTGAATTGACAATTCAGGCAAATTATTACAACGAAAGTTCCCAAACGTGGGAACCTGTAATTGATCCGGTTGTAGTAAATGAAAACGAATATGTACCCTGGGATATTCTTATTAAAGTATTTCAAGACAAATCCCTTCCAATATTAAATACAACAGATAATAAACCTAGAAAAGATAGTAAAATTAGAAAAACAAGTCCGTCGCCGTCGTCGAGTGAAGATGAAGAATCTAAAGAAGACATGGTTTATTTAGAACCACCAAAGATGTTTCATAATCTAAATAATCGAGGAATTAAAACAAGTTTGTCTACATTTTTAGATGAATCAGACTCTGAAAATGAAGATGGTGCGATGGAAAAGCTGGCATCTGCCATTTCGGACTTATTTACTGGGTAAGATCTTTTTCTTTAATTTTTACCCATTTATTGTATCATATTTATCTTATAAAAACCATATTGATATACTTCTATTACATCTGTTTATTTTTAAATAAGGGATTGGAATGAAAGTGAAGAAAGTGATTATGACCATTCAAGTGATGCAGAAGACGAATCAGAAGATAATTTAGATCCGAAAGTTCAAAATGAAACAAACACTGAACTTTCCAAAAGTTTCAAGAAATCTACATACTTTCTAGTAGATGCCAAAGAAATTCTTAACGTTACCATTACACCGGCATTTTTGAAGATTGTTAATGAAATTCTTACAGTCTACTCAAGTAAAACGTTATCCATTATGACAAATACAAAATCTATAAATTTAATAAATGATATTGGACCAAAAACAACCGTAGAGCTGTATGAAAGTAAGGGTAGTGAAGATGTTGAAAATACCATCTTGATACACTCAAAAACTTATGAAAATGAAGATTCATGTCCTAACAGTCCATCAAAAATGATATATATGATTCCTGAGTTTAACGAAGAAGCAAATGAAGATAGAGATAGGTAGGTTGTTTTAAACAGTGCAACTGAACGCTCAAGTTTTATTTGATCTGTTCTCTAGCCTTGCAGATGAACTAACTAAATTGGACTTAGATTTAAGTTATGATTATGATATAACAGACAGTCTACAGTTTCCATTAATTACAACTTCAAGCTTATATGAAAAAATACACAAACATTATATAAGAATACATGTCCCTGGATTTCTTCCACAACAAACAAATTGTCCGAAAAAGACTTGGCAAAGACTTATGCGAATGCAATCGAATTCTCATAACCAGGCTTACTACTTAATTGCTAAACACAACATTGGTAAACATGGAAGAACTGTTGTTGTTAGTTCTCCTTTGCAGGTGCGTAGTATTATATTACATGCGTAAAAATTCGTAAGTATTTTACTTTCAGATAAGGAATGAGACATGTTTTGCATTAAGTGTTTTGTACCAACCATCTGTTTTACAACAATTAAATTTAGAACCAGTAGGAGATGTTACAAATCCGTTTGAAACAACTATGAGAATTGCTGTTTTAGAGCCACATGAACACTATAATGTTCCTCTGTATATTGCTTATCACTGCAAGCTATTTATACAACCTGCTTATGCTGAGTAAGTTCAGAACTTCTTCGTGTGTGGAAGATTCTTTATCTGAAATTCAATTAAATTATTTCAGGGGACACTACATGTCAGATGAAGGTTTATGGTGGAAAGACTTAGCAACAGAATTAGATATACCACACCACATCACGTGCAAACCTAAAAATAGCTCAAACCTAGAAGTGTTTGCTCTTAAAGTATTACTTAAAAGAAATATAGACATAAAGAATTCTCGATCTTATTCAATTCCCAATTATGTAATACATTTGCTACCACCATTAACACTGCAGAACTTTCTACCATACACTTTAGAAGTTCAGAATATTGATTTGAAACAACACATGAAAGTTGAACCTGGAGAGAAATCGAGTGTTTATTCAATAAACCTAGCTAAAGACCAAAAGTTTCTAATCAAGGTTTCTTATTCTGGGTTAGTGTGGAGTGGAACTTTGAATTTAACTACTGACCTAGATGAAAAGATTATTGTATTATCTACAGATACTAAAATAAATGGTGCAAGTAAACAGTTGCCTATCAATGTAAAAGCAGAAAGAGAAAATAATTACAATATTTTCTTTTTTGCTTCCTATTGGGTTGTTAATAAAACTGAATTACCTCTACAATTTAAAGTAAGTATAGTGAAATTGTTACAAGAATTAAAGTTAGAAAGTTTTTTTAATTTACTTTTAGGCTACTTCAAGTACTACAATATTTGAAAGTTCAAGCGAAGATGTGCTACTATTTACTTTCAAACGACATGTGAAACAAAGCATTACGTTGAGGGTATATGAATCTAGTTGGTCTAATGATTTTGGTTTAGATTGTGCTGGTACTACAGGATTAGTAGTATGTAAAGATCATGAAAGGAAGAAAAGATATTCTTTTTTGCTGTCTATAAGAATGTCTCAAATGTGTCCACAATATACCAGAATAATAACATTCTTACCAAGTTTTGTTGTTATCAATAATACAAAAAAATTTCTAAGGTGAGTTAACGATAGAATCGTACTTGAAACACTACTAAATTTTATCATCTGTAGATTTATGGAACACAACGAAAAAACAGACTTATGGATTGACTTGCCACCTCATCAGTATAAGATATTTTGGCCTGAGACATCATCAATGGAAATGTATGTAAAATACAGAGATAGTAAGTTAACCTCCCAAGCATTTTTCATTTCCATAACCCATCACACTGTATTGAGAATGGACAAAGGGGTAAATTTGAGCATCTATTAGTTTATTTTTGTTTTAACGTAAATAATAATTTGTAGACAGCAATATGTGTAGATGTTACTGGTGGCACTGCAGAACCATTTCATATTACTTTTAATGAATACAAGCCTGGAGATGCGCCAGTTTTGGTAAAAAACATGTGCGCAGATCTTTTCTTAAAAATTCAACAGCAGGGGCAAAGTCCTGTCACATTACTTAATCCATACAGTTCTTTGTTGTATACTTGGGATGATCCAATACGACCTAGGCAATTAGTGTGGAACATTTATAACAACAAAGGGTCAGGTTTTTTCATAGATATATTCAAAGATGGGTAAGTTAAAGTTCATAAAGCGCAGTTTACTTTAGTTTAGACTGTGTTGGTACTACAGGATTAGTAGTATATAAAGATCATGAAAGGACGAAAAGATTTCTAAAGAATGTGTATATACAGGATCGCTAAAAAGTATGGAAGCACGCTACCCCCGCAGAAACGGTAAGAGACAGACAATTGAAATTTGAAGAGCTTAATGTAGCTATTTTTGCCATGTTTTGCGAAGGTAATTAAAAACAAATCTTTAATTGTTTCTTCGTACGGCCGCCATATCGAATTTTTTTAAATGGAATGCCCTTCAAGATAAGTATAGCAACCCTTATATCATTGAACTTGTCTTAAAAATCCCTATCCAAATATGGGGCCATATACAGGGTGAACCATTTAAAGAAATTCAAGATGGCGGCCGTACGAAGAAACAATTGAAGATATGATTTTAACTCTCTTCGCGAAACATGGCAAACAATGCCCACTTTAAGATTTAAAAATTTCATTTGTCTATCTCTTACCGTTTTAGCAGATGCAGCGTGTTTCCATACTTTTTAATAGGGAAACCCCTGACAAAAAATATAGTCCAGTCAATGAATGCCCAAAAGCCGATTGTAGAAAACATGGAAAGGGAGAGAATTTTTCTCTTGAGGAATGTGTTGGGGGTTGTTAGGAGGCAAAGATACTAAAACTCTCCGCCCCTAGCCCTGCCGCTTCAGGTGGGGAGGGGGGTGGAAAAGTTCCTCTTTTCGGTTTCTTGCTTATAACTCGAAAACGGTGCGTCGTACGGTAAGAAATACTCGCTACAAAATAAAAGATAATTAAATTTCCTACAAGACTGTCTATATTTATTTTTTTTCTATGTGTTATAGTTTCCGAGAAGATCGATAATTCTCGAAAAACTTTTTTTTACTATACATTTTTGTCAAACTTGTTCTTCCAACTCCCCAGCCTTCTGTTTTACAGAAACCTCGTCAGACAGAAAGTTGTAGAGCATTCAGTCCCCTTTAGAAATATGTAATAGTTACTAATATATCTTCTTCAGGTCAGAGGTTACGACAATTTGAAGTTTTTGGATACATTTCGCGATTTCTCAAGAAAAGTCAATGAATGCCTAAAAGGGGGTTGTAGAGAAATTCTTCTCTTAAGGAATATGTTGTGGGTAGTAAGGAGGCAAAGATACTAAAAGTCCCCGTCCCTAGCCCTGCTGCTTTGGGGGGAGGGGTGGAAAGGTCCCTTTTGTCGGTTTTTCGCTTATAACTCGGAAATGGTGCGTCATATGGTGAGAAGTATTACTTACGAAATACAAGATAATTAAATTTCCCACAAGAATGTTTATATTTATTTTCTTCCTATGTATTATAGTTTCCGAGAAATACGCTAGCGCAAATCTGTAATTTTCGAAAAACTTTTTTTGCCTTTCATGTTTCGTCGAAGTTGTCCTTCTAACTCCTCGGCCTTATGTTTTTGGAAAAATCGTCAGACAGAAAGTTATAGAGCATTACATTTCCTTCAGAAATATGTATATTTACTAATTTATCTTTGACAGGTCAGAAGTTACAGCAATTTGAAGTTTTCGGATAAATTTTGTGATTTTTCAAGAAAAGTCAATGAATGCCCAAAAGGGGTTTGTAGAGGAATTCTTCGCTTGAGAAATATATTATGGGTAGTAAGGAGGCAAAGATATTAAAAATCCCCGCTCCTAGGCCTGTCGCTTTAGGGGGGCGGAGGGTGTGGAGTAACTATTACATATTTTTAAAGAGGACTGAATGCTCTGCAACTTTCTGTCTGACGACTTTTCTGTAAAACATAAGGCTGAGGAGTTGGAACGACAAGTTTGACAAAAAATGTAAGGTAAAAAAAAGTTTTTCGAAAATTATCGATCTTCGCTGGCGAATATATCGGAAACTATAACACATACAAAGAAGATGAATATAGACAGTCTTGTAGAATATTTAATTATCTTTTATTTTGTAGAGAATATTTCTTACCGTACGACGTACCGTTTCCGAGTTATAAGCAAGAAACTGAAAAGAGGGACCTTTCCACTCCCCTCCGCCCCTGAAGCGGCAGGGCTAGGGGCGGGAACTTTTAGTATCTTTGCCTCCTAACTACCCCCAACACATTCCTCAAGAGAAAAATTCTCCCCCTTTCCATGTCCTCTATAACCTCTTCGTTGACTGGACTGATAGCGATTATCTCCAAAACATTTCAAGATAAGTATAGCAACCCTTATGTCATTGAACTTGTCTTGAAAATCGCTATCTAAATATGTGGTCATATACAGGGTGTTCCATTAAAACAAATTCAGTATGGCGACCGTACGAAAAAACAATTGAAGACTTGTTTTTAATTACCTTTGCAAAACATGGCAGAAAATACCTACTCTAAGCCCTCCAAATTTTATTTGTCTATATCTTACCGTTTCTGCTGGGGTAGCGTGTTTCCATACTTTTTAGCGACCCTGTATATGTAGATATTAAACTAAAAAATGAAAGTTTTGGAACATCAAAAAAAAACTAATACAATTTTAATTCCTTTCATTACTTTTATTATTATTATAAGTTGAATAATTGATATAACGTTATAGGTTTGGTGAGGAACGAATAAATTTCCATAGCGTGCCACCAGGAAGTCTAAATGCAAATAAAGCAAGCATAGAAAGTTCGAGTAGTGAAGACTCAGACACTACAGATAGTGTAAAGACTACATTAAATAAAAAAGTTAGAAGAGACAAAATTGTAATATATTGGATATGCTATAGTGAAGGATTACAGAAAACTTTATTATTTAGTCAAGAACAAAGAATTGTTAACCTTATAATGAAAGCAAAATTTACAAAGTTATGTGATATTGAATGTTTATTTTCATTATCTGGTATAGGACTGTCTATTTTTACTAACCAGAATTCAAAGAAAGAACACGCCTATGTGTCTCTTTCTGATGCACCGGCCATATGGGAAGTGAACGTCGGACATAAATGGAAAACTTTGACTTTAGAATTAGCATCTTGGATAGAAGATAAATATAAGCTTCATTATAAGAAGTGCCAATTAAAAGATTACATTCATATTGATTTTGAAAAGATGTTTATGTTAAAACCATTCTTTGCAGAATTACGCAGATCTTATAGTCCTGCAGTATACGTATTATATAGAAAATCTAGGGACCATCAGTATCTTAGCCTTAGAGTGCAGTCTTTACAAATTGATAACAAACAAACCCAAACGAATGATTCCGTTGTATTAAATCCTTTACCGATGGTCAATATTAAAGTAACAACGCCGTTCATCGAATTCGTTGCCTTTAAAAATTATGATAAAGACTGCGATGTATACAAACATGTACATCTTAACATCGAAGAATGTCATTTGCATTTAGAATCAGATCTTATTGTTCAATTAGCAGTAATGTTAACAGATTCTTTAAAACTTACTGAAGACTTGATATCTTCGTATCGCTCTGAAATGGCTCTTATTCACACACCCCTTACAGTTATTTCAAAAGTAAGAAATTTAAATTAAAGATAGCTGTGGTATTTTAAAACTTTGTTTTTTTAACAGGAAAAACTAATATGCAATACTAGAATTGAAAATCTCCATTTATCTCAAGTTGGTATACAACTTAATATATCTAGCAAAAACCAACCACATTCCAGGAATGTTAAATTATTTTTAGTTGATTTATTAAATTATATTTTTCCATTCAATGGTTCTCCGTACATGCCTGCAGAAGGTGTTAGACATAGGTAAAGGACATTAGATTCATTGTATTATGGCATCATTTATAATATTGCCCTAATAATTACTAACAGTAACATTTTTTTAGAGTTACTCCTTTAGAATTGATTGATATGAAAGCAAATTTAAGTGAAGTATTATTTGAGGTGTGGCAGCACGTCAGATCTCAATTTTTACAACAGTATTATTCTCAAGTATTAGGTTTACAAGTTCTTGTAAATACATTTTCAGTTCAAACCTTTCCCAATAATGAAGTAAGGAATTTATTCAGCTCTTACTAAAAGACAAAATTACTAAAGAATTATATTTCCAGAACATTCCAAATGAATGTGAAAAAATGGCTAACTTGTTATTATCCGGATGCCGTTGTCTATTAGGACATCTAAATATGTCACCTGCAGCTCTTGAACAATGTATTGTAGATATATTTACGAATCAATCCATAGAAAATATCCAAAGGATCAGAAGACATGGCTCTTATCATAAAACTAGTGCAATTCCTAAAAGTATTACTGTATCATCTAAAAACTTTAATACAGGAGTCACAATGGCTCTCGACCAAATTATTGCCAAAAATAATCATAATGGTAACATAATTTGTCAGGATAAATTGCATCTAATTGTTTTTTATTTTTAGGAATGCATTATGATGGCGAAGTGTTCTTTAGAGGTACAGGAAAAGCTTTATACTCTTTGGTAACACGTCATCCTGACGATAAATCTGATAACGTTCAAATAGCAATAGAAGCACTTCGTAGAGCTTCCATGTTAGGAGAACCTGTCCAAATTCATCAGCGATTAACACGTTATTGCAATAATCATTTGGTACATAAAATTTTTCAATTATGATTAGCAACCTCTTTATTAGTTTTCCTTCTTTTTGTTGTACCTTTTTGCTTTAGTAAAACACAATAGTCTACTTTCAGAAACATTTTAACGTTTTTAAGTAATATTTCATACATTTCACTCAAGAGTATACCTATTTTACATAATATACCTATCATATTTACACTTTGCTGAGTCAAAGATTGACTCATTTGATTAGTATAGACATTTGTCTACTTTTTTGTTTTTCTGCACAATCTTACTTTCCGTTATAATAGACTTATGTCCTAATTTAAATTTAAATTTATTTCATTGCATTATTTTTATATACATATGATTTTACAGGGTCTTAGGCCGTTTTCCATATATGAATCAATGGGTCACCATTTATTAGAAACTGTTGCTAATGGAAGATTTAATGAAGATACCTACTGGGCTCATACAGCTTTGGATAAGATTGGAAAATCTATTGTTATTGTCAGTTTAGAGTAAGTAGATAGTAGTAGTCTCTTTTACATTATATCTTTGCTTGTAGTTTAACACAGTTTGTATTGTAGACATTTAATTAGAGTCAATAAATGCCGACTTTGGGGTCCTTGGGAACTAGAATGGTGTTTAGATTTGGATGACATAATATCCACACCACAAATTGCAACTACTGAGCTTGTACTTAATGTGAGACAGGTAAAAATTTAAAGGAATATCTATATTTATTTAAAACAAATATATAACACTACACATGTAGGAGGAAAATAAATTTGTTAACCCCGCTGGAAAATTGTCTATTTGTGGCGATAAAGAAGTGCTGACGTGGCTTAAAGAGAAAATAGAACAAGCTATTGTTGTGAGCATGGAAGATAAGTCATGGGCAGTAAATGAATAAATATGAATATATTTTGTGCAACTACCTAATGTAATAATTTATTTGTTCAATATGAATCAATACAAAGAAATTAACTTTCTTTTTTTTCTTTTTCCTAAAACAGATATGAAGACAGGTGTAGTTACATGAGCATATACTTATCAAGGGTTTGATATAGTTTTTAGTACATCGGCAAAACTGTATAGAGATGTTCAGTCCACACTCATCAACATCCTATACAAAACCAAAATATTACGACTCAATGTGCTTCCCTAAATAAATCACATGTTAGCTGTGTTTAGCACAGCCATAATAAATCCACCCTCATCCACCAAAAAAAAATAATGAATATATTTTAAAATTTGGTCCACATTTCTAGAGCAACAAAGTAGAATTCCTGGTCATTGTTGGACTACTCTAGCTTAAACAAACAATCTTAAGAATTTTTTGGATGTTTTATTTTATACCTTACTGTTGATCACCAATGTTCTACTTCATGGCTAAATCTTCTTTAACTTTTTTTATAATACTCAAGTTAATGTAGTGGTCATCAGAAAACCATCTTATACAAAATTCGTGTTGGTTCAGGTTTAACATGATCTTGTAATAATTGCACAAAGTCTATCAAAGATCTTATTGAACTTAAAACATTAGTTGTCAATTTGCAAATCAAAATTCGTGAATTAAGGTCATCTGTAAGGTCCAATAAACTTGCTACACCATCTCTGGTCGACTGTAAGAAATAATTCAAGAGATTTCTAATCGTGAAGAAAGCAAACATAGCACTGTGGTATATGGTCTAAAAGAATCACCAGACCTACCCGCTAAATAGTCTGAGCTTGACAACATATCTTTTGAGATTTCAGCAATAGCAGAAGTAGATACTGCGTGCAACCCTATTCTAAAATCTAACAGACAAGACAATTGGCTGACTCCACAAAACCCGGCGCCTATCGTTCCATCAAGGTCCAATCTTCCGCTGAGTGTTTCGCTTCCTGTGCTATCAATCATTCACGTAACTTAATACGTCCCGATAAATAGCGAGACATAAAAATATTTTGTGACAGAACACCTAAGTAAGAGCAATGTTAAGGCTACTCTCAAGAATTGTGTTGCCAATAGCAACACTGACTTGAAAGTAGTCTACAAAAAAGAAATTTCATCATTGTAAGAAAACTAAATCTACTAACAGACTCTCTATCTTAAATGTAAATTTGTACTATCAGAACTGCCATAGACTTCATTCTAACAAAATTCAAATTTTTTAAAAATATGTCTGGATTTATCTATAACATCATATCAATCATCGAATCTTGTCTCTGCGAGTCTATGTTCTGCATTGTGACAAACAATTTATCACTGTTGGCAAGCTGACAGGTGGGAGAATAATATGTGCTTATGCAACTGGAATTCTTTGCGATATAATTATACGTCTGCACTACCAGAAGCTTTTTCCCCAATTGACCTTATTTTGTGTAAGTGTTCTATAGGTTCTCTTACATTTATAGAAGTAATATTTTATACAGTGTGGTCAATTTTTTTATTATACACTCGATAATTTTATCAGAATAAAGTTTTTCAAAAAATTTAAAAACAGTCCAACAGACTAAGATAACAATGCCATCAGCTAAAAAAAAGCAGCAATGTGAAGAATAAGTTTTTTAAATGGAACATCATGTATTGGGTAATTAGAATGGTTGTAAAATTCTGGATACAGCCTTAGAGTAAACCTGTTTACTACAATAGTGTGTTCGACTGATTGCTCTAGAGTACTTTGAGAATATCTCTGTCATTCTTTAACACATGTACATGTTGCTGAAAAGTGACACATACACTCTCAGAGCACTCTAGAGTATCAGTCAAACATGCAGTTGGACTTGGTAGAATTGTATTAAGACCTCATCAGTGTTGGGAATGCGCGTCGGGTATTGTCGGGAGTGCGGTAAATCACGCTTTATGTGATTCTAAAAACATTCGGCACTACTAAACATGCCGCGTTTAGCGGTAAAACAGAATACGCTTTACTACTAGAAGATCGCAACGATACAATTACCAAACAAGAAATGACGAGGTTTTCAGGCAAGGTGTTCATTAATCGGAACGCAGTTGGTTTCTGCGCAACCACCCATGAGATTTTAACACAAATCTACAGCGCCTATTCCATACGCGGCGCCCTAGGTTTTACCCTAGTCAGCCTACTCGATAATATGGCCCTGGTTCAAAACCTACTTTTGGTAATATTAACTGTTACACCTTATTTATTGGTCAATTGGAGAAACAAGAATTGCGCTGTATTTAGAATTTCATAATCATTCTAATTATTCAATAAGATTTAGGGCGTTCCATTTAAAAGACTTATTCTTCAAATCGCTGCTCTTTTGTTTTATCAGTGATAGTATTCTATCTTTTAGTCTGTTGGAAAGAGTGAAAGAAACATCTAAGCTACGTTTTTAAATTTTTTTGAAGAACTATTGACAAAATTAATGAGTGTGTAATGAAAAATCAACCACACTGTACACCTCCTGATATTTCACTAAACAAATTTGAATTTCTCCTTGGAGTAATAGAGTAATTTCTGATTGATTTGCCCGTTCCAATTGTCGGAGACTTCAGTATTCCATTATTCTTTTGCTTTTAAATGGATCTTGTGATATTTTACAGCTTAACAATTTATTTATATCTTAAATGCAAATAGCAGACTATTAGATCTAGTATTCTCTAACTTGAACTGTAAACTAGCATCACTGAATACAGTAATACAAATTCACATATTAAGTATATGAAATTTCCCAGGGGCCAATAATCTCAGGTATAACTTTCACAAAGCTGACTTAATAAGTTTATATCATAATTTACTTAGTACTATACTAGACTGTGTTTTTTAAATGATACTGATACTAACATGACTGCTGATGCATTTTACTCCATGTTTATTCCACATAGGTACCGTTGTTATTAACCATAGATTTCCTCTTTGGTTTACTTACTATATTTGTATAAAACAGTATTACCATAAAGAATAGAGAACTTCTTTGAATATTTTATACCACGGTGACTTTAAAAAGTCAGAACTTTAGTAAAAACTCAAATTTTGGCAACTTATTTTGCATACTTTAGTTCTGTCAAAACCTCTATTAAGTCAGATGCCAAAGACTTCTTAGCCTTTATACATCAACAAGGTACTACCACTAGAATTCCTGGGATTTTGAGCAACGGTGACAGTTCCTATGCAATCCAAACAACTTGGTTGATGCCTTTCTTTCTTCCTCGAACTACTTTCTTTTTAATCAACGGCACAACCATCATAACGCTGTTTCCAATAGGCCTTGCCTGGTACTAAACTATATTACTGAAGCGGGAATTACTTAATTTGTTGGATTTCACTTCCCAGCAAAACAATGGCTGGCTTTCTGGTTCGAGATTGCAGATATGTGTTTACCCCACACTAACAGCTTTAAAAAGTTTGACTTTTACAAAATAGAATAACTCCAGTATTTAAAAAGTTATTGTTATCAAATTATCGTTCAATTGCAATAATATATTATTTTGATAAAATTTTTGAACAGGTGTTATATAAACAAATTTTCACGCACGTAAAACCTTTTATATCCAGCCACCAACATGGGTTTGTCTCAATACAGTTGACTGTTACTATAATCTTGCTTGTATTGTACACGGTCTGTGATAAGGTGGATAAATAGTCAACAAATATGTGATCTACGCGAGTTCCAGTTGTGTCTTTGATACCATACCTCACATCATTCTACTGAAAAGACTTCACATTTTTGGGTTTTCTGTGTCATCTCTAAAGTCTATTGCAGTCTTGCCTGCACAACAGCTCAAGTTGTTTTCTACCATACCGTCATCGACCGACCAAGATTTTAAACACGTGGTGTTGAATGTCAGTCACACAGCACCAACCCTCATCGATTGATATCGACCATCCACAATCGACATGTTTTAAAAGAATAGACCACACAAGTATTACGTCACTTTTGTGGGTTGCCATGGTTACCACTTTTCAAACAAATCGTTTTCGTGTGTTAAACGCCATAAGAGAACTTTTAAACTTCTAGTAAAACGTTTTAATCGTTTTTAATTAATCTTACTACACAGGTAAGTTAGAATGATGTATTTGACGTCGTTTTATTGCAGGATCGATTTTACTAATTTTTGAAATATGCAATAAATTTTTATGCGACTTAGAACAATGCTTACATTTGAATCTATGCAAAAAGCCACATTTTGTAACATCGTGTTGAGTTAGACACAATTTACAAAGTGATTTGCTATTTATGGAAGCCTTCTTTCTGGTAGTTTTAATTTTTAAAATTGCCTCAAAATAGTTCATGATTTTTAATTTGCAATTAATAGTTATTTACGTAGTAAGCAAAGTATACTTTAGAGGACGAGCAGGCGAGGTTTGGAAACCTGCTAACCTGCTACATATAGTTGTTTCTGCAACTGCATATTAAAAAAATAATAAATGTCTAAAAATAGAAAAACCTAAAAGACAATAAAATAAAATTTGATGGAAATATCGTATAGCTTCAGCTAAGTTATTATTTAGTTAGTAAAGAATTTTCCTACCTAGGCAGGTAAAGCGACACTTGCTTGACGTTTTTGAATCACAGAAGTTGTCACTTTGTTGATAGTTGCAAAAAACACTATTTTTGCTTTCAGAATTATTATTTGATGACATAATATGAAATACCTTTTTATCTGTTATTTTTGAACCACTTGCTAGTTAAAATCTTGACAAACTGGACGCTTCTAAGGTTATTTATTGTTCTATTCTAAAAACAGTTTAAAATTTTATCAACAAAAAGAATTTATTTTGATTTCTAGTTTGTTTAAAAGACCTTTCTTGTCAATTTTTCTAACCGTAAATAACCTAGAAGAACATTCCACTGTCACTGGCTAAGTAAAAATAATTTTTGAACATCATCAAGCCTATCATTTTGACCAGTTATATCTTTAAACAAGGGTACTTAAATGATTAGTAATATTTTTTTCTTGAAAAGGTAGGAATTCATTGTTACGAAGTTTAAAAGTGATATTTGGCATGTTAATAATTGTAGGTGTAGCTTTGTTTTAATTTGACTCGATTTTTTCTTCCTTATAAAATTCAGACACATGTTAGCTTCGGAATCATTCATCGAAATTTTGTAATGTTGTGAGGTTAGTTTATCAAATGATTGTTTTTGTATAATTAAAGATGTTACACTATTTTCTTCAAATTTTACAAATTTATTAACATACTTTTTCATTTTATGAATTGTATTAATTCTGAATTTTGCAATTAAATATAACGAATGATTTCGGTTGTGAATCTGCGTTTGAATTTGAAATGAATCCCATACGCTGTGAATCCTGATTTTACAGGAGTTTTCTTATCGACTGCTTTGTCATGTGACATAGGACGTAACGTTATTTCTCGGATTTCTTGGGGAGGGGGGAGGGGGATAGTGTTCTGCTTTTTTTGTAACACAGTTAAAAATGGATACTTTTTGCAATCTTTATTACGTTTGTAATGCTCTTTTCTTATAAAATATTACCAATTCGACGCAATTACGCAACGTTTTTGCACAAAAAATAATGTTATGTCTTACGTAGCATGTTTTTGCAAATATTCTACTATTAATTAAATTATAAAGTATTTAATAACCATTAACCATGCATTATAGATACATGCCACGCAACACTCTTTTCGAAATTTCCAGCACGTTGCCTGTTGGGAATATCAGAATGCGTTTTAGAAACCCACTTCGTTAACCAATTTCTTTTTGTATTTTTTTATTATTTGTCCAACGGGGTTATTATTATATCATTATTTTCTTATTCTCACACACTTAATTTAATTAACGGCTCTTACCAAGATTTCTATTACGACATTTACACTAGTAATCATTAATTTGGCGCTATAGCAACGGCGATTGTTTCTGCATCACTTAATAATCAGGCACTAGAGACGTACCCATTAAGCTCCTCCAATATCTTTTCTAATAACATGGAGGTATGGTAATAAAAATATCGAAAAATAAAGAAAAGGCTTTTTATGGACCCAAAATAGTTTAGGTGACCTCATTGTTCGTTGGAAACTGTGTTAATATTTTTAACACTATATTCATATTTCAGGTGAAGTTGTGAACGCTTTTATAAAAGGGAAATATAATGAAATTGATCATGCAAAATCTAAATTTATTTAATATAGAATTCAAATACCACTAAGGTCATATTTAATGTAACAATTAGAATTAGATGCTTGTTCTCAAAAACTTCTTAAATTCTCAACTATCCAGTTCATGTAATGTGCTACTCTTACATAGACACCCGGATAGCCCAAATAACCACATCCAACACCTCTTGAAACTATACCTTCCTGATACCATCTTTGTTCTACATACAAATCCCCAATGGAAAGATGCATAAGAGGGCCTCCCGAATCTCCTGCACAAGAATCTTTTCCTGCCTCGCCTCCAGCGCAAATTCTGTCTGATTCTATGTTACCAAGGGTAGTTATTTTTTTCATTACAGACTTTTCTTGGCACTAGTGGTACCTTTAGCTTTAATTTATAATCAGAACTCGAACCTGCAATAATATTATAATGCACAGAATTTTAGAGTCAATTGTAATCGTCATTTTACTGTTTTCTGTTGCTCCCCAACCGACTACAAACATTTCTGATTTAGGTTCTGGTTCTGGAGCCTCGCTAACCTTCAGACAAATCGGCTTTATGTAATCTGGTAGATGAAATGAAGTGTTAAACCAATTCTTTTTGATACCGAAATTATCATACGTACCTGTGTAGTCCACGTTTTTCTCAAGACGCAGTAAGGCAATATCGTTTTTACCATTTCTTTGATCGTATCCTGGATGTGTAATTTTCTCTTCAATTTTTAAATCAATAACTGGATCGGCACATTCTAACGTGGATGAATCTTCGGCTTCTGCGCAATCTTTTTCTGACGAAATTTTCCATTCTCCTAGTCGAACCTCATCTCTAACGTAAAAATAAGGTTAATTTGTTTTTGGTAAATTGTTACAATATTTATCTTACAAATAAATTTGGGAATGAGTTTTGACACAATGAGCAGCTGTGAGAATATATCTATTATTTATAAGAGTTCCTCCACATTTAAATCCAGCATCACTTCCATCTTTTGTTTCTCTGTATTTCAACAAAGCCATCCAAGGAAAGTCCCAAATTCCAGTTACGTTACCACCCACCACCTTATCGTCGCCACTTGGTTGGCCGCATATTGACCTGTTTGGAAGTAGATTTGTTGGAAGAGGATAAGCTTCTGAACCACAACATACCATAGGGGCTTGTTGTTTAGGACCACAATGAGAATTTGTAAGAAATTCTATGGCACCTTTTTTGCGTGTTTGTAACGCATTAAATAGTATTTTACATTCTGGCAGGGAAACGCATGTTGCTTGTTCTCCATTCGGAGTCGTGCAGAATAATGTTGCTAATAAAATAATATGTGAAGTTTTAATTCCAATTTTGATTTTGAGTAATAAAATATCTAAGCAAGTTTTGTGACATCCGTAAGTTGTTTAGGTTTGTTTTTGTACATTTTAATAGAAATCAGAAGTTAATATAATACAAATCAAAAACTCGAAAAACTAGATCTACAACATTTTAACAGTACTGTTACATTCAATCAAACAATTTATTTTTTTAAAGATGAAAACTTTGTATTAAATAATCATATAGTTACCTGAAGTTATTTGAATAATCCAGAAGTAGGCCGCAAGACGAACCACTTTCATTATCGTTTATATTTAGAATAGTAGAAAAAGGTTCTTTCAACTTTGAATTTAACGCGTCAGAAAAGTATATACACCTAAATGTGCTGTAATTTTTAAAAATGTTAGAATAATTATATAATAAACCTAGATACTTACCGATAGAACAACAATGATCGACTACATGTTGAAGTTTGAAAAAAATTTTCTAGTTTCATTTATTGACGACCGGGGGTTTTTAATGCCAATCATTAATGAATTTTTATTAAGGGATGGAATTTTTAAATATTATACCTGTAAATTACTTTTTATATTTCTTATAATCGTATGATGTAAAGATTCTATTTATTTATATTTCAGGTTTAACTTGTACCCAAATTTTAATTTACAAATAAAACTGGATGTACAAAATGACCATAACAATTTGAATTATTTTATCTACACTAACAATCATATTCACTGTCACGTTTGTTTTTAAATAAGAAATTGTCACGACAATCTCACTTTGATTCACGTGTTTGCATTACATAAAAGTACCTGCAAGGTCATATGATAAAACAGCTTCAGCACCAGTCCACGGCACTCTAAACACAACTAGACACACGCACACACATCACCACTAATCATACACATACTCGCACACCCCTCATCACACCATTCCAACACCATTCTGAAAGGAACCGTTTCCGCCGTCATCATCCAGCGTTGCCGCTGTGCGGCGGCTTGCTGGGTGTCCTTGGGCACACCACCGCTCCACCACTCACATGGGCCACCTACGTCGCAGGGAGCCCAACAACATCATCCCCGCAGATTGGCGCGGGGTCTGCTCGGTGCCGGCCATACGTTCATGCCATCAGTTAGCGAACGCACGTTCACCTCCAACTCTTTTCCAACCAGGCTTAAGAGGAATTAAATTTCCTAAGGAACCAGCCGCCTACGGCGGCATTTTACATTGATTTATCTGTGTATATGATAAAACTCTCTTATAGTCTGTAGCATAGCCTGTTTAGTATGAATCAGGAAACATCTTCATTCAAGCGAATTTGTCAGCAGATCACTTATTCGGTAGCACTTTCTATATACAGGGTGTTTGGTTCACCGCCGATTATTTGAAAGGGAGTGGTAGAAGTCATGATTTGGAACTTATTTAACCTAATATACCATTATACAAAGTGTTGCGATTTTTGAGATATTGTCATTTTTCATAATTTCACCTAATGGACGTATTTCTCCATTTAAATGTGAACACCACACTATTGAAACCTTTTAATTTGAAGGTAATGATAATTTTATAATTTTTCATAGCTACTCTATTAGTTTTAGTCATTTCCATCCACTCCTACAAGTGATTAAACAAATTAGACCCGGAGAAAGTTAAAAAAAATATGACTCTAAAATTTAACTTTTTTTTCATAAGATTGTAAAAAAGAAAAATTCAATGTGTAATTATGTTCAAACATTTTTAAAAACATCTTTGTTCTTTGCCTTTTAAAATGACATATCACACTTTTACCGCCTGCAGATTCTTAGGACTAACATGCGACTTGAATACAAAGGCCGCACAAAAGCAAACACTTGATAACACGTTATTAGTTATAGCTTTGGCTTCATAACCATTGGTGGTATTGATTTTTGCATTTTAAATTGTTAATTTTGTGATTTTTGCGTGTTGCAAGTCCGTATCAGTTTGCGTTAAACTCCACGTTTTATTACAGTCGTTTAATTAGTCTATTAAGTGCATTGAATCTACATTGAATTATACTTGTTTGTTTGGACTACCAAATAGTGATGGCCCCAGACATAATAATCCAGGGTCGTCAAATCTGCTGATCGAGCAGGCCATATTATTGGCCCGTTTCGTCCTATCCATCTATTGGGAAAGTTGACATTTAAAAAGTTTATACAGAACAATTTGGACGATATTTTGAATGAAGTGACACTAGATATTAGGCGACAAATGATTTTTCAAAACAATGGATGCCCTGCCCACTATGGGATAGCCGCAAGGAGCTTTTGTTATATTAAAAAACTGGAATTTGCCAACGATAAGTAAGATTTTTTTTAAATTCCAGTTTCTTAATACATAAATAACGATAATAATGAAAGTATAGCTTTCTTGAGAAATCACGAAATTTATACGAAAATTTCAAATTGCTGTAACTTCTGAACTGTAGAAGATAAATTAGTAAATATACATATTTCTGAAGGAAATGTATTGCTCTACAACTTCCTGTCTGACGACTTTTCCGAAAACATAAGGCTGAGGAGTTAGATGGACAACTTCGACGAAACATATGCAAGGCAAAAAAAGTTTTTCGAAAATTACAGATTTGCGCTGGCGTATTTCTCGGAAACTATAATACATAGGAAGAAAATGAATAGAAGCATTCTCGTGAGAAATTTAATTATCTTGTATTTCGTAAGGAATACTTCTCACCATACGACGCACCATTTCCGAGTTATAAGCAAAAAACCGACAAAATGACCTTTCCACCCCTCCCCCCGAAGCAGCAGGGCTAGGGGCGGGGACTTTTAGTATCTTTGCCTCCTTACTACCCACAACATATTCCTTAAGAGAAGAATTCCTCTACAACCCCCTTTTGGGCATTCATTGACTTTTCTTGAGAAATCACGAAATGTATCCAAAAACTTCAAATTGCCGTAACCTCTGACCTGTAGAAGATAAATTAGTAACTATTACATATTTCTAAATGGGACTGAATGCTTTACAACTTTCTGTCTGGCGACTTTTCTGTAATACATAAGGCTGAGGAGTTAGAAGGACAAGTTTGACGAAAAATGTGAGGCAAAAAAAAGTTTTTCGAAAATTATCGATCTTCGCTGGCGAATATCTCGGAAACTAGATACAACACATAGAAAGAAAATGAATATAGACAGTCTTGTAGAAAATTTAATTATCTTTTATTTTGTAGGGAATACTTCTTACCGTACGACGCACCGTTTCCGAGTTATAAGCAAGAAACCGAAAAGAGGGACTTTTCCACCCCCCTCCCCACTTGAAGCGGCAGGGCTAGGCGCGGGGACTTTCAGTATCTTTGCCTCCTAACTACCCCCAACACATTCCTCAAGAGAAAAATTCTCCCCCTTTCCATGTCCTGTATAACCCCTTCGTTGACTGGACTAAATAGTTAAGGCTGAAAAAAAACAATTTTGATTTGCCTTTAGGCATGCAATGTAAAGTTTAGTGGCGTTCAAAACAATTAATAAAATAAAACTCATGTTAATATGATAAGTAAATTTAAATAATGCAGCAAATACAAATGCTACAGCATCGTTTTTAAAGTATTTATTGCATCTTGAATGTGTCCCTATAATTCCTGTTCTGTGTCTAGGGGTCTGGAGTACACCATCGCTTTCAAAGCTCCCCACAAGAAGTGTCAGTTTACAGTAGCATCATTGCCTCTGCTGGTTTATCTATCTGGATACTCCTGATTTAAATGGTTACAAACATTTAGGGAAAATGCGGAGGTGCCCTGTCGTGCTGGAACTACACATCTTGGCGAAGTCCCAGTGGTGGATCTTTTAATAAATCGGGCAGTGTGTTTGGAAATGTTCTAAATAAATTTTGCCATTTAATTAGTGCAGTATAATGACTGGACCAATAATAAAATTGTCGATGATTCCTCCCTATACGTTGATCTTGAATTCGTGCTGGTAACGAGTCACCCAGTTGCATACGGATTTTCTTCAGCATAATCATGTTCGTTGCGCAGATTTGTTACAGCTTTCCTCGTAAAACAAGCTTCATCAGTCAATATTTGAAAATTTTTCTATGGAAATTCATATTTTGGGCTCTCTACGCGTTGATGAATCGACAGAAGCCTAGCCGTTGCGTTGATCAGAATCAGGAGGTAAAAGATCGTGCACTGTTTGAATATGAAAGGGATGAAGCAGTTGTTCTTTTATAACTCCATGGACGACATATTTATATACTTCTACTTGGAAACCTAAGCGTCTGATGCTTAATGTCGGATCTTCGGCAACTCATTCTAAAATTCCTTCTTCAACCACAGGAGTCCTTATCATACGTTCACGACCGTAGTCGGTAGTTACAGGAGCAAAATAACCCGTTTTGCCAAGATATTTTTCAACGGCAGCAAAGGTTTGATGGTTTGGTACGCAACGAGTTGGAAACCTTAAAGCCTTTGACTATATTCTCTAACACATTCGTGACTATTTCTTTAACAATATCCAAATACTAATAACATATCTGTCAGTTCTGCGTTAGTGTATTCTATGATATTCCATGATAAATAAAGAAAATCAATTAACATTCAATACAAAATTGAGGCACAAGTTTTAAGCAACATTGTCAACCAACAACCAAGTATTAACAGTTTAATAACATCATAAAAGTGCAACTATGCTTTATGTAGTACTTAAATCTATTAGGAAAAGAAAATTTTTGGAAGAATGTGGGCACTTGATAACGATTAAACACGTCAGTTTCTGATACATACAAGTTTTCTTTACAAATAAATAAACGTGTTTTGCTGTTATGTAGCAAATCAAAATTATCTTTTTCTTCTACAACTACTACGGTTAGCAAAACCAAACAAAAGATACAAGTTGGTTTAAATTAAAATTTCTATCTGCAGAGAAAGTTTTAAAAGTATTGACACACTGTTAAAAAATATGAATATTTTTGCTTGTAGATGATCAACTTTTGACTACTAATGAAACACCTACGAGCAAAACACTGATGTCAAAAAAATCCCTTTTTCCAGTACACTATCACACAAATACAGAACACGAATTGTGAGGCCGCAATACTTATAAAAACGGTACTGTAATGATGCAAAAAGAACAGTTTAATTTTGTACAATGCATTAATTTGTAGTATCCATGTATGTGGTGATCATTTTGAACATAATTTACGTATCATAATTAACATGGGTTTTATTTTATTAATTGTTTTGAATGCCACTAAACTTTACATTGCTTGCCAAAAAGCAAATCAAAATTGTTTTTTCTGCTTAAACTATTGCAATTATCAAAATCACACAGAAGTATTGACCAGAGCTTTAAAAAAATCAGAGCTTTTTTGCATGTGGATATATATATATATATATATATATATATATAAATGCCCAATTAAGCTAATAAAAATAAAATCAAATCAAAGATTAAGAAGAAAACAGGTCAAGAAGAAAACAGGTCAAAAAAAAACCAAACGATTATATTTGTTCTGTTTTTGGATTATCTTCTATCCAGCCTCTTTTGTTCTACTCTACTTATTCATGTAAAAAGATGCTTCAAAATAACATACAGTCACAACTTCTTCAAATTTTTAAACTACCGTGTTAACTGAGCTTCAAAGTGTTTACAAAAATCAAGTATCTGGGTGTTTGTTTTAATTCCAAGTTAACTTTTGTAAAGCAAGTAGAAGATATATTTCATCTGCTTCTTGTACATTAGGTTTTGTAATTAAAACTTTACTTTATTATGCCTTTGTAAACGAAATTTTTAAAATACTTATCTTTCAAAAAGATTGGGATTTATCCAATCCGAAACATCAATTATACCTACCTATTAAATGAACACAACATAGATTCTCTGCAAGTAAGGCAAGAGTGGTGAAATGCTGAATTTTTAGCAGAATTAATAAATAACAAGATTGATTCTACATATTCCAAGAATCATTTCCAGATGTGCAATGACATTTAGTGCAAATTTTCAATTTAATTGCCATCACTACTTTAATACTACATTCTAACCTCTGTGAAATAATGTAAACTGAGTTAACAAAAATAAAAAAAAATTTATTAAAGCACATAGAACAACATGAATTATACAATAGGTACATTTCATAAATCAGGAAATTGTATTTAATTTACAGTTATGCCATTCAACAAAAATGTTAATTGTTAGTAAGCTTACTATGCATAGCTTGTTCAGTTTTATAGATCTTTTGACTAATTAAATAATCTCTACCAATTTTAAAAAGCGTATAATAATTGAAAAATAGAAGTAACGTTACAGATACTATGTTATACCAATAAAAGTAACTTCTCAATAAAAGTGTTAACTGAAATAGTACTAAAGCTACCTGGACGGCCAATAAACTTGCTAGAACTAAAGATGGATTCATAAAGATATTCTAGAATATAAATAAACATCATTCTCTTTATGATATGTAAGCACCTGTTAAAATACTTACAAAGAATCGAGAATATGTTGTATTTCCTGGTTCTGCAGCATTAGTTTCTCCCATTCCTCGATATACTTCTCTACCATGTCTCACAAGAGAACCATTTGGCCATAAAGTGTCCTCTTGCCATGCATGTGCAACAGGAGACCGTGTCTGAACTTTATCCCAATATCCCAAATGTAGTGCAGATCTATGCAATATATCACAGTAACGTAGAGGTAAAATATGAATTGCATATGACGAAAAGCAACCCAACCATAAAGACACCACATGCTGTGCCGCCCAACTTATATCATAATATACAAAATTCTACAAGAAATTCATAACTACATTTTTAATTTGAATTCAATTACCAAGCTATTACCTGAGCAAAGCAGCATGGTATTAAAGCTGCATAATATGCGTTTAGTACAGAACTAAAAAGAATCTGCTTCATTCTTCCATTGAAATTACTTTTCAAATTTTCTACTTCAGCTCGAATATCTGCAGCATTAGATGTACATGCATGCATTGGGGGTAAACTTTCAGGGCTCCAGCTGACAAGTTCAAAGAACGGAGTGATTGTAAAACCAAATAATATCAAATATACAGATACTCTAAAAGTATATTAACATACTGCAAACTCGTATCACAATAGCAAAGTAGTTCACTTACGGATAACACAAATAAAATATATTAATAATTGCATAGTTCTGTATGACAAAGTAAGCACACCAAGATAAAGACATCACCATAGTACCAAAAAGGAATATTCTAAAATTAGACCATTTAAGGAACAACATGTATCAATATAGAATAGAGAATGTTACCTGTAAAATAAACACGTAGAATCAAAATATTTCTGAGGAGTCCAACGTTCTAACAGTTTACAAACAAACACATAAACTAGTCTCCTTGACAAAATAATCATAATAAAAATAACTAAATGACTGTCAATAAGATAAAAATTCTAAAAACAGTACATTATAGAATAAAACCAAATATTTCTCATAATCTAAAGATTCTACTCACAACAGAATTACTATTATATGAACGTGGAAGCCACCACACACTGCGATATAATTGAAGAAATTGTAGAGCCGCAGCTATAGTTGTGTACAAAAACATTACAAATTCAAAAACTAGATCATCATCAACAGGTGTATTAGGAAATGGGAAGTGTTTCGGTGTAGGTGGCTGTTCCACACCTGGCAAAGTTGGTAAAGAAGCCCCCAGTAATGAATATTTACTACTTGCCATATCACCAGCTATAAGAGGAACAACTGCTGGAGGAATAGTTGAACGTACAGTTCGAGGTAATCGTCTACCACCTCCAGGCATGATCTTTATAATCCTTATCTTGAATCTGCATAAGATGCTTATCAATAATCAGAATACCATATATATAAAATCATCTAACAAAATCTTATATATTTAAAAGTATAAAGTTACATTTATAAAATAACACATTTTCCAAGAAAGAAAGAGTGAGCCAGTATTTGTAATTACCTTAGAAAACTTTAAATTTAAAGGATTTAAATAACCTTTTACATCATTTTTAACACCTTTTTCGTTTTTATTTAATTTTATTGGTTTTATATGTTATATCGGTATATCTTTTTGTTTGTATATTATTTGTCAGTTATATTTGTTGCTGCATGTTGCTATTTAACCCTATAGCAAACATAAGAACATTACAATATTAAATAAGGATTTAAAACATTAGATTATTTCAAACAGAACATAAAAGCAAATTTTCTATTTAAGCTCTTAAAAGTCTTGGAAAGAGTCTTGATATAGATTCCTCTATACATTTCTTTAATTTACTTATGTTTATTTCAAAATGCTATTTGAACATTTAAGATTCATATCTTCCATGTTGGTAACAACAGTTTTGTTTTTCGATGTTTTGGAAAATTGTTACATCTACTTTGATCTACACTGAATCGTTTTTAAACGTCAAATTACTTAATTTAGGTTATATCATAGATTTTTGTAGGTTTGGAAGATCGTTTTCATAATAATTAATAAGAAGGGTCTTTGTAATTAATTTAGGATTTCCGTCACTGCATTTTACACTTGATTAAAAAGTAAGTGCTTTAGTTATTTGAAAAGAATTGTATCCATTCAATTAATCCAACATCTTGGGATATTATAAACAATTATACAGTTCCTTGTTTTAGAATATAATATCTGAGAAAAGATGGGTGAACGTAAGGGAACAAATAAATACTACCCTCCTGATTACGATCCGAGAGCTGGCGGCCTAAATAAATGGCAGGGAACACATGCGTTAAGAGAACGGGCACGAAAAATACATTTAGGAGTAATCATTGTTCGTTTTGAAATGCCCTATAATATTTGGTGTGAAGGATGTAAGAATCATATTGGTATGGGAGTACGTTACAATGCTGAAAAGAAAAAAGTTGGAATGTACTACACTACGCCAGTTTTTGAATTTAAAATGAAATGCCATTTATGTGATAATCACTTTGTTATAAAAACAGATCCAGCAGTAAGTATACTTGTGCATATAATAATTTGAAATATTATATACGTTGTCTGTTACAGAATTTAGATTATGTTATATTATCTGGAGCACAAAGACAAGAAAGCAGGTGGGATCCAACAAAAAATGAACAAGTCGTGCCTGAAACAAAAGAAACACAAAAGAGACTTTTTGATGATTCTATGTTTAAATTAGAGCATGGAACTGATGATCAAAATATAGCAGAAAGTTCAAAACCTAGACTAGTTAGTTTATTCAACAGGAACGAATCTGTCTGGAATGATGACTATACAGCAAATTCAAAACTTAGGGCAATTTTTAGAGTAAGTTATTATTAGGTACTCTTAATTGGTTTTCAAGCTATCAAGTATTTTTCGTGTATTTCAGAAAAGCAATTGTGAAGTTAAAATGGCAAATGTAAAGGATAACACATTACTGAAAAAATCAAGTTTGGATATTCCTTTGCTTCCAGAAAGAGAAGAAGACAGAAAAATGGCATCCCTTCTCAGTATGAAACTTAAACCAACGGTGGATATTGAGAAAAATACACAATTACTTCGGAAACAAATTGTCAGTACTTCGTCATTACCATGTTCTTCTTTTACACCAGCTAAGGAAAAGAAAGCATTGAGAATATTAAACAGTAGTACTAATACAAAGAATTTGGTAAAAATTAAAAAATCCATTGAAAGCAGTGTTACAAATAATGAAACTAACAACAGCGAAAGTGATACAAAGAAAGTGAAATTATCGAACTCTTTAGTAGGTGATTATGGAAGTTCAAATAGTGAATCTGATTAAGTGTTATAATATAAACCATTTTTAATAATGTTGAGTCTTTAATAATATAAGAATAAATTTGTTAATTACTATTACAGAAATCAGATTATTATTTTTTTAATGGTATACCAATGCAGTGAATGTAAGATCGATATAATAATTACTTAAATGATGACAAATTCAAGCTCTTTCTAATATTTCTGAGACCTGCAATATGTTGCTACAGGAGGTTTTGTATTTTTTTAAATTGAGCTGCTGTCAATAATAAAAATCTCGTTTATTACCTGTCCCACTTTTACAGTTATAACTCATAAGAGACCTTTTTACTGACCTTTTCTTAATTATTATATTAAGATTCATATAGTAAAGTGAATGTGCTTTTCTTGTAAATCTGCATACTCTTTATTAGCACAATTGTGGTTTTGTTAAATGCAGAACATTAAAACTGTAGATAATATTAAAATGATGTTCTGTGTTTTGATGTTAATTGTAAAGGTAAAAATTAAATTACATTTGAGGATTTTAGTGTTTGTCCTTGTAACTACATAAATTCGAAATTACCGCTGCTACTTTGACAAGCAGGGTTGTCGAGTTTACTGTCGTTATTAGAATATTTGAAATTGTAATAACTGCACTACTAGTTGAGAGATTATTCAATTTTTATTGGATCTTTTTAAATGATAAATAGCAAAGCTAAATTAAAGTACAACTGCAATTAAGATAATTATAATCGAGTTTAAAAAAACAGGAAAAACTGCTTACGTTGGAAATACATAAGATCGGCAACATCGCAGATATAAATGTTATGTTTAGGTTATTTTATTATATTATGTCAAAACTCAAATTATCAAATTGCTAACCTCTTTTATTAGTTTTATTTATTATATGAAGCCAAAATATCAACAAAATGAACAGACCAGAATTAGAAGGAACAGCTCATCTGTTAGATGAATTAGATAGTAAGTAAATTTGTATAATTAGTGTTAAATACTTGATTTATTATATTTGAACAGAAAAACTTATGGTGGTATTACGTGATGGACGAACTCTCATAGGATACTTACGAAGCGTTGATCAATTTGCTAATCTTGTCTTACATCGAACAATAGAAAGAATTCACGTGGGAAAAGAGTATGGTGATATTCCTCGAGGAGTTTTTATAGTACGTGGAGAAAATGTCGTTCTTTTAGGAGAAATTGTAAGTGACTCAAAGTTAAAGTAATGTATTACTGCATAATGAATTACACGATCATATTCAAGATCTATTTTGTTCTGAGACTATCATCTACAAAACAACAAGAAATAAATCGTAAATGTATTCCTTGGTATCTCTAGATTTATAGGCAGAAATTATAATTTTATAGAACCTGAAATTTACCAAAGTTGTGAACAGTTTAAAAACATCTGTGTTCCAGCCAAATCTATGCAATTTATTTATGATTGGTGAGGGAATTATAAACACTGGAAATAATTTGACATTTTGTTGAATAACTGTCATTGTTTAACATGGCTCTTGCAGTTTTCATGGGATCTAGAAAAATAAATTTTATTGAACTATTTTCTTGTAGTTTTTTTCCCATTATAAATAATATTTATGTTAATCTGTAAGAATAACAGGACGCATATAAAATGTTAAACCTTTTGTAAACAGCATGCGTGTTGGGAATAAAATAGATTTATATTATACAGATATACATATATATGATTTCGGCTGTAATTCAATACATAAAATAAGAAAACCTAGCAAAATATTTTCTTCAACTAGTTATTAGTATCTATTTTAGCCCCCGATTGTAATGAAGCATTTGGCACCTTAGTGTGTATAACATGCAATCATTAAAATTTAAGTTCCCAGTAGGCTGTGGAATTTTTCTGTAGCGCGTAGCTTAGACACAACGCATGCCAAAACATAACCTATAAACTGATGATTTTGCCTTGTTTCTAATGCCAACTGTCAATTTGACATAATTTTCCAAAATAAGCTAAAACATAATTTTTACTTTCATAGCCTCCTGGAACTTAAATTTTAATGATCACATGTTATTATTCATTATAAAGTATGATTGCTTATTCCAATATAGTTTGGTTTTAGAAATATATAAGCAGACCATGGATCCCCATAAGCACAGGTGCCAAGCTAACTGCATTATACTTCGATTAAGCGACATTCATTCGCACCTATCAACTGGTCTACTATACAAGTACCAGCTGTGTGATTCCCTCCTAACATTTTGTTCACGCATACTGTCTTATTACTGGCTGGCCAGTCAAGGTCACCACCAGTGCTTATGGGATTCCTCAGGTTCCTTGATCTGTTTATAACAATTTTGATAAATTTGTTAGTACCAAAAGATCGCAATTTGTAAAACCACAAACTTATTACATCAAGATTTAAACAAATATTTTGCTAGGTATTGAGTGACAATGCTAGAATATCTTTCATGGGTAGCACCATTTATGTAAGAATAATCCAAAGTAACAGTATCTTTTTCTTTAATATTTACATAAGCTTTTTTTTTAAGGTGGTGTCATCACAGTAGATGTTCTGTTAATTTTATTATCTTACATTTTTTAAACATGTTAATTTCAAAGATGATAAACTGTTTGTTTAGGATGCACAAAAAGAAGCAAATCTGCCATTAACACAAGTTTCTGTAGATGATATCCTAGATGCTCAAAGAAGAGAACAGGAATCAAAACAGGATCAACAAAGACTTCTTACAAAAGCTCTTAAAGAACGTGGCTTAAACTTAATGCCAGATTTAACTCATGATGATATGTTTTAGATTAGGAAACATTGTTATTTTTTTTATTCTTTTGTTTAATTATTATTAAATAGAATTAAAAAGTATTTTGTATAATAATAATTTATTATCATACTAATGTTACAAATACTGTTATGTAAAGAAAAGAACAAAATGTTTACATATATAAATGAACACAAAAGTATCGTACATTTTTATTACTACATATTTCTAATAAACGTAGAAAGTAAATACTTGTTATAATACTTAAAAAGATGTTTCATAAATAATTGCTTTTCCGTCAATATCAAATTGTTTCGGTCTTAAAACAAGTTCTTTTCCATTAACATTCTCGGAATCTTTACTAGCAGAATGAGTTGTTACTTCACTTTGATCTAGCTGTTCTGGGCTATAACCATTCAAACAATGTAACAAAGATGAACTCATATGACTAGTATCTAATTCAGCTGAACAAAAATCATCAGTGCAACTAGAAAAACTTAGATCTGTTGGAGTTGCTGTCAACATGCTTCTATTATGAAGATATTCTCTAAAAGTTGTCGTTAAAGGCTCTCCATTTCCCTTTTCATGTGATACTTCTAACTCTCGAATACTGGTTGCACTCTTTGATTCTCTTATAGAATTTACTTTAATACTGGAATTATCATTGGAATTTTCTTCTTCTACACTATCCATATTGCAGTCTTTTATTTCTAACTTTGGTAAACTGTTGATATTTGTACCAGACACTAAAAGTACTGGTTTTCTACTACGAGGTGTCATCATGGTTTCCTAGAATTTTAACAAAATATAGCTGATGAAGCTAAAATGGTTTCAAGGTGATTCATGAAGTCAGATTACTTGTTTTAAAAAGTGTACATTACTTATACAGGTCACCACCACTTTACGTGTCTTCAATTTCTACATATTTGGTTTTATGCAATTGCAAATTTTACAAACATGCTTTTTACTATGTGCTTTCAAAGTTGAAATATGTAATCAAGGTTTATCAAATGTATAAATCTTTAAATGAGAATCTCAGTAAAATATCTTGCAATGCATCATAATCAACAAACCTACAACAATGTCAAAAATGAAAAATTAATGGCATCTCCTATTTATTCATTTTATACAAAGTTATAGGAATGCATCTTGGACATAAAGTGGAAGGTGCTTGTATTATTTAGAATGCAAACAACAAACAAATTACAACAAAAGAAAAGCAATCTTTTACTATAATAGATGTAATCCAACTCCATTTTCATTAAATAAAAAGTAATTAGTTCCTCTATTGTTCAAACAGCAACAGAAAATGAGACTAATACAGATGTACTGAAGAAAAGAATTTCATAATCGAGTAAGTATAAAACATGCCAAGCTAAAATTTAAAACGAAATACAAAAAGAATAATTAAAAGGTAATACAGGTTTACCAATTTAACCAACTAGGAACAAAATATTAATAATACCAGCACCAAAACTGTTATCGACTTAATATTTAAATAATAAATTATTCTAATTAATTAGCTTCCTTATGATACTACAAATAGTGCAATAACCACACTAATACCTGAAGCAATGACTTATTGTCCTGCATTTTTTTCTGAGAGTTACAAAAAGGCCATGTGTTAAAACTACATCTACAAAGAACAAAAAACTTAACTTGATAGCTTCCATACTTAAATGATTTTCCAATGAAATTTAAGCATCCAAATTTAAATGGTCGACAAAAAACTTACTTAAAATCTACATCAGCAACCAAATATACTATTCAGTTCTATGCTGTACTTAGTCAAGTTCATGGTAACTTAAGATACCCTAGTGTGGTGGCCAAAAACTAAAGCAAAAACATGCAGATCTAGCTGTTTAAAATGTAGTATGCATGCAGTTGCAAGTCATTACTGATTATTAAACTATACACCTCTGAGGATTTTCAGTCATTGTAGAATAATTTATTGATTTATAGAAAAATCTAAATCAGATATAAAAATTAATGAAACTAGATCTAAGCTCTTGTAACTTAGCTAAGTTTTTCCTTATAGAGGAAACAAACTCAGATATGACCTTTGTTGTGACTTTGTAAGCTTTATTGGTATTTAACAAGTCCAAAAACCAATATACAGAGTGTATTTTAAATGGCACATAATATGTACACCATGTTATTCTACATCACAAACTGAGAAAGAAATTCTACTATCATCTTGACGACGACTTCTTCATTACAAAGTTATTAGCATTCCTAATATTTACGAAAATTTCTTTGTTTCTAATAATTAAGGCGAAATAGTTACAATTATTTGTAGTTTAAATAATAAAAAGAAACATTTGGTCAAATTTTTGTTTTATTTCTTAATAGTTTGCCTGTAATCCACTTATCCACCTATCATGTTAGAGGGCGATTAACAGAAAAAGTGGATCAATTCACATATTTAAGGAGTATTACATCAAGAAAATAATGGGGTTCTAAAATATATCTATAAAAGAATATACAGTGAGTCCAAGATAAGGATGCACAGCATGGGGATCTTGGAAACGGTAAGACATACAACATCGGTTAAATGGGATGAAAGTTGGCTATTTATAGGACCTTTTTGTTGACGTTTGCAAAATCTAGATATCTTGGATAGTTTTAGAGATACTTAAAAAAAAGTAGATTTCTCGATTTTGCTGTATGACACTATTTGAAATTTAGGGAAAAATTTAATACTAAATTATGTTCTAAATTTATTTCCAAATTTAGATAGATGTAAAACGGTTTTTATGGAAGAATTAACATTTAACTGTCAAAAGGTTATGACTCATGAAGAATTTGACTTTTCATAACAAAATTAGATAACACAGTGGTGGCCAAAAGTATGGAAACTTTTATATAATGTAACATTATCTGTTTCTAGTATTACAAATAAAAAGAGATGTTAGAAATAATTTATCTGTTGTAATAACATTTAATTACAAACAAATTTTCTCTTAAAACATTAATCAGTAAAAATTACAAAAATATCAAAATAAAATTATTACAGAGACAAAAGTATGCAAACTTTAATCATTATTGATATACAAATATCTAATCTAGTCATGAAAAACAATTTAACAAGTATTTGACATATATTTAGCTAGTTGTTGTCAATACAAGCAAATAAATTGTAAGAAATGCCTAGTGTTAAGCATTATTCTCTAGATTTGAAAAGAATTATTTAGCTTTCAATTCATAAAGGTACAATCTCAAAAATTATTAAAAAGTACAAAGAACGTAATACTGTTGAATGTGCATTAAAAACTGGAAGACCACAAAAAACAAGTGCTAGAATAGGTAGAAAAATTAATCATTTATCAGTTCAAGATCCTTGAAAGACTGTCAAACAAATAAAAAATGAAATAGTAGATCTAGCAAATATATCCTGTAGAACCGTACACCATCATTTAAACCAAATCAATTTATTTGGAAGAGTTCCTTCAAAGAACCATTATTAACAGCACGGCATAAAAAGACTAAACTGGAATTTGCTAAATATCCTTAAAGTGGACACCACAGATATGGAATATTGTATTGTGGAGTGACAAAAATAAATTTTGCTTGTTTAATTTGGATGGTAAACAATATACAGGGTGTTTCATTAATAATTGCAAATATTTTAACTGTAGAATCCTGGGCTCAAAATATTAAGATTTAGCCCAAATCATTTAGATAAAATGTGGCTCCTTACTGAGTTACAGGGTGTTTTATAACAAAATGGTTCTTTTCAGAACCACAATTTGTTTTTAAATGTTGAATGCATTTATTCGTTTCAAGAAATTTCAATAAATAACATTATGTTTTTCTGTTAATAGAGATTAAAGTTTCATTTGCGTAATAAATGCAATCCTATGACCCAAAAACACCGACATAATTAATACACATTAAAATCAAAATAACTGTGCCGCTTCATTTTCAACTTTAAATATCTCGAAAAATAATGACCATATCGCTAGGAATGAAGAGTATGTTATTTACATAGAAAGTATTGGAGAATCAAAAAATTGTGCTAAAAATGGCAATTCCACCAGTAGCATAGAATTTGGGAAGGGTCAACCATTCACTTGCCCCTATCGTACGCCTCTGGTAATAGCCAGAAACGATTATTTAACACAATTTAGCAGGGTGTACAGTACCTACACTTCCTGCCGAGTATGACAAGGATACGTCAAATAGTTTTAAAGTACTGGGTACAAACAGTTTTTAAATTTTTAAATAAAACACCCTGCAACTCAGTAAGGAGCCACATTTTATCGAAGTGATTTGGGTTAAATCTTAATATTTTGAGCTCAGGATTCTACAGTTAAAATATTTGCAATTATTAATGAAACACCCTGTATATGAAGACCGAAATGTGAAAGATATAATCCTAAATTTCAAATTCCAACAATAAAGTTTGGTGGAGACAACATAATGGTATGGATTTCTTTTTCTCATTCTGGTCCTGGTCAGGACAGATGGAATTGTAGATTGTCATGTCTATAGGGATATATTAAACATCATATGCTAAAGAGGAGATGCCACTAAGGTGGATTTTCCAATGGATTATGATCCAAAGCCATTGCCAGCACTCGTCAAATCCAATTTTTCTGAAAATAACATTGACTTAATGAAATGGACATCACAGTCGCCACACCTCAACCCTACAGAGCATACCTTTGGTGCTACATAGGATTGAAGGTTCAAGCCAGGAACTTTTCTGAAAAAGAAGATCTTTGGCATTTTATTAAAACAAAGTGGGAAAATATTCCACTGGACTATTGTGGCAAATTAGTGATTTCCATGAATAAAAGATGTCTACTAAGTATTAGAAAAATGATGATTGTACAGTTCTTCCATTTAAGTTTCCATAGTTTTGTCTCTGTAATAACATTGATATTTGTTATTTTTAAAATTATTTTAATGATTAATATTATACGGGAAAATTTGTTTGTAATTAAATTTTATTCTTATTAAGTACAATATATAAATTATTTATAACAGTTTTTTTCATTTTTGCAAAATTAGAAACAGATAATGTTACATTACACAAGTCTCCATATTTTTGGCCACCATTATAATAGTTCTTTATTATACTGGATGTAGAACTGAATAACATATTTACACTTTTGCTTTAAAATATGTAATTGTACCATTCAAATCTGTAGGTGCATTATCTACTTCCAGTATAAGAGGAAAAGTAACAGATTTTAGTGCGAAGTGAAGTTTGGCACACTGAGCGCTAAAAGCGCCTTTTTCCTCAGGTATAATACAATATGTCTTTCTATAATCCCTACTAGATATTAAGAAAGTCGTTAATAGAATTCAGCAAAATTAGAAAAGCAAAGTGATTTTTAAAACAGTAGGCTAAAATAGTTGAATTTACAGGAGAGAAATATTGTAGCCCTAGGGGGAAAATGTTACGTTTAGCAGCTGACAGGAGGTAAAAGATGTCAACATTTCATATGGGTTATAGAGAAAAGTTAATTTTCCTCAATATTCTAGTTTTATCTAAAAAATTATGGAAACAGTTAACAGACATTTCTTGCTTAGCATTTAGTCTAGTTTACAATAATTCATTCAGTTTTCCTACAGATCATACCATTTTTTAAATAGAGTATGTACGTACATTCTTTTGTAATCAAGCCATGAAATAATTAAAATAGTTATTCAAGAAATTTATTTCAAGAGCATTTAGAAAATATAACAATGGCAAAAGTGCAATACCTTGTGTAATTTCTTTTTAACTTTACAGAAGAGATAAAATAACCATGAGGTACTGCATTTACTCTAAGTAGAATTTTGTATGAGGTAATAAAGGTTGTGGTGTAACTGGTAAATCAAGCAGTCTAGAATTTTATATATTTTTTATACATAACTCTTAACATCCCAAACTCACCCAAAAAGTCCACATATGAGGTACTGCACTTAGCCATTGAATGAGTTTAATATCATTATTGTCATAAATAAAGAAGTTATTGCAGCTTCCTAAATTTTATGTCAAAATGAAGAGTGCCATGAGCATGATCAAAAAAAAAACGAAAAAAACTTAACAGTACATGAATTAAAAAAAGAAAATTGTTATGCTTTATTTACAACAATAAAATTATTTTGATCAATACCATCAATACTTAAAAGTTGAGAATGCTTTGGCATTATTTTCATAAAAAATGTAGTTCATCATTTTTTAGGTCAAATCATCAATAAGAAGTAACAGTACTGATTCAACTTTATTGTTATTACTATAGTTACCACATTTGGTAACTTTATTTTCGACAGTTCAAAAGTTATTATTCAGAACTGCAACTACTTATAATTATAAGAAAAGTAAACAACAAAGCACATCTACGAAAAACACCATTAAAAACCTACAAATAAAGAAGGGGAAGAGGATGGAACATTTAGCTAGAATCAAGAGACCAAAAACGTCACGCTGTCGTCAACAGGTTGATGAAAATGGCAGAAACTTATTGGTTATCTCAAGGTCAAAGTACTTAAAATAAGCAACTCCCACCCAGTAGTGACATCAACAGGTTGATGTTTTTGATCAAACAGGTAACTACAATGACTAATAGCAAGTGTTCCCTCCTCTTCCCCTTCTTTACTCGTAGTTAAAAGCACATGTCGAAGTCTCATCATCAGGAATTCATCCTCTATGTTTTTTTATGTTGTTTTGAAATACCCCAAGCATTTAGTTTATGATATTTTATACAATACTACTCTTTTACATACAAACAGTAATTAACACCACCAAGCAGATTTCCTTTTTTTTAGAAGTTACAAGTGCATGTTTATATTCAAGTAAGTAACCAATACCAGACACACATTTAAAAATAATACCTGCATGGCTTTTGACATACGTTGAGTTGATCGTGTAATAGGTGACATGGATTTACGATTCTGATCTTGAGGTGTAAATGACATATCTGGACATGCACACAGTGGTACACAAGCAGGTGTGCTTGTCAGATATGAATTACAAATTCGTTCGCTCTGATCTGTACTTAAATTAGGATCAGAAGCACTACGTTTAATTTCACTAATTGTATTCTCATTGTACAATTCAGATTTGATATTTTCTGAACTTAAATGTGACATTTTAAGCTTTTTTGCAACATTTTCATCATTACTTTTATCCGGACTAGAGTCACATTTGGTGCAAAATAATTTTGCTCTCGATGTTAATGCCTGAAAAGGACTCTGTAAAAGCAAGCATATACATGCACATATAAAGCTTTGTTATAACAGTAAATTAATACAACTAATGCAAAACAACTTAAGTAAAGTAAAGGCTTTATAATTGGCACACTATAATTCTAGAATATACGTAATGATATCTTGACTAGCTTTTAAACAAAAAAATAGGGTCTGCAATCCCGGGATCCCATCCAATAACCAATCTTAAAATCTTGGGATTTGCAGTTAGCTCTGAGATTTCTGGAAATTAATTTTTCTTCTCCACTGCATTAAAAAAAAGATTTTCATCTGGAATTTGTGAGCTTAGTAAGATATTCTTGTCGCTTTTTAATAGAATAAAAGAGAAAATAGCATGTCAACAGAGACTTTAATAAAAATTCACTTCTGATTTTATTTTTTTCTCATTAAAGCTTAATTTATAGATTGACGTACTGGAAACGGAAACGCAACGTAAAAACATGAATTTCGTATAATTGAGTTTAAGTGTTTATAAAGTGACGCAGTGTATAAACGCAACGCAAGAGAACATAGCATAGCACGAAAAAATGATCATGTTTCATCTACTGCGTTCTGTTGCTTGTGTTACGTTGAAAGCTCCTCTCACTTTTGGTACTTTTGGTTTTAAAAACTTCTCACGTGCTCAATAACGTAACCTCATATTAGGGACTTGTTGTTGTGTGATAAGCATCGTGTTCTTTGTGTGTTCGTTTATTTTATTATAAAATTCTTTAATTATGAATAGTAAGTATGATACTTATTTACAATTAAATTGCCATGCGTTTAGGTTATTATATTGAATGAGGAAGTCTTGGCGTTTTACAAATGCGCTTGCGCAAATACTTGCATTCGGTCAAATTATAAACAAGCAAAGAACAACTTTATGCATCTCTTATATTGCGTTGCGTTTCCATTTCCAGTACTTCAATCTATAAATTAAGCTTAAATGCAAAACAAATATAAGGGTGTGTTGCACTTACACCAAAACTACCTTGCAACCTTCACTTTTTATTTTTCTCTTTGTTTCTTTCTAATAAAGAATACAACACACAATGTCTATAGCTACGGTGCAAATGCAAAGTGAAAAGGAGGTAGGTAAGTATAGTATAGTATGAGAATGTTTATCAATTACAATTTGATACACGTGTCCAGGAAAATATTGAACAAATGAAAAAAAAATACATTTATAGAATTTTGTTTTGTCTAAGACTTCAAAAAATGCAATATCAAAAAAATTTTAAATCAAAGATTTTGGGACAAGCAAAAAATTTTATAAGGAATAAATTTTCTAGAAAACCAATAATAAAGACCAATTTCTGTGGTGTACTTTTTTGAACACCCTGTATACAATCCCAGAAATATAAATCTTGAAATCCCACTACTGAAAATGTTACTCGGAATTGCAATCCCTAAATAAAAACGAATATACATAAAAACTAGATACACATGATCTCAGAGTTTGTTCTAAGAATCTCATTCTGAAATCTTAAGTCAAATCAAATCAAATACTTATGCCAACTGAATTCAGTGACATACAGCCACATTTAAGGATGTTCTAGCATTATACAGTAGTCAAAACAAAATTTAAAATGTATAAAGAACAAGAATTATTGACTAAGATGTAAAATGTTACTTAAGAATTTTAATGATTTAAGTAAATATTTATAAATTGGCTTCATTAGAAAATTCATAACTAATTAAATATGTTTATTTTGAGTAGTACAACCTTTGCCTCAATTTTTGACATTATCAATCTAGTTGTATTGGTTGCAAAGGTATATGCAACGGCATATTTGAATTTTGGTGTTACAAATTCAGTTTCAATTACTAATTACATGCGCAGATTATCATTGATCCTTGTGTTTCAGAATATTTTACAATTTCTCGTAGAAGAATGAAAAAGGTTTTGTAGTTTGTCTAATCATTAAATGTATTAATAATGTATTAATTAATTTCATCTTTGTACTGTACAAAAACCATTAACTTTAATTATATTTTGCAAACAAAGTCATTAACATAGTTTAAAACTTCACAAAATGTTACAAAAACAAAATATTAAAGTCTCAGATTTTTTCTAATAGCTTGAATATCGCTAGAACATCCTTAACTGTATAAACCATGTCTTTGAAAGAAAATTAATTTTGTGAGTTCGTTATAAAGCCTTATAATTCTCTAAGATATACAGTAGTGACTGAAAAGTTAATTTTGTAATGTTATCATTACTACACCAAACAATACCTATTAACTTTCAACTTTCATCATTACAGACATCTAAAAGATTAAAATTAAGTATGTTATAATTTATTTTATTTATTTAAAAATTGTATGCATTAGTTTATGATTATTACCTCAACTCTTAATTAAAAATCCTTTAGAATTACTTACATGTAATAATTCTTCACTTGAAGCTCTTTGTTGAGAGATTCCATTCTTTTTATTTGCTATAGCGAAACCTTTTTGAAATATATGTTTTTTTATAGAACTTCCCAGACTTTTATTTTTTTGAATATTTGGTCGAAGTAGCTGCAGTGGAGTTCCATGTCCATTCTGTCGATTAAATTGTTTAACTAATTTTCGTTTTTTTGATGACTCTGGTAGGCTCTGAATATGGGCATAAAGTTGAGCTAAAGCTGTTTCTGTAGGATTCGACTGATTTTCTTTAGCAGTCCTTTCAACATCGACAAAACTATATACTGTATTAGCTGCAAAATTATCACTGATAGATTCATTGCAATTTCTTTTTGGTGATAACATTTTACGTCGTTCTCGTTCAGAATAATATGCTTTTATATCAACAGCTAATTTAGGGGGTATCTGGAATAATTCTGAAGATTTTTTTATCATAAACGATACAATTCCAGATAAAGTTTGAGAATTGACATGTAATCCTTCAGGTGTTAAATTTCTAGGACACAATAAATGTGGAGTAAATAAAGTAGCTAAACTGTCTGCTGACATTTTATTGCTGCTTTCATATGAAGCAGTAAGATGCAACAAATCAAGTACATCTCTCAGTAAAATTCTATTCTCAGGTGGTAACAAAAGTAGTAACAGCTGCAAAGCATGTAAAAGCCTAGATTCCTGAGTTGGTTTTTCACAGACACCACACAATTCTGCAAATATGAAATATCAGATCACTAACTTATACACTAATAAAAACTTAATTAACATTACCGGCAATTTGACAATGTGCTGGGTAATGGGCATCAGTGAGCAAAGGTTCTGGTAATTCTGCTAAAAATCCTTTTAGTACAGAAGCACAGTCATGAATACTGTAGATACTACTATCCAAAGAAACTGTAATTCCTTGATTCAATAAATTTTTTAATTCTTGTTGACGGGTTAAAGAACCAGTACGTCTGAATATACCCTCAGTACATATATCTAAAAAATAAAATGTAGCAACTACATGGTTACATTTCAATAAGATTTCAATGTATACTTGGTTCTTTCTTTAGAAATTCAATAAGCTGGTAAACTTGGCAAATACCTTCTTGGGTAAGAGGTATACCATCCATAATTCCTCGATTTGGTTTAGACTTTTTGTTAAACGATATGAAGTTCCATTTCTTAAGTTTACTCTTCTCATTAACAGCTTCGCTACTAAAAAACACAATAGTTACAGATAAATAATGAATTATTAAAGTAAACATTAAAATACTTACTCATCTGTATTTAAATCTAATACAAAAGACAAATGCATTCGTACTAAAATAATAAATTGTTCCCAATTTTCCCTGCGGAGTTTCTCTGCTAATGCATCACCATTGACTGTATTTGTACTCATATTTAAATAATAAATATATACAACAGAAAAATAAATAATAGCAAATTAATCCAAGCCAGGTTATAAAAGGTTAAATACCAGCAGTTTCCATCTATGTCCTCAAAAGCTAGCTTGTAGACTCTGTCCACCGACTTTCTGTCGTCTTATTAATCATATTTAATTTCTTTTTAAAAACTTTCACTTTAAAGATAAATACCATAAATACACAAAACAATAAATAATTTCGTTCCAAAGTTCATGTTTAAACTTTACGTTCGTTACAACTTCCAATTTAAAAATCTTACATATAATCTTCATTACACATAATTTACTTGCTACATCTAAATAGAACTGTAAAGGTCCGTTCAGAAATTACGTTCAGACTAAATAAAATTCATCCACAGTATTCTAATCCTGTTCAAAAAATAACAAGAGTGTATCACACTGCATTACTCTTGCGCGTTCAGATTTTGAAAGTACAAAGTCCGGAGCGCTCTCTTTTATACCCTTCTAGACTGGGTACAAAAGAGTAAAAACCGTAAAAACAGTAAAAATTGCAATTTTCTTAGGTTACGTTTGTATTTAACCAATTCATTCGATAATAAATTATAGGTATAATGGAAGAAGAAAATGTAAGTTTTTATACCTATTGCGTTTTAATAATATCTTTATAAGTAAATTCATATATTTGTAAATAGTTTATAAATAATTATTGTGAAAACTTTGAACAAAATGAATGTTTTTCGCATTTGGAAGCAAACATTCACGACTTTTTCGTTGATGACGAGTCAGGGCCGGCGGAAGGCATATGGTGAACATGGAGCACTCCATACTTAAGATTTTTTTGAGTGTGGAGTTCCATAGCTGAAAAATTTCGTATTTTGATTTTCAGTATTTATTAATTAACATATATGATTTTTATTTTTTAGTACTTTATTACTTAATATATATTTATTCATTATTTATAAATGATACACAATAAAAAAACTTTTTAATCGTTCAAATCGCTTTCCCGAGCGCCTATTTGGTTTACATAAGTGTTTGTGCGTGCGTGCGTGCGTGCGTGTTTACTTTAATTTGGCAACCTTGCATAGAAAAAATCAGAAAACAAAATACCTATTATAACCCCAATTCTCATTGTTACAACTGTGTTAATTAAACAAATATACCTACTTTAGTTTTGTAACAAAGCAATCTAATTGGAATTTAAATTAATTAAGATTATTGTTGAGGTTACGTCTACAACTTTATTTGTTTACGTTCTACGACTCCAGATCATGCACCGTTTCGTTCTTTTATTCCGAAAAACTCTGTTTACTCTTTGTACCACGTGATCATTCGCTCCACTCGCAACGCTCCAGCTCCTCTATAGAAAACCGAACGTACCTTTAGTGCAAAAGAACGGTTTACGTGCAGATTACAACAAGTTGGAGGCAACATAATCTAAAAACCGTATCCCTCGAGATTATGTTGTTGATGTGCTGTTGTAACAAAAAGTTGTTATTACTTATTATTTATATTTTTGTTTTGTAAAATATATTATTAAAGATTTTAGGTATGTAAATGCTTATAAATCCGAGCCCTACTCATGATCAACTCGCGCTTGTATGCGTACCTATTTAGCATCTCATCTGACAAACGCGTGTTTATATCTTATGTACACTTTCCTGCGCATGTCTGCACTACCTGTACCGCAGAGACCATATTAAATACCAGTTAAATAATTATACATCGGCTGTCAGGGCTGCAACCCGCTGAACCTGCAGCTTTATGGTGGCCATATTATTTATTCCTTTAAAAGCGGGAAATTTGAATTGCTACACTTCATTCCTGAATACTAACCAACATAAATACTCAATAAAAATAAGGCAGAAGAATTAAAAAAAATTATATTTAGGTACATAAATAATCTTTACAATACAGTTTGTAACATTCTCAATATATTCTGAGCAATTTGCAGAAAACAGATGACGAATTCCGAATGTAATTATCATAGTAGTATGGTAATTATATATGAGATATTTTGTTTTATTTCCTGCCAAGTACATTTGATTTATAAGCAAATGTAACAGCTAATACAACTGTGTTCAATATAACAAAATCATCAAATTTCCCACCATGACTTATCAAAAAGCA
>VTPC01091025.1:97262-151692 GCA_011009095.1 Ignelater luminosus | reverse complement strand
CGATTGAAAGTATTGCAATTAAAAAAAATCAAGAAGGATGAATTACAAGTTGATATAAGATCATGAAATACAAACAATTTGAATTTCAAGTGTGCAATTAAAAAATATTTTTTAAGAAACTTAACCAAAGTGTTAAAAGAGTCTGAACTGGAAAAAATCTTTCAGGTCTGCAATCGAGTCCAAGAAGTAATGTCACCTCAGTCATCGGTGCCTACTTCGGTACAACACAACTAATATTACTCACTCCAGAAGAGAGATTTACGAGGATAAATTGAAAAGTCTCCGGCCTAACCCAGATAGAACACAAATTTGCGCGATGTTTTTACGGCGTTATATTTTGTTTCAAGATTTATCAGTCTGGCTGTGAAACAACGAAAATTTCTGTCAAATAATAATTGTTGGCAGGCTGTCAGAATTGCTAAGGTTTTGCAGGCTGTGAGTATAGAGCAAATTAGAATTCGTGCAGTTATAAAAGCTGATCTAGACGGAACATTACGAGAATCTTCCCCTTCGTGCACCACAGTTAAAACTTGGATTGCGGCGATTGAAGTTGATGGAAATAACGAATACTGTGAGCATTTCAACGGAGCAGACGTATTATATACTAACCAAAGTTTTGGGGATGAGAAAGTTATCAGCTCAACGGGTGCCGCGACTGCTCACACTGGAGCAAAAGCTGACACGCAAAACAGTTTCGAAGGAGTGTTTGGACTTGTTTAAACGCAATTCAGTAGACTTTTTGGGACGACTTATCATAGTGGATTCACCACTATACCCTAGAAACGAAGCATCAATTGAAGCAATGGACTGCCAAAGGAGAACCCGCTCCGAAAAAGGCCAAAACGGCTCCGTCGGCCGGAAAAGTTTTGGCTTTTTGGGATGCCAAGGGTATTTTTTTTGTGGTTATCTTAAAAAGGGTAAAACAATCAACGGGATAATGCTACTCTACTTGTCCAGCTAAAAGAAAAAATTCAAGAAAAACGACCAGGATTAGCAAAGAAAAAACTTCTGTTTCACCAGGATAATGCACCCTGCCACAAGTCAGTTGTTGCCATGGCAAGAATTAGTGAATTGCGGTTTGAACTGGTATCATATGCACCCTACTCGCCGGATTTAGCCTCCTCGGATTTTAGTTTATTTCCAAACTTGGAAACATTTCATGCTGGAAAGAAGTACGAATCCGATGAAGATGTGATTGCTGCCACAAACGACTATTTTGACCTTATAGGGATGGAATAAAAACACTTGAACATTACTGTTTGCGCGATATTCTTTTGTTTTCTTGTCTAGGCCGGAGACTTTTTAATTTATCCTCGTACCTTGACTTCATTAGTAACGTTGAAAACTATAATTTTTGTTAGCACTTCAAAAAACTATGCTCATTTATAGAAAAAGATTTAGGAAAGTGTTTATAAACATATTTACATTAGATTGTTTTACAATCTTACTGAGATAATTGCTAAATAGGGATAGACATTTCTGTGTACTTGTTAACTAGAAATTGATATTTAATTCTTAGTTTGACGCAATGCTTTATGTAAGTGCCATAGTCATTTTTCCATTTACTAAGATTTAGACGAAGCCGAGGTATTCCAACACCCGGTAGGGACTGTTAACGGGTAACTCATCGTGGTTACACAGGCCCCAATGTTCCTTTCAGAACGGTGTTGGTATTTTGTAGTGACGAGTGTGAGAGTATGTATATGATGTGTAGGTATCTAGATGTGTTTAGTGTGCCGTGGACTGATGCGGAAGCTGTTCCGGCATTTGCCTTCACCACTAGGGGAAACCACAGAACTATAATATGAGAAACATTGGAACATTTATAAAAAAAAAAGCGAAAATCCCGTTTTCTTAAATTGCTTTTCTTGGTATTTTTGTTTGGCAGACTTTTATGCGACATTATAGAATATTGTCATGTTTGTAAATTACTCTAGAAAACTAGCTTATTAGTTTTAGGCCTAATGTTTTTGGTTCTACGAGAGCAATGACATCTTAGAGTCGCTGTTTGATAGGCAGAATTCTTTAATTGTGGCAGTAACTCATTTCCTTGATATTGCATCCATCACAAATTTGAGAAACATTGTAATACTTTTCTCTGAACATCAATTCTGACGCAACAACTTTTATCAAACGTGCAAAATAAACCAGGAAGACCAAATTCAAATGCAAACTCACAAAACCCTGAAAAGAGTATAAAATAAATTTATAAACAATAGAAGAAAACGATAGAGCGATAATGCTCCCTTGTGGTAGCTTTATACTATTATATCAAGCGAAATCTGCAATTTTTGGCGAAGGCCATTGTCAACAGTAATTGCATCTCAATGGTATTTGCAGCTTTAAGAACCATTGGGTACGACACTGCATCATTTCTTAAATAGATTGGAAATGGGCAAAAGTGCTGTTTTCTGATAAAAGCAAAATAGGGTTAGGAAAGTTGCGAGAAGAAAATGTGATGAAACATACTCTTCAATCTATTAACTTTCTTTTTCCACGCTGGGACAGTTACGAAGAGTTGACGATAATGGTCACCCACATGTGCCAAATTTTCTTAACGTTCATAACATCAATGTGTTATCACGATCTGAGCAGTCACCCGACTTAAATACTATAGATCACGTAAGATATGTTGCAGAGTTTTCACTGTTACCAGCAATCTTAACAGGTAACACTTATTTAAGTTAAACATGGTGGAATATATCTCAGACCTAGACAACTTCGTTCTGAGTGCACCAAGGAGATGCATAAATGTTATTTACAGTAGAGGACACCATGTATATAGAAACTGTTTTAAAATACGAGACAAGTAAAACTGTTGTAGCAACCTTCTATCTGTTTTTAGATGTGCATGACGTGCAGTTGAATTACATAATATACGTCTGCACTGAAACTATAGCTAGCATAAAACGTGCAACAAACAAAAATCAAGATTGCACATGTGCCTCATTAAATATACAACTTATTTCTTATGATTTTTTAATTCTTTATATGTAAGAATTGTCTAATAGACAGGTGTGTTTCGCCCCTTTGTTGCTTCTATATTATATACTTCTCACATATTGATCTCAGAATAACAATAACAAAGATACTCAGATAATGCTATCGAACTTAGAACACCTCATACAGAAATTTTGTAAAATTCAAAATAATTTTATTTTGCAAATAGCAAATATTTTTTGAGTTTTTCAGTTTTCCTAAATAACAATAAGCACATCAATGTAAATAGCGTAATTACACAACACAAAAAGCTCGTCCTGAACAAATAATATTTTGAACGACGGACGTAGTAAACAGCACATGCAGGTATGCGGGCGGCTTTCATTTTATTGTATTTAAATAGCCGCGATCCCAAAATTTGGTTGATTGCGTAAAACATCATTCATTATTAATTACATCAAACGATCAAAGGAGTAGGTTGAAAGGGTCAATGTGTTTGAAAATAGCCGTTACGCTAACATCTGAAATGTTAATGAAGCATTTCCATTTAATTCTACTGCGTATTACGACTGTTTTTGCAAAACAACCAAACAATACTTGTTTAATTAATTTATTTAAAGAAATTATTTTTAGTAGATTATACAATCAGATTTTTTAGTTTCTAAAAACAGCAACATTTTCTAAGGCGTAGATATCAAGTTCGTTCACTTCTCTCGCACAAATAACAGTTACAGTAAAAGTAAAGTTTAGGAACATAAAGTAAGATTCGGTCGGTATAAACAACATAATGATATTTAAGTTATTTCTGCTTCTATTGATTTATTCTTTTTTTTTTATATCACGCACAAAAATATTTTTGAATTCAACAGCTTAAAGATTCCAATTAACTAATTTCTTTATAATTAATTAATTATTTTTTATTGATTAAATGTGTCTGTTATACAGTGGAAAATTTCTAGAACTTTTATGCGGTATTTTCCTGTAAAAGTGTACTTATTCCACTTCAAAATATCCATCATGATGTCAAGGATCACTTGCACATACGTTAAGTAATACTTAAAAAGACATCGAATCCATAAAACACGACGAACGCAATAAAACACCTGCCGTGAAAAATTCCCATTTTTAACACCCCTAACAACCGCAATCAGTGCTTATTAGTTGATATGTTGTCTCTCTCTGCGGATATATCCCTTTGGAAATAACGTCTGCGCTCTGAGCGCAACCTCACGTTGCACCCCCTTATAAAAGCGGATGTAAACAGAGCGCGGACAGTTCACGTTTTGCAACCCCAAGAGATCAATCTACGTATACAAAACCAACAGGGTATAAACACTCAGTGTCAATGTTATCACCAGTGATACCAACTCCTCATAATTCGGCAATGTTAATGCAAATACCATCACCGGAAAATAGAAGTATTTCCCCATTTTCAACGTCTCCGTCGCGTGAAATTCGGGGTATAAAACTTTTCCGAGCGATAAGTAGAAAGTTAGCAAGAAAATCTCAAGACGACCTCAATTTTGGTGAAGACGCTGACAGTCGATCTTCTAGTACGGATTCGTGTTCTTCCACTTCTGCCGGACATTGTCAAAAAACAAAAAAATCTTTAAGTTCAGGATTCCGTTCAGCCTCACCTCAAAGAATGTCTAGCAGTTCTAGCGACGCTGGAAGTGACACTCAATCGGTTAAACATCGACATTCTACATCCGTAGAGAATTTTAGAAAAGCGTTTCAAAATCTCACCGTCACAACCACGAGATCACAAAGCTGTAGTAGCGGTAAAGAAACGAAGAGAAAAACCACCAAGAAGTCGTCACCTAAAAGAATTCTACGATCACCAGTATCTTACACTTACGTTAAGGGTTTATCAGGATTACCCACACAAAGGGTGCCTAGAAATCAACCCAGGGTATGTTTTAATGGAAACTGTGGTTACAGCGTTCAATATATGGCGAGTTTGCATCGATAGACTATTTAGAGACGATTTTAGTTTATTACGTAGCGCTGAATAATTTCAATTTGATTCTCAATCAATCATAATCATGACAATTAAAAAAGTATTGTAATTATTTGAATCAGATTGGGATTAATTTAGTGAAGTTGTGATAAGAGCAATATGCTGCTTAGAGTGCGCGAATTTTTTTTAAATCTCGAGCGAAGAAAATAAGACTGTTATAAATCGTACATATATTTGTAGTGAGCTTATTGTTCACAAATTGTGTACAATTAACTAATTTAACGATAACACTTATTATATTAATTATACATAAAACGTAATTTTAAGGCTTTTATATACTCACATGAAAGATGTACACGTTTTTATATATAAGTTAAAGAAAAAGTTTTATATCATTAAATATATTTGAAACTTTACCTTTTACATAGTTTACGTAGAAAATACTAATAGAGGGACTCAAAAATGTTATACCAAATATAAAAACAAACTCTTCTTAATGATAAAAAGTAGGGCATATTAATTTGTTAATGATATATTTTTAAAAATATTTCTCATTATAAATTTAATGAAAAGGACACGAATAATATTGCACCAATCAGATTTTGGCGGCAAATTCTCTTACTAGAAAATTTCCCTTTATATTTTAACGTAAAACGCCAAAGTCTTTTATTATAAATATTTGCACTGAAAATTTAATACACTTCTCCCTAATAGTGCCTTTTAGATGTATTCATCCTGTTATAAATAAAAATAAAAATAATTAAAATATTTATTGTGTTTTTTTCCACAAACTTAGCCATCCATGTTCTTCAAGAATAACTGGAACAACCTGCACATAAATGTATTTCCATTTTAAGAAAATTCAGTGTCATTGACATTAGGAAAAACCAAAAAGGACATTTAGATACATTTTAATTAATTTGAATTTTGTGTTGGAGAAATGAATTTAAATGAAAGCAAAAAACGGAAGATTCCTTGATATTTTAATTTTCTCAAGTTTAATTGTTTAAGTTGCTGCTTTAGTTATAATTATTATTTATTTGCCTTTTAAAAAAATATAATCAAAAGACTTTGCTACAGTGACATTTAGTAAAAGATGATTTCTCTTTAGACAACACCCACTAAAGGCTTTTGAAAACGTCAATTAAATACAAACGAAATTCTCCAAAAAGGTTAATTAAACAATAGAGCAGACATAGAAGGTTATTTAAATATTATATAAAGCTTTTTTTGCAAATAATAATAATAATAAAACAGTAGTATAAAAACTAAGCAATTTTATTTTACTAATATTGCGCTACTCAAACAAACTATTTTGTTCATTTTTTTTCATTAATTTTAATTTTTGTTTTCAAAGCTAATCAACATTCAGATTATTGATCTACTAAGAATTTTGCTTTAGCTGCGTTTTCTCTGATTTTATTTTAACAACTGCTGAGCCGATGGTATGTATGTACCTCGCAGGGTAAGTATTATAAAGAAAATTTAAAATTTAATTGACTGCAGACAATCTACAAATCTTTGAAGATTCAAAATTAAAAAATTACAAACGTTCAGTTTTATTGAAAGTCCAGTATAAATATTTAAATCATCTCACATCAGTAAGGATAGAAACTAAAGCTTAAATGAAACAGAAGTCGAGTTTGAAATTGATTCTTACTGAAATAACAGCAAACATTTGCCTTCAAAACTGTACTTTTAATTTTTGAATTTCCAATTGGATCAGTTCCAGAAAGTCATCACAATGACTCAATTGTTAAATTCAACCTCCTGATAGCCAGAGTGGTTTTAGTTATTATTTGCGGTTGAATGGGGGTATTGATTTAAGTATCTTACAATTAATATAATGATTTTTAGATATTTGAATAAAATTGTTCCACATTACTTTCCCACTTTTGTCTTACATTTTGCTTAAATATATTGGTTATATCGCCGTGGGCGAATATTTATGTGTTCTATGTCCGATAAGTTATTTGTTTCTTTGGCAGCTCTCTCAACTATTTCATTCCTGCTTACACCCTCGTACCCAAACAAAATTACTGTAACATCTATATCTTTAAAGGAATTTAAAAGTTCCAAAATATTAAAAACGATCTAGTTTCTAGAAAATTTAAAGGCTGGTCCCTGGAGTGTTTGTAAAACATACTTGGAGTCAGATATAATGGTAATTGTTGTGGAAGTCATTTGATACGTACCATTGTAAAGTACTTTCTATGGCTGTAGCTTCCGTTATGTGCACAGAACAAAAATTATGTATTCGACACTTAGAACTGAAATTGTTATTTGAGACATAAAAGACACTCCCCGCTCCGCATTCACTTTTAGTGATGGGGGTGCTATACCTTCATACAAAAATGAGCTACAACAATTAATACGAATAACTTTGTATTGCAAACGATCAAGTCTGAGCAGGTTAGTATTAGATGCAAAGCCATATAAAATACGTAAGAGAAGTTTGTGTGTCTGCACCCCATTGCCTCGTAGAGATACATGTAAGCATACCCCTTTCCCTTCTTTGGCTTTTATATTAATTAATAGTCCATAATAGTCTTTTATCGAGTGGTCGGGTGGTCTGAAAAGTTTCCGACCTAACAAAGATACAAGATATTTTTTCTGAAAATTTTTTTCTATTTTTCAACATAGTCTCCTTGTAACTCAACACACTTCTCCCAGCGATGCTCCCATCTCTGTAACCCGTCCAAATAGTACTCGGCATTTTTCTCTGCAAAATAATTGTTCACGAAGGTGATTGCCTCTTCATTTGACGAAAATCTTTGTCCTCCGAGCGCAATTTTTAGATGAGGGAACAAAAAGAAGTCGCTTGGGGCTAGATCTGGTGAGTAAGGCGGATGGTCAAGCAGTTCAAACCGTAATTCGTGGATTTTCGCCATGGCAACCGCTGAGGTGTGAGACGGTGCGTTGTCTTGGTGAAACAGGATTTTCTTTTTCTGCAAATGTGGCCGTTCTTTCGCAAGTTCTGCCTTCAGCTTGTCAAGTAATGATGCATAGTATGCTCCTGTAATGGTTTTCCCTTTTTGAAGATAATCGATTAAAATAACTCCATGACTATCCCAAAAAACAGTCGCCATCACTTTCCCAGCCGAAAAAACAGTTTTTGCTTTCTCGGAGCCGGTTCCCCCTTTGCAGTCCACTGTTTGGACTGTATTTTTGTTTCGGGCGTAGAATGGTGTATCCAAGTTTCATCTACAGTAATTAATCGGCGCCAAAACTCGGATTTATTTTGCCTAAACTGCACCAAAAGAGCGTTGGAAATATTCATTCGAACACGTTTTTGGTCTAACGTGAGCAAACGCGACACCCAACGCGCGGACAGCTTTCTCATGCCTAGATGTTGATTTAATATGTGACAAACACGTTCTTTTGACATGTTCATAACCTCTGCTATCTCTCTCACTTTAATTCGGCGGTCGTCTAGCACCATTTGGTGAACTTTGGCGATGTTTTCTTCGGTAGTTGCAGTTTTTGGACGTCCCAAACGTTCATCGTCTCCCAAGCTCTTACGGCCACTTTTAAATTCAGCAGCCCAAAATTTCACTGTGGTAAATGATGGTGCAGAATCCAACTCATCTTTTATTTGCGAAGGCGTATTGCCTTTCAAAAACAAATATTTAATGACAGCTCGATACTCGATTTTGTCCATTTTCACAATAAAACTCACATCAACTCACTCAAACGACTGTTACATAAAAACTGCGCGTCCAAAATGGCTGAAACTTTGGTGAGTAACTGTCAACAGATGAACAACGAAATTCAGTAGCTTTTATTTACGAGTGCTGCCATCTTCACGTTGAGGTCGGAAACTTTTCAGACTACCCTCGTACATTAGACTCGTAGCAAACTTCAATACCTCAGAAGAGTGGACTTCTGTAAGGTAAGTATTTGGAAACTTTTCAGACCACCCTCGTACATACATATTATGTCACTCGATTAGTGTCAAATTACACTTGTTAGTTTCTATGATTTCATTTGAATTAAACGTAACCTTAAACTGCTTAGAATTTCTAAAGTTATTTCTTTCATTGGTCATCACAAATGCTGAATTGTTTTTTTGTTCTGTACGAGATTCGTTTGAGGAGTTCAAGATTTCCTGAAAATTTAATGGAACTGTTCGTCGTATTGCAGACCTGTACAGAACATAAAACGTACTGAAACCAGGAGGGAAACCTAGAGTAAGAAATGTGATAAATATTGAAAATGTACAACCTTCGACAAAAGATATCCCACAAATTTGAAGAAATAGATCGGCACATTCGGGGACGCTGTGATTGGTCTTTTTTGATTCTAGGTTAAATTGATGCCGACTGATTCTCAGTAGTTTAGTTGCATTTCAGTCGCTGAGCGTTCCCGAATGCTTTCAATAATTCACCAGATATGCTGGAAAATATTTTTATTAAAGTCCTTATTTATTACCTAATTCAAAAAGATATCACTGCCCAATTTTCTTATTCAGACATAATTCTTTCCCAAGAGTACCTTAATGATGTTTTTCTGGATTACTTGTTATTTAAAATTCCAAACAATTTCCTGACTGTCCCACATAAAACAGAAAGTATGTAACTATACCTTTGAGTATCTGTTTATTTATTCATTGGATAGTAAAAGTTTTTCTTCCAACATCAATTTTATTTAAATGCAATAAAAATAAAATAATGAAAGCTTTTTTAGGTTTGCTCCGCTGTGGCCCTTCTAGGCCCTCCTTACGCCAGTACATCCGTCGATTCGATCTATCACGAAATGGGCGTTGCTTTCTTCTTGTCCAAGAATCGTCGTTACTTATTGGGAATCAAAGCACAAAACGGCCTTTCTTTATTGTGTTGCAGAACTGAGCAGTCTCGGAGGTAGTGCCTGACGAGACAGTAGCAACACTACGGTGAGAGAATTTTTATTTTTGTTTCGGCAATCAAAGCTGCAAGGTTAAGTTGCTCTTCATTAGGGTTTTGCATAATGTAATGAGTTTAGCTTTAGTACAGTTAGTCTAACGCGTTTGGCTAGAAGTTTTTTTTTTTGCCATTAGTTCTTGTTGTTCTTACTGGTCCCCCATAGCAAGTACGGTGGTGGATCTTGGGTATCTCGCTCCCGAACTCTTCAGGAACGCGGTTTCAAAGTTGATGTAGGTAAACAGAAGCATGAAACTCTGCTTCCACCGTTTCTGCTCTTTCTCTCTCAAAAGCTTGGTTGCGGTGGGACTATAGGTGCGATTCCAAGTTTAGGCGTAGTACTTATGGCGCTGTCTTCTTCCATCGAAGTCAATCTCATGTTAACTTGAAAACTTAGAAAGTAATTTGTTTAATGTAGTAGGCGTACTAGGCAGGATAACTTCAGGAACGCTGAACTAACAAAATCAACTCTTCTCTTGCCGGTACATATATCGAAATGAGCAAAGCTTTGATGATTCCTTGTTTTAATTTGGAATCTTCATTTCTTGTTTAACAAGAAACTCTTTTTATTTATGGACTTCAACATTGATAGCTAAGGAACATAAGTTTTTCTTTTTTCTTTGTTGTATCAAAATCTAGGTACCTTTTTTATTTTAATATAGGTAACATCTCAATAATATTTCAGGTAAAGTTTTTACGTATTGCTCTACTATACAGAGATTTAAACCTGGAGGCTTCTTATTGCCATTGTTCAGGACTCATGAGTTACTTGGGTGTCTAAATATTGTATAAAACACCACTATTGCATTGTGCTGCAATCAGCAAAATATTCTCATTGCAATTCTGTGTTTGGGTTTATAGTGTGTTAGCAAAGGAAAAAACACAAATCAGGCTTTGATCAAGATATCTTCTAATTCTTGCATTTTTATCTTCGTTTCTGTTTTAGTTTTTAAACAATCTCTTAAAGAAAAGCTTATTGCCAGGTTTAAGTTGACAATACAAAGCTAAAGCATTGATAAATCGTCCTTCAATATAAAAGGATGAGGGGAAGGCACAATTACTGTCAGATGTACTTAAAACGTAACTACAATCCATATTATAACATGAAACTACAAGTTTAATTATGGTACTAAAGTTTCCATCCAATTCTGATTGGTTACTGACCTGCCTTAAGACAAGAAAGGCCTTGGATCTCGAGCACCATAATTAAATGTGCTCGTTTTTGACAATATTCTGCAACTCCTGCGAAAGTTCCGCAGAGCTCCATTCTTGAAACCAGATTTATGAGAATTATAAGTATTAAGTTATAAAGGTTCTTTTACAAATAGAACCAAATAAACATTTTTGAGATGCCTGGGACCTCAGAACTCTCAAGATCTTTACTATATCACCACATCGTTAGCAACATTATCTAGGAATGAGAAGGATTAATTTGGGAATCTGCAAGAACCTAACGTCTTATAAGATTGCACGAAAGTTCCGCAAAGAATCAATGACGTACAAGATCCTGAGAAGTCTACAAGAATCCAGGAGTCCAAAGACTTGAATTGTTACGTTTCTTTGGAAATTTATTCAAGTATTAAAAATTCATGGTATTTGGTATGCATATTTGTGAGGCCTGAGTGATGTGAATCGATAACGTCGTCATTGTACGTGGAACGTTCGCCGTGAAAGGCTAATTGGCCTCGATTTATTTCGATTTTTTCACTGCGAGTGAAGTTTTTTTTAGTGCTTCTCAATTTAGCTTTGGGATTTTAATTTGCCGTTTCTCAGGTATGTGCTTGCTAATGTTATCGAACACAATCTTCCAATTTGTTTTCTTTTCTCTCCACCATTGTCCCCTCAAAAACAAAAAAGCTCACCTACATCTTGGTAAGATTAGGAATTTATTTTCTTTTCTGTTCTTTGTTTCAAGGCTTCATCTTTAATCTTTAATTTTTAATCTTTTTCGTTTTTTCTCCCTTCGTTCCGTTTTGGTGCTTACCATTCTGCGGGAGTCCCGTCAAATTGCGAGCTGAGGGTTGGTCCCGTCCCGCAGGAAGGCACGCGCAAAAAAGTTTGCGAAGCATTACTATTTGCAAAAAGAAAGCAAAACATTCATACAGGGACGCATTTTGCCATTAAAATAAATTTTTGACTTTGCCTGCTTTTATGATATCTGGCACGCCATGGTAGGTTTCATTAATCACAGAAGAGAGTTCGTTAACCATTAGCCTGGACTACAAACAAATAGGTATGAACAACATTCTACTAAAGCTTAGGGAGATCGTAAAAAAATGGGACGACAAAGATCTTTGAAGAAACAACTACATTTTCTACTTCTTCGTTGAAAATCGCGTCAAAATTTATTTGTAAATTATAATCCTTCTTCTATAAGCTTGAGAATCTTGTGTTTTCTAAAAGATAGGCCCTTGTAACCCACCAATTTTTTCCGCTAGCTTCGATATTGTGCATAATATAAATACAGTAGCAGCCAGCTTTGATTTCAAAACAACAGTTGACAGGTAATAGAATTCAAAATTTATTGCAATTTCATATACGTCTTCCTGATGTTAACATGCGTGTTGATACAGATTTTTTTTGTACGCCTCCTATTCAATTTACGTTTATATGGCAAAGCAGGGTGGCTGTAGAGGGATTTGCAACATCAACAAAATAGATTACAGAAGATCGTAGGTTTCTATCTAAAAAGTAAACAACATCATACGCCAACGACGTCAGAATGCTAGCAAATTTAAAGACACGTGGAAAAATTTAAATTAATTTATAGATCTAGGTAATTGTTTCATAAAACATCCGAGAAAATAAATTTATTCGACATTTTACAAAGTAGAATAAACTTTCTTATGGAAGGAAATATCAAAAACACTCCAAAGTGCTTTGAGGGTTTTAGCATTTTGTGTTTGTAAAAAGTTTGTGGGTTTGTGTGTAAGAATTTATTTTTATGAAAAAAACAACCGGTCGTCCTAATTTGTTGATTTCGGGGGCACCAATTACCGTTAGAATATTATTTCAGCGTAATAAAATCTCAGCAATAATTTTGTTTCCACGTTTTCTCTGTAAAGTCTATTATAAATAATGTCATATACTGGAAACAAAAAACGTCTCACCTTCGTGAGCTGCATAATAAACATAAAAGTTAAAAAACCGAAGATGTTACTTCCGGAAAGGTATTAGATTATTTCTCATGCTGTTATAGGGCTCACATTATAATAGAAACCGAGACAAAAACTGTTTGCGAGATTTCAGTTGAAATTGCGATTTGAAAAGTTGCAGAAATTTTTACGAAACCTTTGTTGGTTTCTAGATGCTTAAGAAATGTTAATGTTAATTTTCAAAATATATTTCTACAGAGAAGGGCTTTGTAAATTTGTTTTAGATTATTTTATATTTATTATATTTTGCTAAAAGCATTTTTAATCATGAAGTTTCCTAGTTTAACTGCAAATTAAAATAAGCTTTTAATTGTCATTTTTAAACTATAAGTATATGAACTTGATGATGAAGAAGTTGTAAAGATTAATATTTAACAAATAACAATTAAAGCAAATAAACTTACCAAATGGCCTGGCGGTCTTTTAAAACAAACTGTGAATCTATGAATGGGCTCATCAAATCTTAAGTATTGTAGTAAAGAAGATATTATCGTAGATAATAAAAACGTTTTTAAAGCACCAACAAACGTCATGGGTTTAATGAGAAAGAAAAAAATATTGACCATTAGAGAACTTTCCTTCTTACCAAATAATCCCTCAGTATTCAACATAATACAATCAATTATTATAACTAGTTATATGAATTATTTTTATCTTACCGCATAAAAAGTGATATTTAAATTTAAAATAATAAGAAAATAAAAAATATCAGTTAATGTCACAATAAATAACTTATTTAACAACTACTCAGAAACTGCCTACTTTTCAGAAAAGTTAGTAAAAGCTCCAGAGTTTGAATTTATACGCACACGTTTGATACAAATAAATAAAGTATTTCTGGAAAATATTCTACCCTTGATACCTGACAATATTTTCCATTAGCCACTCCTCTAAAATATGATTCTCAGAAAACCTAAAAATACATATCGTAAACAAATGTAACTCGATTTATGTAGGTTATATGTCTATTTTGTGTTTTCATTATTAATTCTCCAGAGTAATGAAGGTTCATCGAGGCTGACGTAATAATAATAGAGTTAAACTAAAAGAGAGTTTTTATTTAACAACGCACTACGCAGTAACAAAAGGTAAAAGTGGCAGATTTGATTCTGTAATCTTCAAAGCAAGTCACGAAGTATCCTGACGGAAGTTAATAAAAATGAAAAGTTTGACGTCAGAAAACCGAATTACTATTGGTGAAAAACAGATAAACTTCCCAATAATAATTGCTTTAACGTTTCACTGTCATTTTTTTAAAGTCAAATGTCATCGAGTGCCTTCTTTAATCTTTTTGAGAACAATTAAATACCTATACAAAGGGTATCGGAATTCGACCGAAAACTTGTGTCATTCATTTTTTCCTATCCAATTGACTGAAAGGTTATGGTTTATCTCGTTTAAGCAATACCGAAATAAGGCTTTTTCCTTTTTAGTTCAAAAAACATAATATCGAGTTTTCATATAAAACATTTCAGTGGGAAGGTTCTATTCGTTCTAAATGTTAAACTGAAAGCCTAAAATGAGTTACTATAATTGGTTTCTCTAGCTAATAAAATGTACATAAGGGAAGTAATTACTAATTTATGTAATAATAATGGCCGAAAAACAAAAATCTTCCAGGACATCAAAAACTATCTACCTCTTTGAGAATGTCACCTTTTACACACATAATCGGATTACAAAAATTATTAATTAGGATTCCTCTAGGTTAGATCAAATAAGCGTTTTCTCTGAGCTCAAAATTTGTAATGTGAGATGTATGATTTCTTCACTTCGTTCATAATTCGTAAACAGTTTTTGCATTTCTTTTTTTTAGATTGATGCTCAAGGCGTCAAATGCTATTAGTAGACGCTATTTTATTACTCTGTCTTCAGTTGTTTTAAAATGGTCGAGTTTTTCTGATATTTTAGAAATCTGATAATCAAGTTGACCGTTTTTGGGGTACAGTCCTACAAACTTTTCAGCAACTAATAGTGCAAAGTATCAAATGAAAATAAAATCTTTTACAAAATTCCGCGATTATGACTACTTACGGCGGTTCAAGGACGGATAGAATTTGATTTTTTTTTAAGTATCTTAACCAAGAAATAATTGAAGATCGGGCCTACCCACAAGTTTCATCTTGATCGAACGTTTTGTTCGGGAGATATACTTCTACTAAATAATATGTTGGTAGTAAAACAACAAAAGACTCTATTTGCAGTAATCAAGTAATCAGTAATTCAATTTATATCAGGCAAGCAAGCAAACATAAGTAACACAGTCTCAATACTTTTGTTATACCCTTCTTACTTATTTAAAAAAAATGGAATTTCTCAACAGAACCCTTCGTCGTATCTAAAAAATCACTTGGTTATAGCCACCTTTAGTGCACTACCTGGATCACGATTATTTGTAACAGACGCTTACCAATAAAACGCTAGACGGCCTACCGCCAAATACTTACCTTACAGAAGTCTACTCTTCTGAAGTATTGAAGTTTGCTACGAGTCTAATGTATACCAAGATTGCCTTACTATTAAAAAATTGGATTTTTTGTATTTATAACTTACAATATCAATTGCTTTTAACAACAAATAAATGGACCATTCCATGCTAAAATGGATCTGATCATCTCCATTTTTATGAAATTTGGTAAAAAAGTTTCTTTAGTTAAAAGTAAAAATGGTTTTCTTAGTTTTGCAAAAACAATCTTTTTGTCATTTTAGAGTGATAAAAATTTTCGATGTTTTTCAAAAGTTTCTATCTTTAAACATTATCTCGAGAATGGCAAGAGATAGCTAGATTTTGTTTTTGGATGTAATTTAATGTTAGGTGAATTTCCGAATACATTTCAAATTGCTCTTTATCTGAAACATGATCTAATAATAGTTCCACGGACTTTTTAGTTATCACCAAATGAACTGTATTATTGTAAGCAATAACTGCCTTTGGTGTTTCAATTACACTCATTTTTGGTATAAAAGGATGCCTATTATGCTTAGGAACTTGACCAATTTTGCATTTATTGATATACTCTAATTTTGAATCTTTTGTTTCAAATTTGATTTATAGTATTTATCATTGGGAGATTCTATTGTAAGTTTCATTTAGTACCATGTGGTTGGTTTTTCCCTCACGATAGTTTCTAATTAATTGTTACAGTTTATCTAGACCTACCACACCTTCTAGAACTTTGTTACGTAGCTAGTAAATTTTCAGGTTTCTAGAATTTACAAGTAGTATCCGCTTGTAGGTGCCTAGTTCTTTCGTAATTAGTTAAGCCCAAAACATGTATACCATGTGTTGATTTATAATTGAGACATTTCAGACGCAAAAGCAAATAATTGCAAACATTGGCTCCCCTAAATTATTTTAGAGCAAGGGCAATAGATTTTTTGTAAAAAAAACAGATACTGCATCTGTACGTGACGTTTCAGCTTATTTTCCATTTTTTAAAACAGAAACAATTAATAAATTAAAATGTCTACGCATTGGAATAATTTCATCAAGGCATTGTTTATTTTTTGTTAAAGTTAAAGTTAAAAGCAGAGTCACAGAACGTTTCCGTCACGAGAGACTGAAATTGCACTGCTGCTCAGCACTGTCAGAGGAATTATCTTTGAGAGTCAACTTCTGAATCCGCTGAAAGCGTCCATTGGTTCTTTTGCTTTGAAAACTTCCTACAAAGACGATTTTTTTTACACATGTTTGAAGCTACTATTCGTCCCGCGTTTGGCAAGGTTGTCCCATTTTTAGATTTGCCAGCCTGCAAATCCAGGGTTTCGCGTCGGGACTGCCTTAACACAGAAAATGCGTATACTCAAGACATCTAGTAGACAGTCTAGTAATACAACACTGAGTGTTACCTTTGGTGTGGTTTGCCAAAAAGCTTTTTGTTTGTAAAATGTAACCATTGAATCCATACCTTTGTGCCCTTCAACGAAAAATTGCCGAAACCTTTTAGGTAACTTTTCTTTTCTTCTTCGGTCATTTCCAAAAACAGAGTATGTTGTTACAATCTTTCATAGTTCATACACTTGTATTATTAAAAATGTTTAGCAATTTCTCACTATACAGGATGACTTGAAAATTACAAAGATTGCTAATGAAAAATCATGATAAAAGAAAACTTAACTTTCTAACATTTTATGAGGTATGATATAATTATTGCAAAGCGTTTGTCACGTAATACTGTATTACAGTGCCATCTCTAAACCTTTACGGTTTTACTTTTGCCCACAACACGGTATCAGCCTTGCCTCACAGCTCTAAGAATGGTATTATCACTAGATGATGTTTCATGTTCTAATTGTCTTTACAGCCTGTTTTTTAATAGCAAGATTGTCTTGGGTGTCTTTATAGAGTCGACTTAGCGTCCAGACACTGTTTATTATGACATCAAAGATCCACAAGGTTATTTGTAAGTGTTTCTCTCTGGTGCCAATTTTGCATTTCGATATGTTATTGTTAATCAAGTCAAAGTCACACATGCTTTTGTTATACTTTTTTATAACATTAGGGTGTAGAATTTTAATTCTTTTGTTCATTTGGACAGTACCTAGAAAATGCTTGTAATGGGTATATTTCACATAGGTTTGAAGATAAAGTTGCCCCTGAATTATCCTTTCGGAAAACTGGTGCAGGATTATTTTCTTTACCAAACAATCTCATTTTTTTTTCTTTTTATGGGTAGACATTTTAGATAATTTACAGTTTTCTGTGCATAGTTCAAGCTTTATATCCAAAGCCAAACTCTATAAGTTTGCCACAGATAAACTGTACATCGGTAGCGCGCAAGATAAGGAATCATCGATTTGTTTAGTGAGATTTTTTGTTCAATGTGAGTATATTATCTTAGAACTAATGTATTTGTCTTCTCAATAAGTGGTCTTGTTTTAACCATTGTTGTTAACAATATGTAAATTTCTAAATATTTCTTCAAACTTATTTTTGTCTCAGTGCGTTCCTCATCTTATTGTTTTTGGCAAAATCTGGTGTACATTTTTAAGCCAAACACGTGACCAGCATAAACAACAGTTTGGCTAACCAATAGGTCAATTAATATCTGAACCAAAACATAAATGAAAAATCTATAAAATCACTGTTTTAGTTTACAGAATTAAATTTCATTCAACACAAGCAGGATGGAAAAGATCACTATCTTGCTATGCCCTGAACTTCTTGGCTAGCTTCTTTTAGCCGCCAGCGTTTTTTCAAAGTCACTTTTAGTACGTTGGGAAGTACTTCTAGGTGATCCTGATTCTAATTTGTCTTTAAAAGCTATTGTTTCTGCATGTAATTGATGAGCATTAAATTGTTTCAGATCTTTACCAGTTTCCATGCCATTATTCCGAGGTCGAATAATAACTTAAGCAAGCACATTCTCGGTTGTTAGAGGACGAGTCTCATAAAGCATACTTTGTATAAAACTGAAGCAAAAACATACCACGTCGTTACTTAACAGTAATTCCTGTCGTCTTTTTTATTTGTTATTTAGATTTCTGGAGTTTGTTCTAACAGATTCATTAGATATAGCTATAGTCGTTTATGAAATTACTTATGTGAAATAAAATAAATATATAAGTAAATAAATAAATAACATAAATAAATGAGTATGGATTGATGAATTCTAAGAATATCAATGTTTGGACATAACGCCAAAAAATCTTTTCAAACGGTGGGTAGTCCACGTTACAAATAATAGAAAAGGAATTTTATGCATTGAAGTATATTTTGTTCTAATTATTAAATTCAAGGTTATTGAATGTACCATTTCAATGCCTGAGAAAAGCAGAGATAGCATATTTGTTGGAAGACAATACTTCTGATTTGAATGGAAATGTTCAATGTAGCAGACTAAAAAACAGAATAAACAAACAAATAAATTGAAGAAACTTGGACTTATGACTACATGGTATATTGGCTAGATCACGCTGTAATCTGAGAACATGAAAAAATAATATTTTTTGTTTTATAGTCAAGACTGAGAATTTAATAGAAAAAAAGAACATCCATAGAAAATTTTTACAACAAATAATTGCCTATTTTCCAAATGCAAATGCACATCATTTAAAATATTATGAAGCATAGCATTTATAACGGTTTTCACAGAGAATTTTAAAAGTGGGCTAATTTTTAAAATGATAAAAATAAATCAAATCCAATATCCACAATGAAAATTTACATTTAATGTGTAGGTAGGTTAGGGATTGTTTTCTCCCATGTTAATATACATAAGTGCTATTTATATTGTTCATGATATCGTATTTTAAGACAAATCGATATATTGTATATAAACTTTTGATTATTGTGCAAATTTTCTCTGAAAACAGCAAAATAACTGTAAACAACTTTAACGCGTATTTTGATATTTGCAAGTCTCTCATATTTTCCACAACGAAACTACTTACCTACTCTTGGGAATCTCTTCCCTCGGTCGATTTAATTCCGTTTTATGTCTCGTGAATTTCTTCTGTAGATGTAGAATATAAACGGTTTTTCTATTAGCAGGTACCTAATACCGACTAAGTAGGAAAATTTGAAACGTAGTACGATTGTGTATTAATAATGTAGTCATCAATTACTCCACGCAGATAACGTTCATAATCATGTGTTGTTTATTATTTGAGCTGCTGAAACAAACAACACGTGCTGTAGTTAGTGAGGGTGGATATACAATAAAAACTGCTTAGCTCACATGTTCTTTTTTTTGCTCAATCACAATTTATTCTTTTTACGAAATTTCCCTACTGCGTATTATGTCGCTTCTCATAAATAAGGAAGCTTACTTCGTCGTATAAAAAACTAAATTGTGTTTACAAACCAATTTAATAATCTAATACATAATAGCCTGATATTTCAATTTCAATGTCACTTTGTAAATTAAATGCGTAGTTGACAAGAGGCCCTGAAGTCTTTCTTGCTTTTATTGTTTTAGGGAGCTTGCATTTTTTATATTTTTGTTTTACGTTTTGCTTTGATAAATATATGAACTCTCACAATGTTTGTCTTTAAAAGTCACTTTTTTAGTATTTTGCGAATTAGGTACGATAAAAAGTTGTCTGCTTTCTATGATATAGTTATTACAAAATATAAAATTTTATGCTCATTGTCACTGAGATATTTTTTCCTGATTAGGAGTATAATAATTTTACATTGCAGTAAGATTTTAACTGTTTTGATCTTTAAACCTACTAGTCCTAATGGACCTGTGAAGGCTTATTGAATTGGTTAGCAGCCCAGTTTTAAATTGGATATTTAAGTTGCTTTCCATTTGCAAGATAAAATAGTCCACAAACTACAGCTCAATCAGTATATTGACCTCGTTAACAAGCTTTGATCTAAGAATTTCAGTTTGATCAGAGCTTTTAGCTTTAGCCCAAAAATAAGTCTTTATAGTTGATTGAGAAAACAAACAGAAAACGTTTATCTTGAAAAGCGCAGAATTTATGAACCCACTATACCATTTATAAGGTAAACAAAATTTCTGTTTTGGACTTTTGTTTTGGCCAAAGAAAACTTTGGTTAGTTGTGATGTTAAGTTCAGGAAAAAATCTGAACCTAAAAGCTCTTTAATTTTTTTACTTTACTGTGTTATTTGTGGCAAACCAGAACTGCTGGTCAGTTATTCAATAAAGAGCTTTATATACATTTCATGGTATATTTCACAATTAGCCCTAAAGTGGCTTTAAAAAATGTCAGAACCTTCAAGGTGGTCTGGTTGTCAGAACGTAGACAAGTAAAAACAAATAATGTCGACACTTCCTCCCGTCTTTTATTCTTTTGTCAAAAAAGGACAATCCCAAATGATTTTCTAGATTAATATACAAATCTCTTCCCAAATATTAAATTGAAAAATTCTATAAGCTGCATTCCTAGTCTCCATGTCAGTCATTGAATGAAAAGTTGAGGAGCCCTAAAAGGAGTTAAATGCAATACTTCTATAACTTCAAAACATACACGTCAGTAAAATTGATTAGGTTTTTTGGTACTGTACAGGCACATTCAGAAATTTATTCTTATTTCAAGAAAGTCTCAAGGTGCTATTACAAAGTCGATTCTATACCTTAAAAATACAACAAGCAAAGGAACTAGTCGAGTCTTCTTTTTTGTAAAAAAAGATCAAGTTGATACTTGTGGGATTGACCTTTAGACAGTTCTTCACAAACTGTTTGTAGGTTAATAATCCTGAAATAGTAATAGTCTCTACGCTCTAACCTAGATTGCAAGGTTATTGACTGCGTGTTTTGCCAAGCTGTAGCAGCTTGAATTAAGGTTCTATTGCAAGAGACAGCAGTACATCTACTTTCTAGTACAAACCAGTTAATGCTATAGTGTTGTTCTTCTACTCAGATTAACTCAAAGCAATGTTGTCCAAAGTCTCTTCAGTTTAATTGTGATGGGCATGCTGTCATTGATGTGTCGAATATAATATCGTCAGTCCTAGAAAATCATTCAATCTATCTTATCAATGCCAATTTGGCCGTTTCAGAAAAAATCCATTCCGCCTTAAAAATAGAAACATCTGGCATGCTCTTCGACTTTTAGGTACATAAACAAAGGTTAAGCAAGAGTATAGGATGTAATATAAAAATTAGTTGCATGTTGCCTAATAGCTAGCTTTGTCCACTCCTAAAGCTGCAATGCGCAAAGATCAGTCCGTAGTGTCCTAGACTTTTCTTTTTCACCAAAAACAAATTGCAAGATCTAATTTAAAATACAGATTTTTTAAGCAGAGGACAAAAGCCATTACAAGTCATTTTTTTAATCTACGAATGAAGACTTCCATATCCTCGCTAAGGCTGCTCGTGACAATTCCAGTTGTGATCATTGTTCTGTTCTGGAACTAGAAACTTGTGAATATTTACATATGTATAATGGAAAACCCATTGAAAACTCTTTTTTTTCCAATAACAAAAGGAAACCGCAAAGTTTCAATAGGCACAAAGCATTAAAATGGCTAGATTGATTGGTTGGTAGCAGCAAGGAACTGATTTGTTCGATTTTTTTGTTTGTTTTCTGACGGATATCTACATTTCTGGAAAGAACTTTTGTATCAAGATGAGACTTTGATTGTTGGTGGCAAGAGAGTGGCGTTCAAGGATTCTGGCACCATTAATAATCTATTGTTTGCTTTTTGGCAAAGTAAGGCAAAGCCCAGTCGGCGTTCGAATATAACTGATTTATGCGTGTGTTCCAAAAGAATATGTTTCTTAAACACGAATCCGTAAAAGATGAACAAACCGTTCTATTCTTAACAATCTAATCCGATAACGATGTAATGGTTCAGAAGAAAGAAAAAAATTGAATGGTCGGTTTATTTTTTAAAGATCCGTTTTAATTAACGGATTCCTTTAGAATATGATGAACGCAAAATTCTACCAATGCAGGCCTGTTAGAAGGTAAGCCCGAAGTCTCCATGAGCACGAAGCCTGCAAATGACCAAATTTAGTTAAAAGGGGCGGGCAAGTACACTACTATGCAACTCCTAAAGCTGCGATAACAATAAGTAATACATAATCACTAGGGCCTCCTTTGTAGCTTCTTCTGCTAAAGGGCCCTTAAAGAAAGTATCAGTATCGATGAATGATTTGATAATTTTGTAAGTGATTGGGCTTCGCTCTACATTACATTTTTTAAGTCAGCTCTAACACGAAGGGGTTTCACCTTTGGTTTCCATTAATGGAGATCGGAGGTGGTTTGGACAAGAAAATACAATGGACAGGTTCCAATTTGTAATTTTAGTGGTGTACTGTGACTTTCTAAGCTTAGAGTTGATCATAATTAATTTGTGTTTAATGAAACCTTTGTTAGGAATGAGAAATCTATAGGTAGGCTAAGTTTGAACGAAGGAGCAAAGAGACTTGATAATGAAAATTGGTCTCATCTGTGCGAATGGGAATGCTTTGCGTATGAAGACAGGGAGCTTAGGGGCTTGTTTATAAATTTGAATGGTGGCCCCAAAAAACTTGGTAGGATAAGCCCTACCACAATGTAGTATCAAGAAACTCCTAACTCAAATATTTTGACTTCCATATTTGGTATTTTTCCTTGGGTTTTCCGTATTTTGAGGGATAAGAAATACAAGAATTTTGTCACCGTTTTCAAGATGCTATTTATGTGTTCATAATATCCTATTCCGGTAGATAATTCTTATTAAAGAAAATTATAGGAAATCGCTTTGCAGATGTTTAAAAACTTGTTGGTAATTCTACAGAGTCTACTCTAAGATATGTAACGTTTGAAGAAGATGTGACCAATTCAAAATTTTGCTTAATTTATTTCTATTTAGAGAACTATAAAAAAAGATAATTAAGTAAAAAATTTTATTTTAGACATAAAAATACAGAATTGTATATGTTAGAATATTTCACGTCAATTTTTTTCTTGTATTTCTCTGTCCAATTTAGTTTCATCTCCAAATGGGGGCTTATTATTTAACATTGTTTCTGTACAATATATTCCATTTATAGACTTCATAAATGTATTTTCAGCGATTTTCAAGGCTTTTACGTAGATTTTAAAAATATTAGTGAACAAAAAAGTTGTTTGGTTTGCAGCGCAATCAAGTTTTAAGTTTTCCTTTCTTCCTTCATTAGTTTTACTGTGAAGTAGTAATATCTTTTGAATTTTGCTTTCCATATTATTGAAACCATCCAGGTCTTTTTTGTATTTATTTTGTCCTGAAAACTTGTTAAATATTATATCATTGGCGTAATTGTATTGCTTGGGTTCTATAAATTGATCCAAATGAGAAAAATCATATTTTTTTAAGGATTGTACATGATAATTATAAAGAAACTTTGCTTTTTCTGTGTAATCGACAGATGTCAATTGGGGATTGCAATAAATAGGTAAATTATTTAAAATTGATTGAAATGAAACGTGCTTCAATGCAGAAAGTAAATTAAGTGTAGTATCTTCACTCATCTTTTGTAACACTTTATTAAAATCTTTGTAAATTATTATAGTAAATAATATTTAAAATAATGAATGTCACTGTCAAAATGAAAATTTATTTTAAGGACACTGACTAGACTAGTATTGTATTTCCCATAGAACGTGATTATAAATACATGTAAATCAGTATTGTTTCCTCGTTGTCCAAGAACACAATTTACCGACCAACCGGTTTGAAAGCAAGCACGAGAACCGGGAACTGTACTAGGTTTCTCTGACGTCAACTGATATTAAATAAATTCTCTCTCGTAACAATACCTTTGTTTCGAAAATTTTCCCATACGTACACTAATATAGTAATCTATAAATACATACAAACAACACCTGAAATGGAAATGATTTAGTTAATATATTCAATAATTTAAATTAAGCCACCATGACTATATTGGGAAAATTAATTCAAAAATCAACATAAAGATCAGATTTAGAAATTGGGTTTTCAACCTAAAGTTCAATAAACGTTTAAAGATTCGTTTTTCTTTTTGTTTTATTTTGTTTCGTTGTGTAGGTTTTAACTCTATTTCTATACCTTTTCGTTTTTCCGAATCAAAGTTCCATGAAAATAACGAACCTAAAATATATGCTTTGCAAAAAATGTGTGTGCGTGTCCACGTGCAGGCTATCATTTTTATGAGAAAAGCGTTTTTAATAACAGAAGTCGAAAATAGCATCACGTGGATTTTTTTTGAGAAAAGATTTTTTTCATACAAAATAATGTCATGGTAACTATTCTAAACCTTCTATAACTTTGATAAATTCCATTTCCGCCTTCGGCAAAACAATTTAAATACAATTACAGTTACTAAAAGCGGAATAACTTCAGAATAATAGGAAAGCCAGGCGCGTAAATTGCTTCTTGGAGATTTTAACTTCATAATAATGAATGACTACAATCTGTCTCGTTTTTTAACTTAAAGCACAAATTATAAAGTAGGAATCAACGACCGATGGCACCGCATTTATATACATATTAAGTAATTCAAAGCAAGTCAACTGAAATTAAGAGTATTGAAATGAAATTACTGGAAGTTTGTATTTTTAAAATTTATACTATTAGATTACAAATTCAAAATATGCTTGCAAGATAACTAACATAGAAGATATAAGCTTCTTGCAGTCGATCAGTTTTCTCATGCGCTATTGGACACGTGATTTCACACATCATAACATGTTCAAGCTGGTATTAACTGTGTATTGCTGTTCCTAGTCATACTATTATCCATGGCACCCCAAAACTTAAAAAAACACGCCAAAATAGTTAATTAGTTAGTAGAAAAGAAAGCGCCTTTGTCTATCTGCAGAGTATCCCAGGCAGAAGATCAGCTAAGACTATACAGGAAGTACTTTCTCACAATCACAGTGCAAGAACACTTGCTAGGTTTCTATACAAAAATAAACCGAGTATGAATGACAAGAAGTTCTCGAGAGCAGGAATCTATTTGAAAAGCCAAAACGTGCAAGAAAATTATGCTTAGGGAAAACACACACTGAAAAAAAATACTGTTCAAATGGGAATTGCATAAAAATGACATTGGCACACAAATCTATATTTTTTTTGTACAGACAGTTATCATACCTTTGTCCATGAGTGCCGTGAGGAAGAGGCAACCCTCCTAGATACAAGATGTAATTAGAAATAGACAGATAGTTGTTTGGTTGGCATCAAACTAGGGCTAGTAGATTCATACCTTTACGGTTTATTGTTCAACTTTTATAATGTCCTAGGAAATCCGGATAACAAGATGTAATAATAATTGCAAATCGAGTTCCCTCAACATAAAAGCGGTTGTTCTAAAAAACGTAGATTGACTTCTTAAAGTTTCAAGCTGATTTTTTAAGAAAACAGGGCTTGCCAAATAATCTAGTTTGTAAAACCTAACTGATTGTTCGCGAAAGTCGCCACTAAATTCACAAGGTATGTAGATTCCACGCCCAAAAACAAGAAACAAAATTTTTAAACCAAAAGATTCACTGATTAAAGTTGCCGAACAACAACAATTTTTTTTCAACCAGTGGAATGGTAACTCACCTGAGACTCCCAACCTGGTTATGGTGCTACAGTCGGGCGGTGATGGTAAAGCTTGTAGACAACTTAGGACTCCCGAGCCGGAACGGTGGCTGGAGCGGTGGTTGGAGCGGTGGTGTTATGTTGATTTTCAGTTCCTGAACTGAAAGCTAGTAAAGGATAACAACACAGGACATTACTGAATAAATGCTATAAAGTTTTAGAAATTAGAAAAGAGTAAGCAGTTGATTTGAATTAAGCAATCCCTGATTAAAATATATTTTTATATCTAAAACAGTCTGATAAAACAGGTAATGCTACGATTAAGAGCTCCTATCTAGAATCTTCTGAATTTGAGTATTGCATTCCCTTGGATTGGAGTTAAATTGTTGTAGTTGTGACAAATGCAAATTAATTAGAAGGAATTGAGTCATCTAGTATAAGAAAAGAAAGGACAACCTTTAATCAACTAATTTTGGTCTAAAAAGATTTCCAATTATGGATTACTCTTTTTATTCCCTTCTCAGCCCTGACATTCTAAATACAAAAAAAGTGAGGAGGGAAAGTCATATTGCGATTTTTGATTACGATAATTACTGCAAAGAATCTTGCTGGCACCTACGACTTTGTCAATTTTGTGAAATACCCTTTGCGATTGACTTCGTGATATTACAGAAACTTCTACTACACTGGATTTGCTTTTCTATTACGAGGGTTGCTATTTATATTTCTGGCCTTGGCAACACTGACTGTTTCCAGGCGTCAGCTGACATTTCTGGTGTAAACTTTACATTGTTGAACATAACCTCAACCACAACACTTTGTCATTTGAGTGCGATTAGTGTTGTTTGCAGTTAATTGAAAAGTGCATTCCCTAGTAAAAAATGGAATTGACCCGTGAACACTTTCGTGCAATTATTTTTCATAACTTTCGACGTGGATTATCACGACAAGAATGCATCAATGAACTTAATACATTATATAGCGATGAAGCTCCATCCTACAGCACTGTCAAAAACTGGTATAATGAATTCAAACGTGGCCGATGTTCACTCCAGGACGAAATCCGTGAAGGCCGTCCAAAATCTGTCGTTGTGCCTGAAAACATCGATGCTGTGCGTGAACTGATTAAACAAGATCGTCATGTGACATACCATGAGATTGAGGCATCTTTGGGCATTAGTATGACTAGCATCAACAAGATATCACATGATCATTTGGCCGTAAAAAAAAATTTGTTCCCGTTGGATCCCGCATAACCTGACCAATGCTCGAAAGAAGGCTCGCGTCGACTGGTGCATTGAAATGTTGAAAAAATTTGCGAAAGGTGCATCAAAGGCTGTGTATAACATCTGCACAGGTGACGAATCATGGATCTACGCATATGACCCCGAAACAAGACAGCAATCAACTGTGTGGGTCTTTCAAGACGAGCCAAATCCAACAAAAGTTGTTCGCGGAAGAAGCACATCGAAGCAAAAGGTTGCCTGTTTCTTTGGTATTACCGGTCACGTGGCAACAGTGGCGTTAGAGCAACGTAAGACGGTCAACTCTGAATGGTACACAACCATTTGTTTGCCAGAAGTCATTGGAGAAATTCGGAAAACTTCAAAGAAGAGGCAAATCATTCTTCATCATGACACTGCAAGCTCTCACACTGCTGCTCAAACGTTGAATATTTAACCAGCCAGAAGGTGACTTTATTTTATTCCCGAAAATTGGTTCAAACGCATGGAAAAGTGTATCAATCTTAATGGAGAATATTTTGAAAAACAATAAAACTAGTTTCGATCATAAATACTTGTTTTTTCATTGTTAGGCCAGAAATATAAATAGCAACCCTCGTATTATTTCCTACTACGTGATGGAGGCAGATGAAGGGTTATTATAAAGATTCGTTACATAGATGACGTAGCTACAATTTATGATGTATTAACCCAAACATACCATTGTTGCACATGCATTTTATAATAACTGTATACTGTCATACAGGGCAAGCAGGTATTGCACTTGTGCTTTTTTCAAGAATACCATAGACTTTATCATAACGATATAAATTCATTATGTAACTGTAAAACCTTACATTCATATAATTAATCAGTTAATAATATCGATGAAATTCGTTATTAATTGAATTAATACATTCATTGCATTGATAAATCATACTCATTATATAGAAACCTTTTTAATTACGTAATCAAGTTCTGTTGATTGTATTAACAACGAGCAGCATAACATTAAACACCGATACATCACTTAATGATTGGTGTTTCATAGTACCGATAAACATCTTCATTGGGCAAATATTAATAAACTTTTTATTGAGATTACAGTTTTTTTCTTATTTCTACGTAGTAATTTTTTTCAGTGAGCCATGGTCTTTTAGGTGGAATTATACGCCATTTTATCAATGGCATACGCAGATGAAGCAAGATCGATTGTTCCAGCAGTCAGGTGGCACTAAAGACAATCTACTTTAGCAGAAAAAAATTTGTTCAGGAATGTGCAGCTACCTTGGAAAGGTTCATCGCAGTAAAAGACATTAACTTTGTCTGGATCCACGGCAACGAGAAAGCGGTCGAATTTGATAGACCTGGACATCTGCGTACGACTAGAACCCTTACTCCAAGCAAAAAACCATATAACCGATTCAACCTGTCAAAGCTGCATTGGTTAATGGGCAAGAGCTAGCAAACCTTAAGTTTTTTAATTGGTACCCTGACAGGCCACTAATAAGACATCTGTTGCTCATAGGTGCGTAGGAGCGCCCAAATGTGAAAAGGACAAAAAGATGTTTTTCCACTTCTGAAGCTGACTTTTCAAGTCATCGCTCAATTAAAGGAGGAGTTAAGAAGTTTCTTTCTTACTTTCGTGCGGAACTCTGAAAGAGAAAAGAGAAAGTTGCAACAGACAAGTGTGCGAACAGTTAAAGAAATGGTAATGAGTTAATGAAAAAAGGGCTTATGAAGGCTTGTTTGCTATGCCTTAACTTCTTTCTCCCCCCCCGCGCTTTTATTAATACTACCACTAAGTGGCTTAGATTAGAAACCTTGGTATGAATGCTTAACTATTTCCAGCAGCGGTGAGAATTTCTCAAAACTTTACCACTTTCTTCCTATCTGTAGAGCCTTTCTAACTTACATCTACAAGAGAACCAATTGCAAGTAAAACACATTTTGTGAACGTCACACTAAACCGTCTTCAGGGCTCAGCTTGCAAGCTTTATCTTTTTTTCAAAAATAACTTCTCAACACTATCTTGTAATAATATCTGGTTTACGTAATTCTAAGGTATGTGTGATTAGTGCCAATTTCTTCCTTTTTTTTGTTTATTTGCAAGCATTCCTATAACCTCAATGCTGACAACAGTTTTTATACAAAGTTATCTTTGAAAAGTTGGTCATCGTATCAAGAGTTGCTTCCGTCCTAGCAGATCAGCCGTAGCACACTGTGGTCTTCGTGTTTTTCTTTTTTTTTTAATACAAACTGTTCTACCTTTAGCTTGATCATTAAGCTACTACAATCTTTTAAAAACTTTTGTTCTTCCACATAACGCAATCTGATCATGAAAACTGCTATTAACAAATTAGTTTAAGAAACATGGGCAGTTTGAAAACTATAAAAGACTATCAAGCTTTTGGGGTGCATTGAACCAGTATTTATAGTTTTTGTTGATGGCTTCGCCATTGTGGAAGAATTGATCTGACTTAACTTTTGAAAATATCGTAGCCCAAGAGATGATGATTTGATTTAAAATAACCTCAGCTATTTACTTAGCAGCCAGATCACTATGTCATACTGCAACTAAAACTTGACGACTACCATAAACAGCCGGTAGCTTGTCACAATAGCCGAGAGATAGAAATAGATTTACTTATTACTTTCTGTCATGGGCATTGCAATATTGGAGTTATAATTTACAATCTCTTTTGGATGGCATTCAAAAATAAATTTCTCTTCATCTGGACTTGGTTCAAGACTTGTAAGGCTTGGAGAAACCAAGGTACTATGCTATCTAAGGTTTGGGACTGGGATTTGAAATGACTTAACAAGCAAATCAACAGAAGTTATTATCTTGTTCACACGACTTTTGGTTGTTTAGTGTTACGTGATGCCAGAAAGAGAAAAGAAACATGGCAGCCAACCCAGTTGAAGGGTTTTCAACTCCCTGCCACCTGCGTATGAGCAGGTGTGCAAACCAGACTACACCACATCATCTTTTATAACCCCATTTCAAACGTCCTGCAATCCTATGTTTGTGCTAGCCGCAAAATTGACACCTACAGTTACCAGGAAGTTTCTCTGCCGATTGACACAATGCGAGGTTCTGGAAGAAAACGTTTTTTGACTACCACCATCTAGATTCACATCCAACCAAGGACCGCCATTGCTCTCTTGGTCTAGTATGTTCTTTTGCCACATCATCGACATCGTCAGCGAGACTGCTACAATCGCTTGCGAGAAACGGCACTGTCCACTCGCTTCACTACAACTGACTTTTATATTACCATTAGTGTTCCTGTAAGATATCTTATCTTAAGATGTCTCTATGCGGGCAGTCAGCACACTGGCATCGAAGTCATCACTCCACCTCCATTATTACCCTAAGCAAACGATTCTCCATCAACAGTCATACACCTGCCGACTTGAAGGCTGTATACCATCAAACAACCATCCCAGCTTGGCCAAAGAAGGGAAGAAATTATTTTCTAACGGCCGGCCGGCAACCTACAATGACTATGACAACGACGACTTTTGGTTTTGCTATAAAGCTATTTTTAAGCGATCCAATTAGTTACAAGCCATCAAGCATTCAGGTTGACAACATTGTCTCGTGATGACCTGCTGTTGCTTACAGTGTCTTGGCAGGTCATCTTAGACTGTAGGGCCTCGGCTAATCAATCAGCATTAGCCCTGGCTGCTAGTATCTTTTATGAAACTTAGGAATCCCAGTTGTGAAGAGGGGATTTTCTACCTTTGCTAAAACCGCCAAAGAAAGAAATCGACAACTCTTCTTAAAGAAGTAAAATGATTTTTTACATTTCGAGATTTTGTATTTTTGTTGAATACAATCCCAAAATTTATTTTTAACTTCTTACGCAAGAAATCACACTGTTAGAAAAGTTTTTGAATTATTTGAAACATTACCACGTTTACAAGGTGTTAAACTAACTGAACATTATTGATTCATTTTTTAAAAATAAATTAACTGGAAAGACCAATCCACTCAGTCCCTTTAGTTTTAATCATGTAAACAAAAAAATCGCAACTGTTGAGAGAAAACCATTTATATCCTAAAAATAGCAAGGAGTTTGAGATAGGATTCTATTTATAAAACCGTAAAATCTATTCCAATAAATTTTATAAACCACCATATAAAGAGGGAGGATCTCCATAAACCCGGCTGACGAACTTTCAGATATATACGACCCTGACCCTAGCAACTTCATCAAAATGATTTAGACCCCTTAAAAGAAAAGCAATTTGCAGTTTGTACTTGTTATACAGATTTTGAAATTTATTTTCTACATGAAAATTTGGAAGATTGTTTCTTGGAAATAAAATTATTAAAATTTAATTAGAACTAAAATGAAATAAGATGAGTACTTAGAACATCTTCGTATATATCATGACAGTTACTAATTACATTTATCTAATTAAACTTGGTATTCCAATAAATACAGATTAAATTTACTTGTCCATTGTTTAACTGATTGGAAACGACACTGCAGTTTCTGCAAGATACACGTGGCTAGAGTTTGAATTAGTTGATGTTCCCTAGCAACAGGGGCCAGGTATTATCGCAGACGAAGTGTTGTGACGTAATAAGAACCACGTGGGGATGCTCTAACTAGGTCAACCCCCTTAAGTAAGTAGGACACTGACCGGAGCGAGGTCGTTGCTGTTTAATTCTTGTTTGGGTTTTCATATTTTAAAGAATTCTTTTATAATAACTGACAGAAAAATTATTCACTGCTTTGTGAAGTGCAAACAAATATTAATTATTCCGACGATTTGCTTAAATTTCTACCAATAAATTTTATAAATATCTCTCTCTCTCTTTTTCTGTTTAGAAAGATAACTGCTCGAGTTTTCCTTAATTTTTTCCTCGAACGACTTCGATTATTAAGTAAACACTAAATTTTCTGTTGATATCTTGGCCAACAAGAAAACTTTTTTTTTCCTCTGACTCCTTCAGTTCAACCAGAAGCAAAAACGCCGTAGATGATGAATTGTAAATAAAAGCTTCGAAACTTTCTGGGATATTTTTAGAACTAGGAAGAAATAAATCTGACAAGAGGTCTTCGACGCAAACTATTTTGTTTTCTTTGTTTTCTTTTGCGTGAACCCGGAAGTTACAAGGAATAAGAATGTTGGCGATTCTTATTCGACATTCCTTATCATTACTTAGGGAATGCGGCAAGTTGATATGAAAATATTTTGTTGTTTGTCAGTGTCATGATTCTATTTTTGTATTTTTTTTCGCAAAATTATACGTCACAAGCAATATATTGTGGTGTTTTCTCAATCTTTATTCTTATTAATTAAATTTTTCTGAAATATTGTTAATAAATTGTTTTCTTTTTCCGTAAAATAATAAAATGGACCAGCTAGAATGACGCAAAGAAATAGTTGAAGACGAAAACACCCAACCACACGTTCAATAATTAACGCTGTGCCCCACCTAGTTTCTTCGCTCTCTGCTGTAACCGACTAAACTTTAAAATTGCATGGCTACATAGAATCGGATAAAAAAGTAACCCAATATCAAGCAAGCTATGGAAAGTAAATATTGTTTTATTTTCTAACATTTTCAGTGCTATTTAGCTTTTTTTATGAAAGTTTGATTTTTAAAGATTTTAGAAACTTAAAAGTTTGCAAGTCTATTGTGCTAGAAAAATTTGTTGCTTTAAGAAACTTTTGGTCCCTATTTTGAACAGCCACTTATTGTCCGACTTTATCAATGTTTAGCATTTTAGCCTTTTAGTCTGCAATTTTAGACTATAGGTAAGCTCTCCACATTTAGGGAGACAGTCGATAGAACCAAAAAAAGGAGCCTTTTCGGCCAAAGTGGTGATGGTGAAATTTAGTGACGGACGTACATTGCTGTGTTTTGAATGCCACTCTATTCTGTGTGAGTAGCTGAGAGTGGCCGAGCATGCTAGCGTTTTTGGTCGAGGTATATGCAGAGTATGACGTGATAATAGGTACATCTAGGTTGTCGCCTGACATTTCGTATCAGCTAAGATGTTGAAAAGGCACTGATTCGGACATAGCACCCACGACAAAAACAATACATATGGTTGGATATGTACTAACTGTCGCAGCTGATTATGGCGGTGATGGGGAAGGAAGATCCTTGCGGTTTAAAAATACAAATGTCTCTTCAGGATCCCACCCGCGCATTTTGCAGGTGGGAACTTAGAGGTTGTTGATAGTAGCAGGCGGTAGCAGAGGCTAAAAAGAACTTTGGAGCAGCGTTCCTACTCTCAATTCTTCTGGAAGGTTTATAAACGCAAATATCTCAGGAGACCACGGAAAAAAAGCATACATCCTATACCGATAGTCTCACTTTTTCCCATGACAAAGTTATACGCTGGGAAGCGCAATGGTAAGTGAACTTGTTCAACTCGGGTATCTATAACGCAACGTCTTTGATCGGTGACCCGTAAACTAAAAGGACAGCAGACCTCTGGAACCAATGACTGGATCTAAAAAAAAAATCACTATTGACATCTGCACCTGGAACCACCCGGAACTGTAACTAGAAAGAATGAATCAAACCAAAAAGATTTAACCAACCGGAAATAGACAAGTAATTGCAGTTGAATCACAGTCAAAGTATAAAAAAAGGAAAATTTAAATTTTGAATTTAAAAATACATTTTGAGGTTATTTATTGATTTGCTTCATAGGTACCCCAGAACAGAACGCAACTTGAGTACCTTAACATGCTAATTGATGTTAATATTAAGACCAAGCAACATTCTTATCTATACCAAGATTTCTTAATCCTTTGCGATCTTTTGGTATCATATAGAGTATAACCTGGTTTCTTCTGCTTTCTATCATTACCATCAGAGTTATAGTTTGGGGTTATTTCTGCAGCGACTATGACACAATACAAGTTTTTCAATTCACGGGGTGTTTTCAATTAAGAAAAACCAAACACAGAAAAGAAAGGCCAAAAGAATGACAAAACAGTATCTAACCCAAAAGAGATTCGACTGCTCACCGGTAGAATTTACTGCAGTAAATCACTATTGGGGTCACATCAACAACTTGCACCACGCCGTCCTCGATGTTCAGCTCTAGGTTCATTGTCTTTTCAACGTTCTGAAGAATCACCAACATAACGTATAGGAAGAAAGTAAAAAATTGAAAACATATATAGAAATATTAAGATTTGCTGTTTCGAGTTACCTATGGACAGAATGCACTTTTTAAATCTAAAACCAGGGCTTGATTGAAAAGAGTTGCAGTCAAACATTTCACTCTATCTTTACAGGGTCCTAAAAGAGTTTGTGGAATACTCAATGTATCTGTACCTAAAGAATATAGCTCTCAGCTAGATCGTAGTGAATGAGAAACTAAAACGGCTTCACCAGTGTTTCAAGCTAATAAGAAATTCAGAAAGGATTTTTTGATTTGGGGTTGCCTTATGATAGATTTTGTAAATATTTAGTTTCTTCGTATCGCATCTATCTGCATAAATTCAGCTTCTACTTAAAAAAGGTAGGCAAAACTTTTTTCTTTATACCCAATTAGCTGGGTTCAGCTAAAATATGCAAAGGCACTTAGGGCCAAATTGGCCAAATTGGCTTGTAGGTATAACGATAAGTTATGAACCAATTCTTCTTTTTAATTAGAATAAATTATAGATTTCCTTTCTGTTCTAAAACTCAGAGTTCAAACTTCTTACATAAAAATAAATAAATTTATTACGTAAATTTAAAAAAAATCAAAATTTATATTTCTTTATGAATGAGTAACTAGAATCTTTTCATTTCAGTGTACGCTAATAAGCTGCACTTGGGCTTTTAAGCTCTTTCTGCTCTTCGCATCTTGTTAGACTATAGACCAAAGATTTGATGCCGTATACAAACCTTCCAGAATACCATCGTATCTCGAAAAAAAGACTGAGATGGAAGAAAACTAAGTTAATAAAATATTTCTATAACTGAAACAAGAAAAAGGATAATAATGATGCTGCAATGCGTGTTTTGAGCTTGGGAAAAAATAAAACAGCATCTAATAGGAAACAAAATATGTAAGCTATTTTGAATGAAAAGAGGAATTCCAATCTCTGATCCTATTATGTCATGAAAAACAATCAAATGTTTATAAGACGGTTCTCTTTTACACAATAATTTGTAGCTGCATTGGTCGGCACGTATACATTTATCGAGTACATCTTATCTTCCTTTTAAAAATTTTCACAAATAGTTAGTTACAGCAATAAATCTAAACTGAATTAAAAATACGCAAGATTGCTGAAATGTGTCATCTTTATTTCCTTCCGTAATTCTTTAAATCGTACAAGCCATTTACGTTATTTTATAAACCGCTGGATCCACATAAAACTCATTTTAAAAGGGCGTATCCTCCTTTAAAATTATATGTATGAAACCCTCTGGGTGTAATTCACAGGAACGTTTTGTGTACGTGCCTATGGTTTTTACTGAATCAGTTTCTCTCAAAGGAATATAAATATTGATTTTAATAACAACAATAACAATAAAAGCTTAAGGATTGGTTAGCGAGTGCTATGACGTCACATCATTGAGTGCCGCGGTCTAGGGATGACCTAGTGACCCGCTCCCCACTCCAATCATTCAGAAAGGGTCCTGGATTCACCCTCCCGGACTACTCCGGGCGGTCTATATTTAGCTGGCAAGTCAACGACCCGCCGGAATCTAGGTCGACGCTCCCAAAATATCTCCCTCATCTGACACAACTCGCGGATCAAGTCCTGGATTCTGAACAGAATTTCAATCACCTCATTAGATACGGAGCCTTGTAATTGTTTTAGGTGTTTGGTCGGTGTTTGGAAGCTTTCCAGTGAAATTTAGTCGACCGACCGTAATTTTGCATCGAATTACCTGCCAAACTGTAAGCAAACCGCTTCCTTCTCTGATATTTGATGAGGTTAGCGAACCTCTACGATTTCTCTTCATTGAAAATTTAACCGCCGTGAATGATTTACTACATCTACTATAAAGATTGGAAAGAAAGATTGTATCGATGCGGCGCAATATGTTTCGCATCCTGAAATATTTAATAAATAGTAGGGTTTACGACGAACGCAAATGGGATATCGACTTGGATCTAACTGCCCTTCGAAAGGCAATACTAAATTATTAAACAGTTACGGTGTAAAAAGCAATTTAATAAGTATTGAATCTAAAAAGTCGTTGTGGAATTATTATAAGACAGAATTTTATAGAAGTAAAGGTTTTATAAACATTGGTCTTCCGAAGCTCAGTTTTTAGCACTGAAGGTTTATGAAAGATTTGGAGAACGATTTATATCATTATATTCGAATTTGGCAAGATTCTTCCTCTCTTTCAGTTAATTTATATAAGTTTGAACAAATTCATATACAGTGTGTCCAGGATAAAATGGGGTACATGAGGATACTGGAAACGGTAATAGATACAAGATCGTTCAAATGGGGGGAAAGTTGCGCATTTACGTGCTCATTAACAATCCCGATTTACATTTTAAAAATTAATCCCGTTGCTGAGATACAGGGCGAAAACGAAAAATGTGCGTTTTCTGAAAACCTCCATATTTTATTTACTGTAAGAGATACATTCATCAAATTGTTAGGGCAGGGGTAATGGGAAATGGGGACTTCGAAAATGACCTAGGCCTACTAAATTTTACGCAATCGTATCGAACTTTTGTTTTTCTTATGGGCACCATATTATATTTCTACATTTTTGAAATCGTCATGAAAAAAACTTTTCAAGCAAATACAACATCCCTATGTTCGGTAAAAAAATGATCACAAATCACATTGCAATTTGATTGAAGTAGGCGTTGATTCAGAGGATGCACATATGGGCCTGCAATAAATTTTATTTATTTATACATTTATAAGTATCATCATCCCATTAGACCACAAAAAACATTATTTGTTGTCACTCCATAGTCCTAGCTCATTGGATCCAAATTAGATCAATGGTTTTAAACATTTTCTTTCTCAGAGCCCTTACAAATAATAAAAAGGAACAAAAGTACTTTTCATTTTTTTGTCTTTATTTTTGGGGTATTGGATTTAGCGTGATTTTCTCCCGTGACTAACTGTTCAAACTTTTAATTTTTTTTGTCAGTGCAACATTAGGATTAAATAAGGCTTTGATAACAGCAAAGCATAAAAAAATAAGAGTGTTCTTTCGCCAAAGATCATACAGCAGTTTCTTTTAACTGCTGACAATAATTTGTTAGACTCTATTAGTCAGTTAGTGACTTTGGTCTTATGGAAGAAAAACGAAAAGGGGGATTGTCAAAGCATTCTTGAGACCAGCTGTGAATTGGACAGGCATTTTGGTCTTTTTCATCATCCTTTTCTTACTTATGCAAGATTAAATATATATGAGTTTTTGGACTTAAATAGGCCTCTCTACATCTATCGAGCTGTTCGAACTGCTCCATCGTTTTAGGTTGACTTTTATGAACTGGTTGGACTTACTGAGTAAGTTAAGTTATTAGAACCTTTTTCTTTTAAATCTTCTAGGTCAGAAGACAATAGATAGATATTTCTCTTAATTAAGGTATTTGTTTTTGGGTATTGGTAATATCTTGATGTCTACTTACTTTTCCACATAAATCCTTTTTCTTTGTTTTGACTTCTACCAACAATGATGATATCAGTTTCTCTAATAATAAATTACATTTATTCTATCCAGGACGTATAAGGATACCACCTCGTTAAGCCCTCACCTAAAATGGGAAGTTTCTATCACAGTTACAATTAATTTTCTTTGCCTACCTGATGTAGTCAACTTTATGGTATATTTTTATCAATATTAGCAGACCAAATGAAGCCTATTTGGTTCCAAGACTATTTCTAAATCCCAAATAAATTTTAAAGTTACGTTAATAGTCCTTTACTGTTTACATTCTTGTTACAATTGGTATGAACCTTGAGACTAGCCAATCTTGTTATCCTACATATAAATGCTCAACTGATATGCAAAATTTAATATCTAGAAAGTATTGAGATTGCTAATGCCTTATTTTATTAATATTAGATGTACTGCAACGTTGCATATTGTATTTCAGTGGATTGGGTTTTCTGGAAATTTTCGGTTTGTTAAACCGTTTGGAGTATTCGGGCCAGTTGAGGTTTTCACACAGACCTGTGAAAATACTACCGTGTTTTTGTTAAAACATGTTAGTTTACCTTGGTTGGTTCAAGCTAATCTTAGAAATTATAATCTAAGAAATCATGTAGGCAAAAAGGTTAAGAAACGCTGTATTAGAAAATAAAGATAAAGAAAAATCAACAAATGAAAAATAATTATGCCTCTATTGATAAAACAGAACAAGTCGTTTCAGACCACAGACACTGACTTGTTTAACAGACAAGATGCGTTTTTGAGAAACAGACAAAAACGACAGTCTAACCGTTTTGAAACATTTTTAACAATCATTCGCTCATCTGTCTGTACAATACTTCCTGTATTTCAATATTTCTAAATTCTGTTGTTCTTTATCTATCGTAGTCTTGGTTTTGCTATTAGCTTCTTTCTGGTCTAGTTTTCTTCTTTTGTCCTGTCATAGAATTCCTGTACAAGGTGTGTCAAGCTGGTTGTCATCATGGGATATCTGGCTTATCATAATCTATTTTGGAGATATTGGCAAAAGGTGATCTTTTCCAAAAACAACTTTTTTTCGAATCTTGCTTATTTGTAGAGTTATGAAAAACTTTGAATACTCTTTTACTACAAATTTAATATCCAATAACATAGTGCCTCTAGTTTTTTTTAACTTTACTGTTTTCGAGAAATAAAAGGCAAATTGATTTTTATAATGGAATACATAGTTGGCCATGACCTATCTAAAAAGGCTATTCTTCGAGCTTTCGAAAAATTTTATACTGATACAAAAATCTTAAGCGATGGCGAAAATAGCTTAATGCTAGGACATAAACGTAAATGAGCATTAGAAAGAAACAGAAGTAGAGCACAAACCTACCCAGCATTTTTAATAACTTTTAACCATTGACTGTTGAAATTCAGTGTTAGAATTACAAATAAAACATAGTTTTCGTAAGCCAAAAATAGGAACCAAACAGATCAACACTTTGTAACTAACAAGACATCAGAAATTCTGTGTACTCACACTTAGTTTCTTGTTTTTTATTTTAACATCCCATTCAAATACAATCTGTCCTTAATACTATATAGCAAATGGACATTCAGTACTGATTCTGACAATTACAATTTAAAGGTCTATGACCTTGGTAGTACCGAAATACTTATATAGCTTGCACTTATTGTTTAAAACCAGCCAAATTTACAAACATGTTGATCTGTTTCAATTTTTTTTTAATTCGATAGCAAAGAGTGTCGATCTGCTTGTTTCCCATTTTTGACTTGCGAAAACTATGTTTCACAAGTTCTGCTAACATTAAACGTCAACAGTCTATAGTTAAAGTTGTTCAACATATTCTATTTATTACATTGCCTACTGTTTCTTTCTGTTGCTTACTTACTTTATGTGCAGTATTCATCTGTTTTCTTTGTATTAATCTTTAAGTTTTTGACAAACCATAGCAATACATAAATACATTGTCCGCCAAAAAGTCTGCACCATATGGGGAAAATCTTTATTGAGTGACTTATGGAAAATTTGTTTCCGGCATCAGGTTTTGCTCGCTCCACCACGAAGAATGACCTAACCAAAAGTAATCATGTGGTGTCCATTACTTGTCGAATTTGACATTTTTACAGAAAAATGTCCGAAAAATGGGCTTATTTGACCGAATTTTGAAAAAGATCATAAGAAACAAATGTTTCCTTTGCAATTTTGTACCCGTATGCAAATTCTCAAAATCCTACCACGATTTTCATATTTTGCCTTTTATTTCGCTTTTCTTTATTTGTTAATCAATAAACGTCAATCCAGTCTAATTGGAAGATACAATAAGATATGTACAAATCGGATTTATGTATTTATTTGTATGAATGAGATGAACTTTGCACCAAGTGTGCTACTTTACCAAATCTCTATTTGTATTTTTTTACATAAAAATAAGGAAAAAAAGATTATTTAGACCGTAAAATCAGTATTGTGCAATACGTATCTTATCGGTAAGTGTTTTGAATTGAATTGGATCGACTTTAATTGATTAACAAATAAAAAAAAGCGAAATAAAGGGTGTGACGCTTTTTCTTTTTGGCGTTCGTGGGACATGGTCGTAAGAGGCGTATCGCCTATGCGACGCTTTTCTGGTCGGTCTCGGGCGCCAGATTTGATAAGAGAGTTTACTCCCACACCTCGTCCTTGAGACGGTCAGACGAGGGCCCACCAGGTAGCTACGATGGAGATACGGCACTCCAGGGATCGATCGGCTGTAATCACACCGTTATAGCGTGTTCAGGGATAAAACACCAAATGTTCAAACTATATCTATATTAATACATGCGGGTGTACTACATGGATCTACAAGCCAGCGGGTGCGAAGCCAAACTTTCTCTAAATCTACCCAAGCCGTGCAGCAAGCGTGGAGGGATTAGTGCGGTGGTCGGTCGGGTTTCGAGTCGGGTCTCGTGCCCTAAAGAGGGTTTGGCAAGAGATACAGGGGATGAAGTTGTCCAGCCCAGTGGTCCCCTCAAGCGAACTTCACCGGTACAGGGCAGCCGCTCTGGGATAAGACCGCAGCGGTCGCCTTTAGGGAGCTTCGCCCATGGCCGGATCCCGAGCCGGGAAGGTGGGAAAGAGAGAGACGGTAAAAGATTGCCGGAACGGTGAACAGGTAAGGGTAAGGGGAACGGTACGGGCGGGCATCTTGGTGGTTATCAGGTTACTCACCCACCCTCGAATACTCACTTCTAGTCACCTTCGCTGGAGTTGATTGGAACGGACTACAGAACTCGTAGAACTCCCTTTCGGTCGGGTTGAGTCGAGTCGAGTCAAACATTAATTTCCCTTGGTTTCAGAAAATTAATTATTCTTACCTTCATAACTTAAATAAATGAATTGAATACAACATATTAGCAAATAAATAAATTGAATGCAACATACAAGGAACGGCCGCTGCATCTCAGCTGTCTCTCAAGCACCATGTGCGTTTTAACGGCATGTGAATGCACGGATTTAACCCAACTAAATAAATTCAACTAAAATAATTAAATGTCCTCATTAGTCCTACATAATTTCTAGTAACTTCATTACAAGAGCAAAATTTGAAAATCGTGGTAGGCTTTTGAAAATTTGCATGAGGGTACAAAATTGCAAAAGAAACATTTTTCCTCATGACTTGTTTTTAAATTCGGTCAAATAAGTCAATTTTTTGGACATTCTTTCTATAAATGTCAAATTTTTGGTTCTGGAGCAAGCAAAACCGGATGCCGAAAACAAATTTTCCATAAGTCATTCAATAAGAATTTTTCCCATTTGGTCCAGACTTTTTGGAAGACACTGTACTTGTAAAGCTTGAACAATAACCTTTTTAGATACGCCATGGCCGACTGTGCATTTCATTACAGAAAAGAACAATTTGCCTGTTATTTCTCGAAAACAGTCAAGTTTGAAAAAACTAAGTGTAATGGAAATTAAATTTGTAGTAAAAAAGTTCTCAAAAGTTTTTGATAACTTTTCAAATAAGTATGATACGAGGAAAAGTTGTTTTTGGAAAAAATCAGTTTTTGCCAGTATCTTGAAAATAGGCCATGGTATTTGAATTTTGGTTTCAGAATCATAAAAGTAACAAATGCTCCTGAAAACCGTTTTTCATTGTCATCAACACTCAGTCATGATGACAACCAATTTGACCCACCCTGGGTTTTTACAAACTGTACCATACCTATGCCTTTCATTAAACCATCAGTATCAGAATTAGCAATTATTATTCTTGATATTTTCAAAACTGCTGTTTTTATAAACGCTCAAATATCTTACTTCTTTCTTCTTTTTTTCCTAGGATTTGAGTTTTACATCTATGTGCAACTGTCGGTTTTAACCTAATTTGATTTGATCTTTCTAGTTTTCCCAAAATATTTTCTGTCTTTTTCTACTATTGGAGTTGATTATTTTTTTCTTTTATTCAGTATTCTTTTTCTATTCTTTTCCTGTTTTCCATTTTTTACTACTTGTTGACATCTCTATTAATGGATATCGTTCTTCATTTCTTTTTCTTAGGTTTACGACTTCTACTGTTTCGTCTCGTTTAACACTGTACTTACTATAAACTTTTCATCAATTTTTTAGTTTTTCTCAATTTTTCTGTGTTCCATTTGTTTGATCATTTTTGCTTTATTTTGATCAAATCTCACTTTTTATCTACTTACGCAAACTAACTATCGTTTTATCAGCTAATAATAGTACTTAGTAGAATTGTGTTCTTTTAAGACAAAGTGTCGAAAACTTTTCATGTATCTACTTCCTATCTACTACAACTGCAAACTTTGTTTTAAGAAAATTTTAATATTGAACTTTTGGAAGAAACGAACGCACATTTCTAGGTCTGTCTTATTTTATAGAAATCAGTGGTGAGATACAGAATTCCCACTAGACCTTTCCATATATCGATATCTGAGAATTTTTTTCTTCAAACTTTGGCTTTCATTTTCGTTTAATTAATTTAATTTTAATCTCAAACTCAAAAAGTTTTTTGTTGATTTCAGTCTTGAACTCACATCGACCAAGTATAATTTTATTTTGTGTATATTGGTTGCGGATATCGTCACCGCTTTGCGAGCCTCTAAAGTGAGATTTTTTTCAACTTAGACTGTTATTATATTTAGATTGTTGCCTGTACTTTTTATTTATTATCCGATTATCCTTGATATATGTACCATTCTTAAAACATTGTTTTGGATTTTTTTGACGTTTAACGCTAATCTAGAACTCTGTTACAGTTTTTCTCTCCATATCTCATAATGTTGAGACTTTTTAGATTTAAGTCTGAAATAGAGAAATTGCCTAACCCATCTTTGCTTGTACGTTTTTCCGTCCTTAGTAAACTAGGCATGCATGTTTTGAATTAATAAGGGTAGTATACATTTTATTTCAAAATCTTTTCCCAGCGCTTCACTTATAAGCAATAAAACATCCCTTGATATAAATAAAATTCTCCATCGAATTTATTACTTTTTCCGTTGAAGAATTCTCGTGAGTGCAATATAATTTGACAAATCACATCGATTCCAACCACTTTAATCTCTAAAGTACATTAGAGTATAACTTTTCTAAACTTCTTCATTCATTTTTGACTTTTCTAAATATAAAAGGTCTTCGAACTGTAAATTACCTATAATTCTAGTAGTTTATGATAAATAAGCTTCAGGTCTTTACCTTAGGGTGAACATTATTAAGCTTTTTATCTTGTTTAAGAAAAGAAAATTTCAACAAAAGTTATTATCTCTAAGTAAGCTCATATATAATCTCATAATAGAAGAGAATAAAAGTTGGGACAGTGAACCCATGAATTATTCCAGCATATTTAGTTTTCAAGTATACTTTATTCGTCGTGGAATTTTCAAAATTATCGTACTTCTGTTATAACAAGAGCTTTTATTGCTCGCAATAATATGAAGACATTAATTTCAAGTCAAATACACCTTAAAACCTGAAATCTAATTAATTAACCAAATTGCTGAAAACAGAATACTCTAACTAAATCAAATTATCGTGAACCAGCGGGGTTAAAAACCTTGACTTTATTACACGCTAATAGCTTTTTTTTCGTTGGTAATGAGACCGCGAGGTGAGCTTTTTTAAAAAGTTTCTGCTTTCATTACTTTTGTCACGTCTTAAATGATGATAACTTGAGAACCTTGATTAAAATTATGTTATAATGAATATGCTAACCTTGTAATAATTATACCTCGGGGTTAAAAAACTTTTAACTATAGACATTTAGAATTTTTCTGCAAAAATTTAATGTTAGGAAATTCAACATGTGATGCGTAGGTAATATGAATCTCTCAGATTAATATTATAAGATTAATTGGAAGAATCAGCGTAGGCAGACTTAACAACCAAGAATTATTAAAAATAATAATGTGTGTTGTATTGAACATGAAGAATATTATTAAAAATTTAGATTTTTAGATTTTAGGTAGGAGTCTTACCTTTTTATTGCTATTTTATTCTGCCCACCGCAGTATATAATCTAATTAACTTGTTTTTTATGAAGAACTTAGAGACTACGTTACTCATGCCTAATAAAAATTAACTTAGATTTATAATAAAAAACAATAAAGCAGACTATTCCACTGGATATAACCTCGATTTATTAGACAGATGCTTTTCGATGTTATATTAACAACGAAGTATCTTCAAAATAAATAACTTAAATAAAAATGTACTTTTTCTCAATGCATGAAACTCCAGATCTTATAATTATCTGATTACTCACTGCACCGTTTAAAAAAGTATTCTGATTTTGTCTTGTGTTAGAATTTTTTGTATTTGGAGCTGTTAATCTCATGATTGATATTAATAATTGTAATATCTCGTATACAACAGTTCTTATTTAGAGCACTTTAATTTGTTATCAACCCGTTGTGAAACGTCTCGTTATGAAGTTGTTGCAAAACATCTTCTATCATATGAAATATACAAAAACACGTCGATTTGTATTGGGAAGGAAACGTTTTTGACGTACAATTCGAACCCTAAACTGCAACTCCTAGAAGGGTCAATTCCTTAAAAATTTCTAATGGGAAATGGGTTCAAGCGGCACACCATTAGAAATGCCTTTCAATTTTCTATATTACCCTGTTTGAATTTTTAAATTCAGTCGATTTGTTTGGAAGATACAGAGTGTGAAATCTAAAACATGGAAGGCTTCATGATCTTCAAATTTATATCTACAGAGTATACTGGTCGATGGACAAATACGTTTCTGAACTTTCAGCACGTTTATCAAAATACACCAGCCTACAAGTATCTTCTCGTGCAACAAGTAAAGTACGAATACGTTCGTCTGAGTTCTCAACTATATCTAGTGATTATGAAGCAAGAATTACAAAATTAGAAAACCATTTGAAAAAAGATAACAATTATATTAACAGGCGATAAACCTATTGCTTATCTTCCGTCGCGGTATGCATTTACGAAACGCGAGAAGTTTAAGAAAAGGCGCCAAGTTTCATCGATAGTTAGATAGTTCAAAAAACTCAATCTTCATTCACAGATCTTGTACGTATGTGTCAATTACAGACTTCAGACTCACTGAAAGGCAATAAATACTTTGGGATCATGAAATACCCGATTTCATTTGATGAACAGTCCATCCTATAAACTGCTTTTGCAATACCCGATGAACACTACGAATATCTAAAGAAATTTTAAGAAAACTTTCATGAATTCTACATTGGGTTCTTTATGTTTTGATACAGCTATGGAGTACTTAAAGGCTCTCCTTATCCCGTCGATCAGAGGATCGAAAAACTAAAAGCCGGAATTGTCTAGAAGAACAGGTATGACCTGGAAGCTCGATAGATAATATTTGCTACAGAACAAAGTGAATTATCTAGGTTATGAGATTACAGAGAGGACATTAGGCCGGTAAATGATAACGATGCAAAAATCTGTTGCTTTAGAAGCAGAAGAGAAACTGCCACGGAAGTACATTCTGAATCTAGCAAAGTTGGAATTTGCCAAATGCTTTTTCAGGAACAGGAAAACTTGAACCTCGAGCAGCATTTTAAAGAACTCGCGAGTAACTCCTTCTGTTATACCTCATAAAGAGATATTTCTTTCCTCGAATTGCTAGATGGTGTCTAATCATCCAAGAATTCAACTTTACTACTGAATACTGTTCCAGTACCTAAATAGATCCACATAAGTAGATCCCTTGAGCCAAAGTCGCTTGAAAAACGACGACAATGACAGAAAAAATTTAACAAAGAAAAGAACAATTAGATTCTCCCTCGTCATAACTTCGGGACAGGTACTGTAAAAAGTTGATAGAGATGTTGTTACGATCCTAATCAATGCTAAAGAGTAAAACATCCACAAGAACTACTGTCTGAAAGATAAGCGTCTTTACCCAGTAACGCAGAGCGAACGAAGGTGGTATAATATCTAAACAGCTCGTAGGAGAATGCTTGTATATTATATTGTAGATACAGTGTTTGAATCTATCAGTGTTCATTATTGGTTTTCATCCATGATAAACTAATGTGCGCAACTATTTCCCAAAGCAATGTTGAGAAAAAAGAGTTCTGATGAAAATCGTTTAGTCAAAATTTATGGTTTCATTAAATTCATTTTTATGAAACCAGAGTCAAGCACGAAGGCTGGACCAGTAATTCAATTTTTAAACAAGATGCAGGTATGATATATTTGCGATTATGCGATCGTGACATAGCTTTTACTAATAAGACTTTTAGTGAGTTTTGTTCTAATTTAATAATTAAGAAAGTTTTATGCGCTACCACTATACCACGGGTTAACTGACAGGTTAAAAAAAGGAATCACTTTATTTTGTGCTTTTTTATAGTCCTGCATCATCCCACCCGACCGTCGGTCTTCAAGAATTGGGGTGCTTGAGGGCCGCGACCGCCACATTTCCAACCCAACCCAAGATGCAGTAGATGGATCAACGGCGGCTCCACCACCAACCGGTGCCTGCGTAGGGGTGCGTAGGCCCGGCCACCATCATCCACTCATCTCAGCCTCTTCCGACCAGCCCGGGTAGCTACCGGGCCGCGACCAACCCAATTCCTTTTCCCACCCAAACGCTTGAGCCCGAGGCTCCTTAAGGTACCAATTCCACTGCGCCCGGAAATTCGTCGCCTATCCGCTACACTTCCCGCCAAATCATTTCCCGCCAATAATTCCCGGCACACTACACCCATCCCAACTCCTCCACGCCGCATTCCGTAATCACCCGCCACACTGTCCTCACTAGGGTTTTCTGTGGTTTCCCTAGTGGTGAAGGCAAATGCCGGAACAGTTTCTGCACTAGTCCACGGCACACTATGCACACCTAGACACCCACACATCACCACTCTAACATATACACACTCTCACACCCCTCACTACACAATACCAACACCGTTCTGAAAAGAACCGCCGCATCGCGTTCCAAAATCGTCGTCACTGTGTGACGGCTCGCTGGCTGTCCTTGGACATTCCACTCCAAAATGGGTCACCGGCATCGGCGAGGATCCTGGAGGATCCTGCTTCCGGCCTACTCCACCGTCGCCACCAGAACACCATCGCCGTTGACGGGCGTGCGGACTGCTTGGTGCCTGACATGATGTCGACGACTACCCTTTTTTCCAAATTCACCAGCCATAGAGGAATTAAGTTTCCTAAATGGCAGCCACCTACGGTGGCATTTGCGTTGATTCTCTCTTTCTCGGATAATGCTGTGCTAATTAATGAGAATGAGTATCAACACGATGAGATTGCTGTATTTGCCTTCTCCATAAACGTGCCGCCCGCGTGCGGTGCACGTTTTGCACTCCCGCTTACGGCGAGCCTGGAATCAGATAAAGAATTAATACTACGGTCAGGAAGATCACCTTAAATTGTAGTCTTTGCGGCGTTAACAATGCTTTCCTTACGGCTTGCTAGAATAAACGCTAAGAAAAGATGTGTCTCAAATAATTAAAGAGAAACACCCTTTTCAAAAATAAAAATATGAGCATAAGCCAAAAATGTTCGAGGTTAGATATGTTCTTTAGAAATTCAATAGGAGCTCTAACGATGGTAAAAGTAAAAAGCTCGAGCCACAATACAGGGGAATCTTTTATAGTTAGTAGAATTACCTTTGATAAAATGAAACTGTTTAGTACGACTAATGTATTAGAATAGCAACGCTAAATAAAGGAATCTTACTATATTGACATTTGCTGCGTTATCACTTATCAGTTTATGAATAGATTTGCAAAGACAAATAAATATTAGGTATACAAAGGCGAAGCTAAAATTATGTGTATAGCGAAACAGATTTCAATGAATCACGCATCGCTTCTATCTTATCTTATTTATACGATTACATAATATATACAATATACATAGATGCTAAATTAATTTTATAGACTTGTAAAGACAAATGTACAAAGAGAATTTTTAAAATAGAGATCTTTAGTAATTTGTAATTTTTCTTTTTTATAATAGGATAGTATTTGCAAAAACATGTAGCGTTGGACGTAACGTTATTTTCTGTGCAAAAACATTGTGATTGCTTCAAGTGAGTAACATTTTACAAAAAAAAACGTTTAATATGAAAGTTCAGCTTTACTGCATTACAAAATTATCATAAGAAATAATACCCGCCTCCTTCAAGATTAAAAATACTTCAGCTAAGCACTGAAAGAGAAAAAAGAGTTTTTATTTACTAGATCTATAGTACACTTAAACTTAGTAAGCTAAAACTAAACTCTTAATAACACAAAACAGAAATTCTGGGAATCATTCGAATTTAAAATAGAAGAAACTAGTCAGGGTAATGCAAAATCATTGTATAGAATTCCAAAAACTCTTAGAAAAGGCGAAAATGAAGAATAAGGACAATAGTTTATTGATCACATACAAACAAGTAATAGAAAAAAAAAGAAGTTAAATGGTAGAAAAGAAGAAAACACGCTAAGCGTAGGAAGTGAAAACAAAGTAACGAGTACCGAAATAATAGAAAGTAGTAGGTACACTAAAGCAATCAGATCATAGGAGAACACCAAGAGAAGATAACCTAAAGGCGGAAATAATAAAGAAGCCCAAAAACACTTCTGGGAAACGGATATAATATAAAGTAATTAGCTACTGTGTTGCCAGTAAAAAGAAGATGCTAAGAAGTGTGAAAATTACAGAACCATTTTAATTTTGGAGATTGTTAGTAAATTGTATTAGATGACACTAGAGAAGCGACTAAGACGAGGCTTGGAGGCAACACTTAATGATAACCAATGCGGTTTCAGGTCTAGCTTCCAACTTTGGTAGACTAGGACAAAAAAACTATAAGTCACAATGGAAAGCTGTACTTGGACTTTGTGGATTCAGCTTACGGTGGCCGAGATATGCCATCCAAAGTTGTATTTTTGGAAAAAAATTGTAAAATTCAAAAATTTATATCTCAAGCTTCGGACGTGTCTGGGAAATAAAAGACATAAGATGAAACCCCCCCCCCATACCAAAGGATTACAATAAACTACACAGAACCATACGTAACTAAGCTGTTCTTGTGTACTTAATTTTGGAAATTTTGGGATGATAGAGTAAATGAAAATTCATAACTAGAACAAGAACAGCTTGGTTGCGTATGGTTCTGTGTAGTTTATCGTGTCTTTATGTCTTCTCATTTCCCAGACACGTCTGAAGCCTAAGATATGAATTTTTAAATTCTACAAATTTTTTCCCAAAAATACAACTTTGGGTGGTGTATCTCGGTCACCGTAAGCTAGAACCCTAACACCTTTTGGGTAATAACTACTTTCCAGCAGCACTAACAAATAGCATATGAAACATTAAATTCTGGGTGGGACAGGTAGAGATCATTCCTCATCAGTAAACTGAATAATAAGGAAGTTTGTCAAACAAAACATTTGAAGTATCTAAAGGTCAATAATAAAAGTACAAGAAAAAAAAAATCAGAAATTTAATGTACCACTAGGTTAAGTCAGGCTTTAAGCAAGGCTTTTATTGGAAAAAAAGAAATCAAGATAGAGAGAAAAACAAAGGTATTTAACAGTACGTATACGTACTAGTGTTGACTTATGGGTATGAGGCTTATGACATGATTGAGATACGATATCTAAGGACGACCGCAGAGATTACGCAAAAAGATCGCAGAACAGTAATATAATCCGTGGATGCAGTTAGTGAGAGAATCCAACAAAGACTAAATGTGGTTTGGGCATTTAGTGCATAGGAGATTAATTAACGTAAAATTATTCTTATTTTTGATCTGGTTCTACTAACAAAAAAAAATTGCAAGGGCACCACTGAGACTTATTTACCCTATAGCCTTCCAGACTTTTTGGCCTACATACATGTTGCTAATATATGTATTTTAAAATGTAAACAGAGTTAATTCTGACATAACTGTAGCGCCAGTACTAAACCAAAAACAGATCCGATATAATTAACGATACTATTTTGACCTGACACTCGTAACAAAAAGCAGTCACGAGCCCCCATACAGCTTATAACATTCTGAAATCCTGTAGGTGAGTGAAAATCGCATTGAAATCGGTTCAGTAGTTTTACCCGACCCCACTTCAAAACATACTTCGCTCTTTACCAGGCTTATACTGAGCTAGTCAAAACTGCATCATTTTTATTTAAGTTTTGAGTTACGCTGTCGGTTTGCTGCTGATATCTAAGGGGTCAGCTCCAAATGACAATTAGCGTTGACGACCACCACAGAAGCTTTTGAAGAAGACCAAAGTAGACTCTCATCTAGTTGGTGCAACTAGTGAAAGCATCCACATCAAACTGATCTTTAAAATAGAAAAACAAAATAAGATGAAACAAGAACAATCAGTTTTAGACGACTGATATGTTTGTTAAAGGCGCAAACTGTTAATTTAAAGGTAAATTGTCGAACTGTTTTTAGGCATTTTGTCCAATTCTGTTTCGTTTTGGATTTATCGATATTTGAGATTAACATGAAAATACGGTGCGTCCAACAAGATATGTGATCAAAAAGATTTTATTTTCAATTTCGCCCTGCACACATGTTGTTGATTATTCTACACAAGTAGATCATGGTAGGCAATTGTCCAATTTACTCAGACTTGAAGTTAGCTGTCATTATTTATTAGTTACAACGTTGTTAGCTTTCTTTTCAATGATGTAACCAATTTCTCGTCAAAAGGAAAGAAAAAGGGTATATCACATCCACAGCTAGACTATAGATAGTCGGTCGCCTTAGGGTGGTAAAAAAGATAGGAAGCCAAAAAGTGATGGTTACCCTCATTCATTTGCACTTGGTCATAATAAATTCTGATTTAACTTTCGTTCAGAATTACCTGAATAATGCAGTTCAGGAAAACCCAGCAAAAGAATATAACTGAATTTCTTTATTGTCGATTTTTTCTTTTTCTTGCCTTTGTTGAATTTTAGAATTTTGTCAACTTTCAGTAATTAAAGCACATACAAGAACAAGAATCGTGCATTTGTCTCAAAATGCAAACTAAAAACGATAGCAACATTCTTCCTGAAGGAATTTTTTAATTCTTGTACGAATGATACAGAGTGTCTCAGTTAAGGCGAATTTTTTCTCAACTACGTTGTTTATAAAGCTAGAACAAAAATTAAACAACCATTGTTTTTGATATTAAATGGTCTATCTATCAATTTTATTTTCCTAAATACACAATATGATCTAACAGCTTAAGCTTCACTAGTTTCCAGAATGCGTGCCTTGCAATAAAATATCTTTAATTAAGAACTGTTAGTGGATTTGACATAAATTTCAAAAATTATGATTTATTTGAGTGTGTTGGCGTTATTCTGATTTTACAATTTTCTTTCGTATAATATAATTAATCTTCAGTAACTGAATACTGGGATTTCAATAAAGATTTTTATTTAAATTTGGCATTGCTGTGGAAGTAAATTTGATTATTAGAATTATTTATGATTCTAGGTTGATTTGAAATCTGAATATACCTCTGCTTTTCTGAACAATATCTTGGCCTTCACCTTTTTAATTTTAAATTGAAAAAGCTTGGGTTTCTCACAAACTAGAATAATTAGCATTTGAAGTACAGAAAGGACCTGTCAATTCTCATATTGGGTCATTCAAGGAATTTTTTGTGTAACTGAAAATTAGAGCAAATACTAAAAAACTTTGTGAATAATAAAATAACTTTCAGAATTTGTAAGTTTTTTTTATCTCACTTTATTGAATAGTATGAAATGTCTCCCTAAATAAACGCATTACAAAATTAACAACTTAAAAGCAATTAAGTTACTTACGTAGTAACAACTTTTATGAGAGAAAACCTATTTATGTTTCTCCCAAGAATATTACACATTTTCCGCATTTTATCGATTACAAGATCAAGAAAAGTGGGTAAACAGTTAATTATCGGTTGACGCCAAAGAAATAAGAAACCATACACATAATCGCTTTCAAACCCCCGTTAACTGTCCCAATTTAGTGCCCTGATTTTTCTAAATTAATTTTAGATATTTTTTACATAAGTTCCTTTTCAACCGAAAATGCGAATCTTTTTGAAGATTTCATTTCTGAAGGTCAGAATTAATTTCACCTGAAGGATCTTTCAAGGTAAACCCTGAAATTCACAATAGAAATGGAACTCGTGTATGAATAGGTGTTTGGAAAAATTTTTATTTCTTTGCTTTTCTTTTCGCACATTTTTATGAACAATAAATAGAAAAATTACAATTTTCTTTTACGATTTCATGTTGATAAGTAACTTCGAATGAAACCTTCATAAATAGTTATATGTTTTCCACACTTTCCATGACGTCATTAATCCTCAGAAATATCATTTAGACCAGTTAGTATGTGACATCAGAATTATTACCTTTTTACAAAAAACGTTTTCCTTAAAAATAAACCTTTAGTTTGTTTTTTCATTTTATTGAGGTTAAACAATCAACGGTAATGAAATTATAGATTTATTTATTCAGTTTCTTACTTTCATTTTCCCGCTATATTATTCCATTTCTTTCTTACTGTTTTATTATATTATTCAACAGGGATGCAACTATGACGTCATTGGCGACCTAGTACTCCCTGCTAACAGTTCAGTGATAGAAAACACTTACGTTCATACAGTTTAACCTAAATTTCCCCCGAACCCTAACGGTACATTTATCAATTTCACTGTCTACCATAGCAGCTTACAAACGAGCTAAAACTTGAATGAAATCAGGTCATTGGGTTGTATTAAACATTTTAAATTGTTACGCAAGCACTGGAAAAATCAATCAAAAAGTTTTTTTATTAAACGGTCTTTTATTACGAAAAAAAAGTTGGTTTTATTCTTATATCCTTGCAGATTTCTGGAAATAAAATGATGGGAGAGAAATGATAAATCTCTAAAAGTTTGGAATCGAACATAATTCATTTTTGAAATATTCAGTGATTTCAGGATTTCAGCAAGTAAAGGGTTCAGTGTCCTTAAAGTAGGTATTCACGTAGATTTTACGTAATGGTTGAAATGTAGGTTACACTACGCCCCATCCCTCAGAATTGCCAGCAAAAGGGAATTTCTGCTCCTCTAGCGGCTCTTTCTACTGTTGTTATCTCCGATTCAGCTTTTTCAGCGGAATTGTAAAGTGAATGTATATGCCGTGTGTAAATAGTAATTTAGTTTCTTTTTTTAGGTCATTTTATAACCTATATTCTTTCAAAAAAAAGATATTTTTGTTATGGCTTTTAAAGCAGTTGTTTAAACAACAGAACCGATTGGAGAAAACCTAATATTGTTTACCTTTTTATTTTTTATCGCAAAAAAACAAAAAAGAGATTCTAAACAGGTAGAGAAATATCTTTACTCGTGTGGAAACTTATACATAATCTAAAGCGACACTAACCCGAAAAAATATTTTAGGTCACAATTTTCAGTTTAAATCTCCATTTTGAGCTCTGCTTCTACATACTTATGTTTTGTACCTAAATGCGTATTAAGAGAATCACGCAACTCGAGACAGATTAAATCTTGTCATGTAAAATGTGCTAGTGTCCCTTGATAACATAAAAGCAGCAGTACAAGATGGTAAATTGTCTGCGTTGCTGTTTCTAGAATATCTCTCATGAGACATTTTTAAAACAAAACTAGACCATAATAGATTTATCTTAATTTGGAGATGTTATACTCTTGAAAGATTAATTTAAAATGTTTTTGTTGTTATGGGCGTTCCGCGTGGTTTAATAATGAGCTCTCTTGTATTTTAGTTTATCTGATACATTAATATGCGGATGTGTTTGTAAACTTATACACTCTGTATAGTTCGCTACTTCCTTGTTTTTTATCCAATGCTGATACAGTAATTTAACATTGTGGGAATCTAAACCAAACGGTTTCGGCATCAGTCAAGTTTTTTGCCAAACTTCGAGTAGTTAATCTTGAGCCAACACTCTTGTATTTGAGTTTCTACAAGACCGAAAACGTTAAACAAATCTTGCCAATAAATTATGTCTTTCTTTCATTCCGATAAGATGTTTTTAAGCTGTGACACTGTGTAACGTTTACTTTTCTGAAAACTTTATTTAAACTCTTTAATTTGTGTATAATTTATATGAAGAATTAAACAATAGAGTTTTTACTTGATACGCTATTTTATGACAGGCTCTAGAATGATATAGTCAGCTATCTTTTTATATTAACAATTAGTGTTTATTGCCTGTTGCCACTTTAGGG
>VTPC01091025.1:81672-92262 GCA_011009095.1 Ignelater luminosus | reverse complement strand
ATTATTGGAATTTCCCGAAAACATAGACATTCCCAAAAATAAACAAAAATCGTTTTCTTCACAATGGTATCCAAAATATCCACACTTAGAATACAATGTATTTAAAGATGCCGTTTTCTATTTTGTTTGCATACTTTTTCCTGTTGGAATAAACCGAGATCATGCTGATCGTGCATGGGTTGTTAATGTGGCATAAATGGAAAGCGTTAGCGTCAAAATACAAGGAAAACTTGCTCAACATTTCTCGTCCGAAGCTCATAAAGCTGCTCTTCAAAATTATTGCCAATTTCTTACTTCTTCTCAGCATGTGGATGTTCTACTAAAAAGATCAGATAGCAATATAGCTATTAAGAATGAAGAAGAACATTGTTTCAATAAGCAAGTAATTAGTGTTTTGATGGATACAGCACGGGCCCTTGCAAGACAAGGACTGGCTTTACGTGACAACCTTGAGAAAAATGGGAATTTTAACCAAATAGTGGCCCTCTTTTCAAGGCATTACTATCTAATGAAGAAATGGCTGAATGACGTTAATTTACGCCCATATAGGGTAACATATTTACGACCCCAATCGCAAAATGAATTTATTGATGTGCTCGCCGCTGAAACTGAAAAGAAAATTGTAGATGAGATTAAACAAGGTAAGATCTATACTGTAATGGCGTATGATATGTCGACAGTACTGGAAAACCAAAAGAGCACTTACTTGAAATAAGACCCGTTACAAATATTTTGAGGTCGTTTTTCTTCAAAAATTTTTTATGTGATCTATATCCATAATAACTTTACCGTCTGTAAAAAGATGTATTCTTTTAAATTCCGTAATAAAATATAGGGGTTGCCTTTAAAAAAAATATCGAAGACGTCATATTTCCTACATGACTCGCCCTGTATAAGTATTTTCTGTTAAAAAAATGCGTATTTAAAAATAAAAATCGACGGTTCAAGCATTTTTCCTAAGAGTTCATTTCTGAATGTTTAAAGAATTTATGCACTACTTTACGAAATCACTGTATAAATCTATAATACTATAATAGAAAACAAATTTTTAATTTGAAATTTTGAAATGTTTATCTTTTTCTGAGTAGTGTTAATAAATAACAATTTCTATTTATACAGTCTTCTGTGTAAGTTATATTATGTAAAGAATAAGTTTGAATAAATGACATTTTTGTGAGTCGGCATTTTCTGATAAACCCCCCCCCCCCCCCCCATAACCAAAAAATGCTTCGGTACGGCCCTGTCTAGTAGTAGACAAATGTTTAAGTAAGTGTGCTATGTCAAAATTAAGTTAGCTATTCAATGAGATTTGACATTTTAATCAGTGGCGACCCGTTATAAGGAGCCAAGGAGCCATGGCACCAGCACAAAGACATTTCATTTTTCAATTTAAAAGAAATAATTTATACTCTTAAAATTTTCTCCTTTAAAGTCTGACCTTTACCAGAGATTAAAAAATTAAAAATTGCTATTTTATAAATATAAATATACTGAGCAAGTGAACACCACGCGTACAAAATGATAAAAATAAAAGTTTAGTGCCAGTCAAAGTGTGGCTCCAATGCGTTTAGGTGGCTATACACTTCAGCGGGGGCTGGCGGGTGAGGGAGGATGTTTGGAGTTAGCGAAATAGTTAAGCCAAACTACAAGTGGCTCTTGCAGTTTACTATCGATACACGGTGTGGGTGCGTTGTATTAGTTACGCTACGCCCGTTTTGAAACTGGACGTGAAGTGTGAATATACAGTGTGTCCGAAAAGTATGGAATATCCTATATATCTCAGTAAATATGCATTTTATGGAAAAATGTTTCCTATAAAAGTTGTTTAGTGTTTAGTTTTACATTATAGAGCAATACCAAATAACTATTTTTTAAAAAAACAAAAGCGCAACGAATAATGCTTCAATTTCTTTTAATGGGAAGGTATCCCTTTATTGTACTCATTTGATAGAAAATGTTTTTCTCTTTTCAACGATGTAAAACTTTGATACACTTGCATAAGTAAATTCTGATTAAAACGCAAAAAATTGTTTGAAAGTTTATTTCAATATTCTTTTGTTACGAATTGAAAATTTTGTATAACTACACTCTACAGTTCATAGAAGGTGTTCAAAGTGTGCACCATTTACAGCTTGGCAATGATAAAGTTGTCTTTCAAATTCGTTTACTGCATTTTGTATCGTTTCTGGTGTGATAGCTTTAATCTCTGTTCTAATACGGTTTTTTAGAGTTCCAATATCTTCAGGCATATCGAAGTAAATCTTATTTTTGAAATGGCTCTACAGGAAAAAATCAAGTGGACTTAAATCCGGCGAGCGAGCTGGCCATTCTACTGCACCTCTTCTGCCTATCATTCGATAAGGGAAAGTATTATCAAGAAACTGTCGGACATTAATTACAAAAATTACAAAAACGTAAAAAGAAATCCAGGTCCGTATTGGAAAAAAATTGACCTGATTATGATATCTAAAATACGAAACATCGTATTTAAAAAATGATTACACAGTTTTAAAGAACATAAAAAAGTGCTCTAATAATGTGTTATTAGCATTTAAATAAATTTGAAAACAAAGGCGTAAGAAATTAAAAACGAAAAATTATTATTTCGGTTTTTCCGGATATCTCCAAAAGTATCCAAAATTTTTAAACTTTTTAAACGGCATGTTGTTAGGCACATAAATGCGCAACTTTGCAATAATTAAAACGAATTCGTATCTCTTAGGGTTTTTGAGATCCTCATCCAACTACTCGAATTTGTAATACCTTGTATTTTTACTTTTTTAAAGTACCCCACATAAACAATTTGTTCTGATTCCTTCTACTTATGCTGGTCATCCCCGAGTCAAGAAAACATGATACTTAGAACTAGGTGAGCCATTTCAAAGACGTTTGTGTTCCGTCAGAGAGCCGTCATCCACATTTACTGCTTTAGAGAACTACACGATACCTAAGATTACTTACAATTTAAATTAAAAACTTAGTTTTAGTGAAATTGAATATACAGCAGCAATTTTATTTGCTCGAATAGATTCATGCCTTCATTAAATGTCACATCTTGAATTTTTACAATATGAAGCTTTTTGGTTACTTTCACAAGAAGAAAAAGCTTTCGAAAAGCTAAAAGACCAATGGAAAAACTCTGCTTTAGTTGTTTAACTAATGCTCAAGTAGAGGATGGCAATTTTAGTTGACCTTCTTTTAGTGAGGTCTGTTGATGCAGATAAGAGATAAATTAGTCAGTTAATCTTCTCTGCTGTGTCTATATTTATTAGCCTTTCCGGTGTTGTTAGCGAAAAAAACTAATATCTACAAATTTCTACAATCTCGCACAAAACTTGGTTATGCTTGAAATAAAACCAACTGGTACGGATGGGTGGTCGACGGCATCATCTTCCTGGGAACCTCACGTTGGGCGCCATAATTTTACAAAGTGGTAGGCGTGCGTCGTTGACGTGGACAGCGTCGCGCACCAGCAAGCGAAGAAAGTAAGATCGCTCTTATAAGAGTTTTTACTCTTCTTTGGCCGTAACGGAAAATAACTGGTTTTTTGGGTGTGTACGACGTAGAAATCAGATTCAGTTCGTGTTCGTTTTGTGTTGTGTTGTTCTAGTAGTAGACTATTATTGGTATTTGGTGTGGAGGAGGAGGTTAGGTTTTGCGGGCTTGATGTTGTAGGTGATGTATTGTGTTATTTGTGCTAAGTTGTGATGGTGAAGATCCGTGGAAACTACTGTTCCGGCATTTGCCTTAACCACTAAGAAAATCACGGCAAACCTTAGCGAAGACACTTGACTAAGGGAATTTTCTGACTTCCCGTATACGATTGTAGCGCAAGGACCGCTTAATACCTCGCTCGATTGTGCATCAGGTGAAATAACTCGGAGAGCAGAATCGCCGGTACGTGCATCGGAATGAGCAGAGCTTCAATAATTCCTTGTTGTCTTACGTTGGCTGGCACTTCTCAACTAGTTTGTTTTTGTTATTTTTTGTATAGGGTATTTTAAAAATGAGTACAAATACTGGACAGGCCCATTTCTGGAAACATTTAAGTCTATTTTGTCATAAACTTTCTTCTGTCAAAGTTTCATTTAGAATTTTTTATTTTCTCAATATTTCAAGAACAAAATAAAATACTGAGATGGAATTTTCTACATGTTTGTCATTATAAGGTATCTACTATTCTGCATAGACTTGCTGTTGATATCTTTATCAAAGGCGGATAATTGAAAGTAGTCTAGCTCCTTACGCTAAAATTATATTTTCAAGATCAGCAATGATTTAAAACAAAAAGCTACTCCTGCGTTCTTTCTGAGTAAAATTGAGTTTTCTCAGAATCAAAAACAGGATAAGATTATTCGCATTGCATTCCTCAACAAAAATTAAGTCTTTTTTGTCTTATAACTTTTTTTCTTTCAAAATCTCTTGTATTTAATTAAACTTTGACACTCTATATTTAGAGAAAAGAGCTTTATGGCAAAAAAAGGTTTAGTCTTTGTCTAGAAATGCGATGCAAAAAATTAGATTTTGTTTTTGAGGCAATGCATAACCTTATTAAACCCGTCGAGTTAGAAGACTTTGAAAAATTCGATTTTATTAGAAAACCACGCATTCTACTAAATAAATGCAAATGTAACTCTTTATTTCAAATCGATTGCGATTCTAAAAATAAATCTTTTTTTATTTGTCATTGGCATAACAATTCTTTTAGCGTAAAGGGCTAGCCCACCTCAATTCTACGCCTCTGGTAGAAATACCAAACACAAAACTACGTAAAATAGTAGACACTTTAAAGTAACAAACATGCAAGAAAGTTCAATCTGATATTTCATTTTGTTCTTAAAATATTGAGGAAACAAAAAATTTTAAAACAAACTTTAACACCCTGTATCTCGAAAACGGTGCATTCGAGAAGAAAAAGTCATATGGCAAAAAGGCTTAGTTTTTATCGAATAATGCGCGTACTAAGTATTTGCACTTATTTTCAAACCACTCTGTATTTTTATTTGTAGAATTTCATTTTGGGATTCTTTTTATTTAATAGAACAAAGTAATTGTTTGAAGAAACAAAGGTTCGGGGAGAAGAAAAAATTCACGTTCATTCTTTGCAAGTGGTGTTGCTGGAGTTGGGTACTGTTAATGGAACTGGAGGCTGATGCTGAAACTAGTTGCTACTGCTAGAATTAGTTCTTCTGAAGGTTGCTAAGTTGGCTGAATAAACTGATGGCACTGGTGAGATTGTTGATCCGGGCTGCTACTCACTGAGATCTTTCCGTCGATAAGGACTGCTGTGGCACCAAACTTAATAATTTCTTATCTCAGTAACCTTGCATCTCTTCTAGTTTCTGAGATCTCAGTGATTATTTTAATGATTCTGTATAATTTCTACTATACAAGGTGAATGAATAAATGGAATCAGATTTGTTTTCCAATTTTTTTTCTTGTTGTTAGCAAACACTTTGTATCTGTTATCATGATTTTTTAACAGTTTTACTTGTATAAAACACGGGTCGTGAGCTTCAATTTTCCATTTGCTGATTTTTCAAAATTTTACTTGTAAATAATTGTAATACCATATTAGGTTGTTAGGCGACTAATTAAAGCATGATCAAACACGCAATAAAATGTCCTAGACAAAAAAATGGAGAAAGATTGACGTGTGCATTTTTTGATCACTCCATATAATATGACGACATGAAAGTTCAATATCGGCCTAAAATGTCTCTTTAAATACCAGAGCTGGTTGTTATCAACAATAAAGTAGAAGTAAAAGAATACCCAAAGCAACAAGCGAACATTATTCGTCATAAATCTCCATGATTTTGCAAATTCTACAGAAAGCTCAGGTGGGTCACATTTTGCCTTCTCCTGCCTCTAGAGTGTCCCAACTAAAAATCATCGGTTATTATGTCAGTTGTTTTTGAAATGTATAATTGACAATAACTTTATAAAGTTGAGGTAAGATGACAAACCATTTGTATTGGTAGCATTTTTTAAACTTTTACAAATAACAACACTACGATGCGATCGCAGATTGTTGGATTTACTCGTTAAAATATGTTTTTCCATTAATACAATATTTACAACTCACAGTAAATTATTTGCTAAACTTCCAGCCACTGCGCATTATTTCAAAACTGATTTAAAAAAAACTAAATTTGCATATTTTTTTCTGGTTGTACACTATACAGTGGCTTTTCATGTCTAAGCTTCTCGATTTACTTTTTTTAGTTCACTTTTGCTTAAAATTTACCTATAAAATTTTATAGAAAATGACTACCTCGAAAAGATAAACACAGAAGAAGTTTACGCCTACATAAAACGGTATTTGTGTAAAAGTTTTCCAAACAAAATTTCCACGTGCAGTCGATTAGAAAAAAAAGGTAGAGATACGAAACACGTGAATAACAATTACCTAAGTTAATTCTTAAGTTCAAATTGTCTTTCCCGTATTTATATTTCACGAAAATAAAGAAAATTAGGCTAAACTTTTCCAGTAAACTCTGGAGGTTTCCCACAGACAAAGACGTCACGAATTGCATGGTAAACCGGAAAAACTTAATTTCTATCGCGTGACACCTGTAATTATGTGATCAACGTGACTTCAAATCACGAGTGCGAAGTTAAATGTGAAAAGTCTCGAAAATCAATTATTTTACCTACGTAGTAGGTAGTAGGTACTACTTCTGACGATAGTAGTTTGCTTCCGACATTATAATAGAAAATTAATTTGAAACGCTTTCTGAAAGCGCAGCGCAAAATTTCATTAAGGACTAGTTAAGAGGCTGTTTGTGTTTACTTTTCAGCTAATTCTTACGAAATTATGTTTTTTATCAAGATAAATATTTTGTAATTGATATTACTGGAAAGTAATTTTCTCTTTTTTGTTATATTTAAATGTGTCGATTACCAAAATGAGATATTCAAGGTTACACTACTTTTTGTCTTTTACTGCGTAGGTTGATTGAATGGCGTACGACAGAAAAGCATTTAGAGAAAAACCAAAATTAATTAAGATTTTAATTTACTTTTCACTAAGAGCGGTTTATTTTAACTATTAATGCGATTCTTTACATTTAACGTTTCTTTTTTTAGATCAGATTCAAAATGTAATTTTTTTTTATTTCTCCAGTTTTACTGCTTTTGTCATTTATATAATAAAATATACAAAAAAAGGGAAGAAACAACCTTGAGCTAAATTTAAAATCATTTAACCAAACAACGTGAAAGTTAAATTTAATGCAGACTTACGACAATTTTGATTATTAAGAATGAATTCATTCCTCCCCCTCCCAAATGTGTAGGTTTAAAACATAAGGAATGAAATGGTACAGCAAAATAATAATTTTTTGAATTAAATATAAAAGTTCTACGCTAGCCAAGTGGAAAAGAACCTAAAAAGCAAGAAATCTACGCAACACATTTGTTGTAAAAAATTATGTTCTGTTTTTGTTTCCAGTTTACTATTATCAATTTGTCACTGTTTGTTATTCCATTATTAGATTTACTGTCCTCTAGCATCAATCTATCATTGCAAATAAGTAAGTTAAGAGGAAAAATTTTACTGTTTTCTTGTAAGATAATTTTGTTTTTTTTAGTTTCAATTGTTTCTGATGTTTCACGGGTAATTTGATTTTTATAAAATTAATAGTAAAATTGTTGGACAAAAGAATGGCGATTATCTTCAAAACTTTACGAGGTAAGTACAGCAACTCCTATTTCATTGAATTCGCCTTCAGAATTCCTATCAAAATATGGGGTCATATACAAGGTATTCCATTTAACAGAATTCAAGATGACGGCTGTACGAAAAAACAGCTGAAGATTCTTTTTTATTTAAGTTCCTCAAATTTCATCTGCCTATTTCTTGCCGACCCTGTGTACACTAAATGGGGAAAATATTTCTATTTGTTTTATTTTAAAATATGATGAGTTACTATTTCGTGGCTGCAATAACAAATCTACATACGCATGGAAAAATAAAAATCAATTAGGAAATGATTTTCTCTATGTTCAACATTTTTTCACCTCTTACGTACGATTTTAATAAAGTCAAACTCAGTTGAAAAAACAAATAAAAACGTGCACGAGTCTATTTTAATCAGTTATTAACGTAGAGTAAGTCCACTCTTGCTACCGCTGCAGTCTCCTTAGAACGTCTTCAAGAAGACATCTTGCTTCCAAATTGAAAACGAACAGCAAAATAATGAAAAAAAATATTTAATAATCCTGAAGATAATTAAAATGATTGAGGCCTTCACGATGTTTCAAATAAAACAGGATGAAATCTCAGAGCCACGTGCTTGTTCCCATACCACCTGACTATTAATCTTCTTATTTTTAATTAGGATCGAACAGCATCCAGCGGTGTATTAATTTATTTAATTTAATCGAAACAAATACTATGAAGAAACTGGCTTACAAAGACATACAATTAGGATCTCCAAATCAACTCACCTGTGTAATAATAGGCGGCCCTATAGTTGTATCATTAATAATTAACACAAAGAGATAACTGATTATCTCCTTTTAAAGCCAGTTACAGAATTATGTCAAACCAAAAAGCCTTCAAAGAAAAAACCTAGGAGATAGGCAATAGGCCGAAAAATGAAAATTTTCGAGTTGCGAATTCTAATAGCGCGAAAAAATTGTGTTTTTTCATGCTAATAACGGGGAAAATAACGAAAAAATTCTCAACTTTAACTTTCCGTTCGCGCAAGAGGCCTAAAGTTAGAAAAAATTGCTACAAAATAAATTTTTTTGCTTAAGAGCATGCATACTACATATAATACGGTAAAATTTTAATAGCTTGGAAAAGGTACCTAACGGTGTCCTATATAAGAGGAAAATAAGATTTACCCGTTAAAATAAAGTCGTCAATTTGCGCATTGGGTTCAAAATAGCATAAAATACCTAAAAAATGTGATATTCTGACATTTGTCATGCATTTCTATAATGATAAAAAAAGTATGGAAATAAAATTAATAGATCTTGCAGCCTATGGTGTTATTAATAATATGTACCTAAACTATCAGTTGTGCAGCTCTTCACCCATTCCTGTGTAGAGGAACAACTCAGAGGGAGGCGACTGCACCTCGGGTTCTACCCGTGCCCTCCCATCCACCCAATCTTTCGGGCATGTTTTTATTTCTCATTTATTTGTGCCACAGGCATTGTCTTATAGTCAGCTTTGTGTTCAAGTTGTGGCATTACAGATCTGGAAAATAAAGTAGCCCTGATATACCCATCGTGCTTTTCAGGGCCGCATACTTTCATCGTAGATTCCGTCACAAGTTTGACACACATACCCTCTGGGTATGACAGGGTAAGTTTACGTAGTCAGATTCAGGCATAATTTTACGCAATATAAGAGAGTCAATATTTCCATTTGTCATCTTCTCCATCATAGGTAGTGGGGAAAGGGTGCAAGAAGTCCAATTCACTAGTTCAATATAGTCCGTTGCATTAAAATTTAGTGTAGGCACGAGGAAAGTTCTTATTAAATTTCCTTGAACAGGTTGGCTTCTGACTTTTATCCATTGCTATAGCTATTAATAAATTTTCAGGGTGTTTTTAATAAATATCATGATGTTTGAATAGTTTTTAATATATTTTGGGCCATTCTTCACAGACGAGAACATTTTTACGTCAAACCAGGCAGGTGCATAGCTTTTCAAAATATACATATTATGTAGCTAGCACTTTTAGGTTTTTACTTGGTCCATCTCAAAATACGGAAGTGGCAAACTCCATTTATCCATCCAGCAAGTGTATTTAGGTCATAATGGCTTTCATAAATATATTGGAAAATACTATTTGCGATGTTAATTCCAGTACCACTGGAGTACCATCTCCAGGGCGCCAAGTCACGCCGCCATCGCGCCTTGCATATCTGTAGTAACCTAATCTCCAGATTTTTTTTCCAAATGATAAGTATTTAATATTACACTATACTAATAAGGGGCAATGAGTAGTTTAATTCGATACTTTTTATCAATATAGGAACGCATGCCAAATGTCAGAATATCACATTTTTTGGGTATTTTATGTTATTTTGAGCCTAATGCGCAAGTTGAAGACTTTATTTTAAAGGATAAATCTTTTTTTCTTCTTATATAGGACACAGTTAGATACCTTTTCCACGCTATTAGAATTTTACTGCACTATATTTAGTGTGCCTGATCATAAGTAAAAAAATCAATTTTTTAGCAATTTTTTCTAACTTTAGGCCTTTTGCGCCAACGGAAGATTAAAGTTGAGAATTTTTTCGTTATTTTTCCCGTTATCAGCATGAAAAAACACAACTTTTTCGCACTATTAGAATTTGCAACTCAAAAATTTTTATTTTTCGGCCCACCCTAATAGGCAACCTGAAAGCATGCCAGTCATACGTAAAGAGAATAAATGTTATTACATTTTTAATTTAGTTTGCTTTCTTTGCCGTTTTTATTATTATAATGTTCGAAACATTTTCTGAGCTAATTTAATCATTAATACAATCTTCTTTAAAAGTGTAAATATCTTGGTAAGTTTAGATTCTAAACTATTTTCAAGTACATAAATTCGTTACGAAATGTCTTAATAATTGTTTTT
>VTPC01091025.1:0-81272 GCA_011009095.1 Ignelater luminosus | reverse complement strand
AAAAACCAAACAATGGAACTCTGATAAACTTCTCCTTTTTGTTTTGTTTTATATTGTTTATATTTAAATTTAAACCTAACCTGAAAGTTTAAAATTTCAATATTTAAAGATTCTAATACTTATCTTGATTAGCATATTTAAAAATTAAACAGACTAATAAAAATTTAAATTTTGTACTTTTTTTCCACAAAATGTAAAATACCATCGAACAAAACCCTCCCTTAATTATTTCTATTTTCTCTTATTTTTACCCTGTGGCGTAGGAAAAAAATAATTAAGTTCTGAAAAATGTTGTACACCTTTGTTTAACCACCTTGCAAGTCAACGTAATTTTATACGAAAATGAGTTTCGAACTTATCCTGTATACTAAACAGTGAAATGAAAGCGCCTACTCGATACTTCCCACACTTGCATTCGATACTACATTGCAGATAGTAACATGTAATTATACGTTTACAGACGAAATGAACCCTAGTTAGTCAAAGACAAGGAAACACCTTTACAGGGCAACAACCGCTATAAAGATATTTGAATCCTCAAATATAAACAGATTAATTTGAATCGATTAATCAGTAAAAAGTCAAGAATCTAAGAATTGCAAAATATGATCTACGAGAGAAAATAAACCAATTATTTTATCCAAAATAGGAACAGCAAATAAGTAAAATTTCTTTAACCCGGTTTTGCATAGGTTTATGTAGTATCCCGCAGTGTGCGTTTGCTAAATATGGCCACAGAATAATACACAATCACGCAACATTGTCTTCGGAATAAGCTTTTTGTGTCTAGTTCTTGACGAAAATCCACTTTTGCAAATAAACCATGGTTGTTTTGAAATTAGAGGGCGAGGTCATGACTCGGGTTAAGTACCTATGAATAAGCCGCATTAAATATTGTTCTTCTTCAAAATATATCTACGTATTATTTCGCTATAGATACAGGGTTGGAGTATCCTGATTTTGTTAACTTTTTTTGTCAGTGTTTGGTAGATGAAAACTATTTTAGTCATTAAAATACGTAATTTGTCACGACAAGGGTTTTTGTTTTTAATTTGTTAATTTACTAAACAATTGAAAATGATTAAGATGTAACTCTTCCAAGTTCCCAGAACTTTTGATATAAACCTCGTAATAAAATTATAGAATTACTATCATACTGTAAACACTCTTATTAATAAAATTAGTTAAGTAGATACAAATAATTTAATAATTTCTGTAACTGTTAATTTAGATGTTAGACAAGATGAATTTTTGAATTTTGTCAAAAGAGAATTTATTATTACTAATAAATTTTCGATTTCATCATGTAAAATTAGACGCTTATAGTCTTTATATAATGATATAATATATTAAAATGAAAATTGATGTTAATACAGTCCTGAACTAATCTACTTGTATTCATATCCTAATAAGCCCTCGACCACGGTCAACAAAGCTCATAGAAGCTTTTAACACCGTAGCAACGTAAACAAACTGCGTCGCCACTAACGTCATTAAGATAGATTTTCTTTTAGATTATAGGTTTTTCAGATGCAAGCAATGAGAACTACATCATTTGCGTAGTTAAAGTGTTACAAAAATTAAAGGGAAGAAAGTATCCGTATCAAATGACGTAAGCAATTTAAAATTTTCCACTACGTATGGTTTGATCCTTAATAAGTAGATACCTTTATTGTTGTTAGTTATCGTATGAACAAAATTCTTAATTACCTGAAAAATAAAGAGAAATGGAATTGTATGATCAATATTCCTTTCTGATCATAAAAGAAATAATTCAGATTTTTTTTAAATATGATAGCTTTGATTATTTTAATTAGTGATAATTTTATCTAAGGCAGTTTAGAAAAAACGAAAGAAAGACAATCGATATTAGTAAAGTTAAGTTCGGGAAACACATGTTTGCAACTGAGGATGCTTCTGCAACGTTTTTCAGTGTAGTGGGCGGTAAGCACGGTCTTGGCCACGCTTTTAAAGGACTTGCCTCGTGCAAATTTAATTTTCTCCACAAATACTTCTAAACTTCCAAAAAATAACGACTTATAAATGTCTGACGAAACAATTGTGCAAAAAGAACTTAAGAATTATGAAATTTCTTGTGCTGCTAATGATTTAAAAAAAGATGAAAACGCTTTCACTTTCTCTGAGGTTTGCCCATAAACTTTTATGCATTTTCTAAAAGTATTTCAGAATCTATTTTTGGGTTCAACATTTGCGTGGGAGAAGATTCTAAATAATAAAATAATTCATATAATTTGATGATAGAATTATTTATTGGGGAAAATCAAGAATTTCAAAATTGTTGTAAAACATTTAAAAAATAAAAAACTACAAGTTTTATAGCTACCAAGAAATCTTTGTAAATACAAAGAACAAATTATAAATACAGACAATTTGGTATTATTTGTATCAATATGCAAAACTTGGACCTCATGACTTTGACTATGGTCATTTCGTTTTATTAAATAAGGTGTGTAGGATAAAAGTCTTTTATTGAATTGCATATCACCATGAACCCACAAGTGGTATATAAAGTATACTTATACATAGAATTTAGCCGAACCCGAGGTTTTTCAACCCCGGTAGGTATTTTTAACTTATCGTAGTCACATAGAACTCGCTGCTTTACATCCCTCCCGGAGAAATGGCATCCCTCTCCACATTTTCCTTTTTCATGATTTTTCTAAATAAAACAAATCTTCAAGTTTGAATGAAGATAAAGAGGCAATTTGCAGAAGATGGAAGACTTTAAAGTAAAAACTTTTTATACTTGCAAATAATTTTTATAATGTTTAACAAAAGGCTTAGAACCACATGAAAAGTCTACGATATCTTAGATATTATTGGAAAGAAATTAAAACTTCCTACAAACCTAAATAAAGCTCTTTTATCTTCACAGCAATTAGGAAGCTTAATTTTATGCAGTTGACGATATGCATAACAATATTTAGAATTGTAAAAAACATAATGAGTATAAATCAAAATCTTTTCAAAACTGTATTATGAACTTTTTCTAGACAGACACGGGAGTCATTTTATTGGTTTCTTATATTTCCCTACCTTCACCATAATACTAGAGCTGAAAATTTTAGACCCAAATGAGAGACTCAAGGAGCATTGAAATTTCTGAAAAAAGCCTACTAGACTTAATTTAGGGAGACCTTAGGCTTACCTAGGCAAAGTGGGCATTTAATAAAAATTTAGAAGTCTAAAACGCGCTTTAGTGATAACAGAAAATACAAAATAAAAACTGAATTATAAAATTTAAAGAAGGCTATTTATGTGCAATTTAAGGGAATAGGAATTATAGACAACTGTACCAAATTAAAGTATTTTCTACGAGTGATAAAGATATCTTCTTAACATTCAAGCGTCTTTAATATCCAAAAGTCTAAAAAGCGATTAAGCATGATGTACTGGGAACAAAGAATACCAAATAAAAACGAAATACAGAAAAAAGACTGAACTAGGCAATAACATCAAAAAAGATTACCATTTATGTAAAATCCAAGAAAAATGCATTTTATGCAAGTATGCAACAATAAATATTTGCTGTGATCTAGAGATGAGCTTAACGGTGACTTTTGGATAACCGGTATACTAATGACAGCAACTTCCAAGTCACCGGTAGTTTTAGCAGCGACTGAAGTCACCGTTAGAGGCAGATAAATTATCTTTTACGGGTAGCAAAAATCTTGCTTACAATCCCAGTTCTAGCTATGTATAACGTCCTAAAAACGATTGTAATGTTATTTTATAACATTGAGTACATATCCGGTCTCTGCTTTGAGTTTCGTTTTAAACGCATTTATTTAATATGAGTTTACTGCTTTATTTCATTTTAAATTATATATACCATATTGTTAAAAGATATTTTGTTCAAGGTTCTTTAAAATTTATATTGCTAAAAATTACTCTGTGTGCATGCATTATTTCAATACAGAATCGTCTCGCAGACGTCTAAACATTTTTATAGTTTATCAGTTCGCAGAAATTTTGTTTCTGCTTCAGCATTTTTATGTTCAGAATGAAAACCAATTTATGCTTACTGAATAGGGGTTGGTAATTTTCCACGGTTCATACGTTTGTCCATGTTCATTTTGATTATGTGGTGTAGATCCGGCTTTTACTATTGATTAATTTGAGTTATCTATGTGTGAGAAAATATTCGTTTTCTCATGCAGTCAAATTTGGAACGCTGAAAGGAGCGGTCGACTCCGCCCGTGTTTTGGTGCTTTGGTCGCCAACGCACGGGCCGACCCATGAAGGCTCGGTACCATCTTCTTTGTCTCGTCTGTTAAAAATCAAGTTATACCGTCAATTTAATTTTTAAGTTCTCTTTGTGAGATTTATAGTGTTCTTCGGGAGTGGGTTCTGGAAAACAATTACGACATGCTTGTCGGATCTGAGTTTCTAAGTTCACAAGTAGAAAGAAGTATTTCTAAGTAATGAAATTCGCAATTAGTTGCCGTTGAGTAAATGGGATCGTATTTTTTAACAGCTAGGCTATGGAACTTCTTTTTGATCATCGTGCTGCGTTTTTTAATGGAAATCACCTGTTCTGTTTTGTGCGTTAGCAACAGTTTTTTTTTCATTTGCAATGTAGTTGCCGTCGGTTTTCCAAGAGAAGAAAGGTTTCAGGTGTATCTTTTAGTATCAAATTTAGCTGATCTAAAATACACTTAGACAAACCTTCTGCATCTTGTCGTTCGGGATTTGAAAATGTCCAAAATGCTCACAAATTTTACCATTTAACTCATAACGCAATACTAATACAGTCTGGGTTTGAGTAGATACGAGGTCTGTTCAAAAAGTATCGCGAATTTTGTGTTTTTTCAAAAATTATTTATTTATTCATGAATATCTATTTTGTCCCACTCAAAGTAATCCCCATCAGATATTATACACTTGTGCCAACGTTTTTTCCAATCCTCGAAGCACTTCAAAAAATCATTTTTTGTGATCTTGTTCAGCTCCTCCTTCGATGCCGTCTTTATCTCCTCAATCGTAGCGTAGCGTCGTCCTTTCATGGGCCTCTTCAGTTTCGGGAACAAGAAAAAGTCACAGGGGGCCAGGTCTGGGGAATACGGTGGTTGCGGCATCATTAGTGTGTTGTTTTTGGCCAAAAATTCGCGCACAAGCAACGATGTGTGAGCAGGGCCGTTATCATGATGCAAAAGCCAATTTTTGTTCTTCCACAAATCCGGGCGTTTCTGGCGGATTGCTTGGCGCAAATTGTGCATAACTTGCAAGTAATATTCCATATTGACCGTTCTACCCTGTGGCAAGAACTCATGATGCACCACGCCCCCGCAATCGAAGAAAACTGTAAGCAAAACCTTCACATTAGAGCGAACTTGGCGCGCTTTTTTCAGTCTTGGCTCGTGCAGCAGCTTCCATTGGGATGATTGAGCTTTGGTTTCCACGTCATAACCATAAACCCATGATTCGTCACCAGTTATGACCCTCTGGAGCAAATTTGGGTCGTCGCGGACAGAGTCCAAGAGCTCCTTAGTAATGATAATGCGATGCTGTTTTTGGTCGAAATTGAGCAAATCGAATGGCACGAGCCAATCGATATGTTTAGGTCCTCAGCAACTTCTCTAACGGCGATTCGACGATTGGCCAATACTATTTTCTTCACTTCATCAATGTTTTCGTCTGTTGTTGAGGTGCTCGGGCGTCCGGCACGCTCTTCGTCGTTCACATCTTCTCGGCCTTCTGAGAACATTTTGTACCACCGATAAACGTTGCTTCGGTCCAAGGTAGCTTTACCATATGCCACAGTCAACATTCGGAATGCGTCCGCGCACTTAATTTTGTTTTTCACACAAAATTTGATACAGATTCTTTGATTCATTTTTTAGAATAGGCAAAAATCGAAGACGAGCCAAAACACGTCCAAGCAAAACAGCTGTTAAAAATTAACTGAACATTCAAAATGGCCGAACTTGTCAGCATAAGTGAGGGACATGAGTACCAACATAACGCCACAAAAAAAATCGAAAATCGAATATACGTAACCCGCGGAAATTCAAATTTCGCGATACTTTTTGAACAGACCTCGTACATCAGTAGTTTCGATTGCCATAACGGCGACAAATGAGCTTTCTTTTATTTCATTTAAAATGTGTTCTCTACATACTTGCAACATGCAATCTAACAGTTCGTTTTGAATGATTTTGGAAGTGCCCTTAAATGCTTTAGCATTTTGGAAATGACTATTTAAGGCCGGATCGATATTTTTTGCAAAATCTAATAATTCTAAGAATACTCCTCTATTTGTCGAACTTTCAGTTTCGTCATGGCCCCGTAGTTTCAAAATATCAATTATTTTTGAGAGCGCTTCACGTTTTTTTAGTACCAAAGCATTATGATCGCGTATTTGATTTGCGTAAGCCGTACTTATGCTAGAAGTAATATCATTTGTACCCAAAAGTAAAAAGCTTACTAAATTGTTTTTATGTTTTACGGAATTTTCATGTTTTCTTATTTTATCGTGTAAATGTTTTAAATCACACACCCCTTCTTTTGTCCAATTATCATCTCCTCCACCAAATATTAAACATACGAAACAAAAAAACGAGTTTGTTTCTTCACAACCGCACAACCACAAAACTCTGTCATAAACAGTTCTATCAAATTTCCTAGTAAATGCAGCGCGGGATTTACATTTCGGCTGTACTTGCACTATATCGAGATCAGGAACGGGACAACCGTTGTTCTTCAGCCCTAAGCGTCTTAAGTTAAAGCGAGTTGGTCGGCCGTGTGTAACCACTCGTTCGCATGGTAACGGCACGTATAAACGTCACGTGCTGAAGCGATCGGCCGGGCTGCAAATTCTCAGCCCAAACGACGATCCGGATTAGCATGCAAAAATATATTTTGCTATATTTTGCACTTTTTATTTTTTATGTACAGATTTAATTCTAAAAGTATTAATATGCATCAATTTTATAACAATAATAAATACTGCTATATGTTCATGTGTTTTACTTGCTTTTCGAAAATTCCTCGGGGGGCTGGCGCCCCTGAGCCCTCCCTCACGAGCCGCTACTGATAAGCGGTAAAGACGTCTTTCTGCCTCGACTTCATCGAACCGTTGTAGCAACTGCTATAAAACGAGAAGGCGGTAATCGGACCAATAGCGCAATCAAATGACAAAACCGAAATAAACCTCTCGATGTAACAAGATTAAAATTCCAATTGCGTTCGTAATGCGATATGAGAGAATTAGACCAGACCAGACCAGACCACGTCTGATTGATTTATCAAGTGCTTAATTCGATTATTGAATTAAGTACGTTTTATGTAACTGAGCCTATAGATATGTGGATTTTGGCATAAATACTTATTAATGTGTTTTGAAGTTTCTTTTCATAATAGGAGAAGACAGAGTACATGATTCCGTTCCCATTCCTATAGTAAGTTTACTTTTTATTGTGAGAGATCTTTTATGACTTTGATTGTGTAAACCATTGATAGATGGATTCTTCTATTAACTTTCCCAGGCGCAAGAGAAGGTCATCTTCAGGCTATAGGTGCTGTCATTTGGTCCTTTTTCTTTTAGGAAAATGTGTGTGATATTGTACGTAAAATTTATACGTGAACTCTTCTTGTGAGTAATGTGGCACCACTAGAGGCATTGGCATGATGGAGTGCGTCATTCTGTGTGGTCAAGGTTCTAGTGCCCTAAATGCACTTTTTAGATTGCTCTTTGCTTTGATCAAAATTTCTAGTTCTTTCTGATTGTGGGTGAAGAATAATTTACTTTTTGCAGAAGGTAAGCAGTACTTACCTATCTCTCCGAACAACCTGAAGAAGCGATAATGACAAAACCAAGAACGTTTACTTGGAGGCATAGATCTCTCAAAGATGGTTTAGATAAAATTCACATCTCTGAGATAGCCACGAACCAACCTACGTAATGTAACCCTTACAAAACTCACTATAAGATATCTAACACGCAAAATTCTTCGTTGAGTTTATCACGACTGTTGTGAGATAAACTTCGTACATTAACTTTCACAACCTAAGTCAGATTATGATTAGAGTTAGTTTTTACATCGTAGACAGCTGATCAAAACTAGTTTTACACATTGGTTTGTAACACTTACAGAACAAATTGTAAGAATAGTGCAGGATTTCTTTAGGAGTCTTACTAGTTAAGCTATTTAGAGAGGAACATAGACTCCTGATTACAGCGGAATAAATAAATATAATAAATTATACCTTTACATAACAATAAAAGTTTGATATTTACACAATTAATAGTTTTCGAGACTAAATGTCAATTTAGAATATTAATGAGAACGTTCAAGATAAAAATTCGATTTTCTTCATAACATGGATTAACAAAGATAATAACATTTTTAGAACGGTCACAATAAAACAGACTTAAATTTATAATGAATTTTATTCTTTGGGAAAGCTGAACAGAAACAATAGATTTAAAATTTTAAAAACCAATTTTAAGTATGATAAGGTAGTTTCTTGAAATTGAAACGGAATCCTTGAAAAGGAATACGTTTGTAAAAGCATGTATTTGGATCAGTTGTTTATATGCGTGCTCCTACCCCTCACTCATGCACAAAGACGTCACTAGTTAGTATGGTAAGTGTCGAGTCTGATCTCGAGAATAATATTTTGATTGGGCCCCCATCTCCCTCTGGTGGTGCTACCACACGTGCATATATTGATGGATTTCACACGTTTATTTTATATCACTCAAATTGCGTCAAGTGTTCACAAATAATTTTATCAGATCAATTTGTTTTCTTTTAAGTATTAACAGATAAGATACCAAAAATCACTTTTATGTGTCTCTAAAAGATTTGAAGTGGAACATAATTATTTAAAACGACGTTTTTAATAACTAGGTAATGAGAGCTTCCAAGATTCCTTAAATAATTCATGAAATACAAAAACATGAATTATAGATGTTCGTTTTGAAATTCAAACTCAGCTGCTGTTCTAATTTTGGCTTTCTCCTTGTGCACATCTTCATTGATAGCAACGTGGACACGTGTTCACCTGAATCGACATGTGCTAGGTTTATCTGTCGAAAAGTAGTTGCCATTAACAGACTTTTACCCAATTCTATGCTGTAATATTTCTAAAAAAAATCTTATTCTTAAACTTAACAATATTCTTATCGATTTAAATTTTTTATTTGATATTATATTACGTACAAATCGAATAAAATAGGATTCTACAAATATACATGCCTTTCCTTATTTGAACATGTATAATTGTTCGTATGAACTATTTTTTATCCCAGTATAATGTGTTGGGTAATTATAAATGAGTGCATTTTTCTCGGTTTCCCAATCGATGAAAGAATGATTGTTTCTCCTAGTTTCCTCTACAAAGAAATTAGCAAAATACTGCGACATTTCAACGGCTTCTTTTGAATGAGGAATTTTCAAGCTCGGTTTGAATTCATATTGATTCTTTTCAGGGTGAAATTGGATACCATAAAAGGGGTAGCGTTTAGATTCAAAAACGGATATAAATTCTAATCCATATACATCCTTATTTGTTGAAACAATTCTCCAATCTTGATCCAAACCGAACGAGGTAAAATTTTTCTCGGTGACACAATACTGATGGTAATTGTATGTTACGTTTAGTGTTCCCAGAATTTTAATTATTCTTCTTGGTGCTTGTCTAAATGTTTTACTGGTATTAAAATCTGAAACATAAAAAAAACATAAATTTTCTAAAACATAACTTTACCAAAATTTTGAATTTACCTGGTCTAAATTCTAAAGGAAGAGATTCCTTTTTGGATAAACAATGCGCTCTCAGTTCTTTTCCCTGGACAGCTACTTGAGCTAAAAGCTCCATACCTAGGCATATTCCCCAAATTGGATAGTAATCTCCATTTATATTACGTTCTAAAGCTAGATCGTATAAAATTTGTCCAGCATCAGCAAATCCATCGCTCTGATTGAACCATGTTGCCCCACCAGGAAACAATATCCTTTAAAAACTAAACTTTACTAATTTCTCTTCAAAAATTTCACAAAATATCACTTACCCGTTGGTATTTTGGACAATATATTTATAATAATCCTTCTCTTGACCGATTCTGTAAAAATAATAAATAAAACTCACTTGGAAGATTAAAGCAATTAAAACTACAAAGGTCAAAGCGATAAATAAAAACTTACAATATTGGAACTACTCGTGCTCCCGCACTCTCTAATAATTTCACATACGACGCAGCTATGAAACTGTCATATTTTTCATTGGGAAAAAGATGTTGCACTGAATAAGTTTCTTGTGAAAGTATTCCAATTATGGGAACATCGGTGTACGATGCTGTGAAACTTACGATACAAAGCACTACACTTATAATTATTATCTTCATGTTGCCTACCACTCACTGATTGATTTTTCAAATGCTGCCAGTTTTTATAAGTATTTAGTATCACAAGTGCACTTGAGGAGTTTGACATTTACAAGATTATAATATCAATTTGGTTAAGTATACATACCGTGAGTGTTTTTAATCACATTACATATTGAGTTTCTATGGTTACCAAGCTGTTTAAGACTAAATTGGCATTAATTGAAATGTTATCATCGGCAACTAATGAAGATAATTTAGTAGAGTATAAAAAATTAACGTTAATCTATAAAAGATAATAAAATAATGAATAAGTAAACAAATAAAATTAACAATTAACAGGCATCTTATAGATGAACTAAATGTCATTTGTTGAAAAAATAAAAGAAAAGTAAAAAACCAAAACGAAGAGAAGAAAATGATAAAAGAAATACAAACTTTGTTTAAACAAAATGTATTTTGACACTTAGAAAATGCTTTCGAATCTGTACAAAATTTGACCTAAAAACTTACACTTACATATACGAGGTGTGTAAATAAACTAATGAGACTGGAAACGTAGCGTTGGATGTGGCAGCACTGGAGACTTACGAGGGTACGAGTTTAAACTCCGTAGAGTCATTTGACTAAACGTAGGAATTTTTTTCGTAAACTTTTCTTCCTACTGCGTTCTGAAAATGAGTGATATCAATTTTGAGCAACGTTGTGCTTCAGACCTGGTCACTGTGCGACAGAGACTTTTGCAAAGACAATTTTGTATCAAGGGCCCAAATTTTCAGGTGGTTTAAGGCATTTTCAGGACGAAGAGAACAAATTGAAGATGAACCTTGCAGTGGAAGGCCTGCAATTGCAAGAACTGACGAAAATGTCCTGAATCCGGAATCTTCTGCGTTCTAATCGTCGCTTGGTAGTTAGAATGATCGGGAAACAATTGAATTTGACTCACACTACTGTTCATAGAGTCATGACCAATGAATTGGGGATGAATTGGGGATGAAGAAAATCTGAAGTGGATTGCAAATAAACCTCATTTTCTGGAACGTGTCATTACTGGTGATGAGTCTTGGGTCTTTTATTACGACCCGGAAACGAAGCGCCAGAGCCAGGAATGGCACACTTCAAGCTACCAAGGCCATAAAAGCAAAAATGAGCAAGTCGAAGATCAAAACCATGCTGATTTGCTTTTTCGATAGCCAGGGAATCTTCCATAAAAAGTTTGTGCCTCAAGGCCAAACGATAAATCAACAATTTTACCGAGAAGTTCTTGAAAGACTCCGGAAAAGGGTCATGCGTGTGAGACCAAACATTAAGAACAACTGAGTGCTGCGTTACAACAATGCGCCTTGTCACACTGCATTTTCAATTAATGAGTGTTTGACAAGTAAAGACATCCCTGTGGCTTCTCAGCCCCCTTATTCCACCAACTTTTGAGTCCTTGTTACTGTTTTATTTTCCCAAGATTGAAAAATCACCTTAAAGGACGTCATTTTGGGACACTAGAAGACATTAAAACTATCGTAACCAAGTAGCTGAAGGAAATTTCAGTATCCGAAGTCCAGCCACTGTGTGGCTTCCCAAGGCAATTACTTTGAAAAAGACATTGTTGAATTGTAATTTTAATTGAATAAAGAAATTATAAAAACCAGCTTCATTACTTTATTTACACACCATGTGTGATGCATTATTTCCGAGTAAAATTAAATATTTTTTTAATCTTCCAAAGCCATAAAGTTTTATTAAAACTCTCTTGTTGTTTTAATATATCGAAAAGCAACAGGCGTGAAATGTTTCGTATATTTAGTGCTATACTTTGTGTATTATATGCATTTATGTTCGCATTGCTCTTGTAATTTTGTTAGATGTCTACCAATTTCACAATGTCTAGTAACAATCGTTTAGTAATGTTTCTGTTATGTGAAACATTTTTTTTATTTACACCCGTAGTTAATTGGAGCCAAAAGTATTATAAAACGGTATACGAGGACAGTCTGAAATGTACGTGACCTAACATAGAAAATACAGGCTTTTTAAGAAAGAAACTATTTTATTTTTCAGGATAGTCTCCTGCTAGCTCAACACATTTATTCCAGCGGTGCTTCAAAGCAGCAATGCTTTTTTTGTAGGTCCTCAAAATAGCTATTTACAGCAGCGATAACTTCAGAATCGGACGAAAATCTCTTACCGCCGAACTACTTTTTCAGATTAGGAAATAGCTAGGAGCCAAGTCAAGTGAATAGGGCGAATGAGGCACTAATTCGAAACCCCGTTCATTAATTTTGGCCATGGCGACAGCAGACTTGTGTGCAGGCACATTGTCCTGATGCAACAGCACTTTCTTCTTTGCCAAATGAGGCCGCTTCTGTGCGATTTTGTCACTCAGTTGTTGAAGCAGGCTGCCATAATACAGGCCGTTTACCGGTTTTTCCCTTTCCAAGAAGTTAATAAAGATAATTCCATGGGAATCCCAAAACACGGTTGCCATAACCTTTCCTGCTGACAAAACCGCTTTGGTCTTCTTCGGTGCTGGAGAACCTTTGTGTTTCTATTGTTTGGATTGTTTCTTGGTTTCGAGAGTGTAATGATGGACCCAAGTTTCATCGACAGTTATGAATCTGCGCAAAATCTTCGGATTGCGATGAAAATGTCAAAAGGTTGCAAAAAACACTTAAACGATTCAGTTTTTTGCTCCGTTGTGAGCGGAGTATTTTTTCATTTCCAAATCTTTAGTTAAAATTCTGTGCACACTATCATTTGAGATGTCAGCTGTCTCGCGTACTTTAACTCGACGGTCATTAAATACGATACAGTGAACTTTTCATATCCGGAGTAGTAGCCGTTTTTGGACGACCACTTTAGGGTTCGTCAGTTGTGCTCGTACGACCACGTTTAAACTCGGCAACCCACTTTTTAACCATCGAAAACCAAGGAACGGATTCCAACTCAGTTTTGATTTCGGTTAGTGTTAAGCTTTTTAAATGAAAGTACTTTATCACTACTGCAACTCACTTTTGCCCGCAAAATCACTTGAAAATCTTTGTGAATTTTGCATTAAACCGGACCTGTACAACGATCATGTTTTGTTTTAAAGCAACAATCTTTTCTCTGAGAATGGGTCCCGGGACATTCCAAGTAAGCATGCCAAATTTAGTTCTCCTAGATGTTCTCGTTTTCACTTTATAATTTTTTCTAAATTTAGATTTGAAAACACCCTAGCGCCGCCCCTGCCTAATAGAAAGTCTTTTCTTGTAGTTATCATACACAGTACTATTATGAGAATAAACACTCCAAAGAGCATATAATATCTAGCAAAAACCTCTACACATCTTCCCCTCGAAAAACGACTATGAAACCAAACTCGATTTTGGTTGGCTCAAAACAATGACGGAGGGACTTCAAAAACAACTCCACTATTCAAACTTCTCGGTTCCGGGCACCAAGATCCAAACGGCTGCTTCGACCTGTGCTTCCCCACTTTACCGAGGAGAGAGGTGATAGCCCATGGTCCGTATTAGACCTCAAGGAATAATATAAGCAACAGCCATCAAAGTTAAACTGATGATTTTCGAGATTTAAGAAATAGATACACCGAAAAAAGCTGTTGGGTCCTTTGACCCGCTTGTTCTCCAAGCCTATCCTCTTAAATGGATTAAAGGTAGATGTTGAATACATTTTTGTTGAAAGAGGTGGGCCGTTTAGTGTATAAATAACTTGTTTAGTTTAACTCAGCTAGGTATACTTTTACCTAAAAATTCAAGCCGTCTATTGTATGTAGTTGTAATGTAATGTAATCTGGGTCGTAAAAATGCACTACGTCTTAGATCTTGTTCTTTACTTTTAGATTACTGTAAGAGAATTAAGGAATCTCACCAAGACACTAGACTCGAGATTATTTGGCTTAACAACAGCAGAAGTTGCGACCAGCTAGCATATACACCTTTGCCGAAAAGAATAGATTAAATCATAAATTTAATTGCACAAAGAAAATTACTGGTAAAGACTAGAAAATGGCTTTTCGTAAGGAATCTTAACATATCTTTAAGACAGCCCAAAACAAGCACGGCAGCTAGAGCAATGACCTTTAACAGATCGCAGGTAGAAACTTTTCCCAAAGCGTTGACGTCAGTTTTGGAACCAAAATCAACTGAAGTTCAAAAAATATACAACATGGGCGAAACTGGCCTTTCAACTGTTAAAAAGCTACCAATGGTTTTTGTGGCGACTGGTCTAAACCAAGTTGGATCAGTAACAGGTCCAGAGAGGTGACAGCATATTACAGACGTGTTTTTATGTTCTCTTATGAACTCATAGATAAAGCACCTCTAGGTACGTTCCAAGGAATTAAATAGGTGACTACACAACTTTTTGTCAAATGCAACTTTGTGAAGCCATCTAAATAAAATAAAATTCTATTATTATTGGACGATCATATCAGCTACAAATCTTTGAAAGTCGTGACACTGGCAAGAGAGAATGGTAAAAAAATATAAAGAAAGCCAACTGCAGACAACGGAACCAAAGTAACATATCGTTCAAAGATATTTTATTCTTATCAAAAGCATCTCGTCAGCATAAAAACGGTCTAATAAATAAATATCCTGTTCTCTCTTGCTCTCCAGACATAGAAAAACTACAGAATAAAATGAAACTAAAATAAAATTAAGAAAAGACTTTTTAGAAAATTTATAGAAAACTAAGATTCTTATGAACAAAAAGACGTTGAAGATGATACGGCATACATTTACAGCAACGATCTTTTCAAGAATTCAAAGTTTTATATATGCACAGATATATCACCGAGCTAGAAGTATGGGAGATTTTCTGATCGTATTAAGTGTTTTTCATCGTGAAGACGTTTCATGGCCTCAAATGGAGCGTGATTGAAGAAATTCTTTTGCAGAATTAAATAGGTACCTAGAAAGAAAATTCAGAAATCATAATACCGTTACTAATTACTTTTATTTTAAGCTGCACTTAAGAATACTTTTCTGGCAGACACGAGGGCCTCCTCGGACATCACAGTAAAAACACCCGTCCTGACGGGTATAAAGCGGGAAACTAAAAAGAAAATCAAATACGAGACTCCTGGCAACTTTATTTTTGGTTGACTCTAATTGTCTCTATTTTCGAAACATGTTCAAATTTAAAAATTACTAACATCAATTAAAACTTAAAAGAATTTTGATAAATTAAATTAACAAAATTCACATTTCATTTCATACATATTTATTGATATGGTGATGCTGCTTTAACGCGATGGTAGCACTAGAACTTTCCATTCAAATTACCTAACATCACGCGAGTTTATTACATGTGGTTCAATGGTTGTCCGTTGTCAAAACATTGAAAGTTTCATAGGTTAATAAACTACAGAAATGCTTCGTAAGATTTTACAAAGATATATACAAAGTAACAAGACAAATTCAGTATTTTTCAAATATAATTGTGTAGATTCTCATATTAATAACTCTAGTCATGTTTCACTTTTAAATTTTGCAAGTAACATACATACAACAAACATAACCTACAATAACAAGCATGCCATAAGAGAAAAACGTTCTAAACAAGAAAGTGTGTCGAATTTAAGTGAAAGAGAATTTTTAGTTAAAATCCAACATGATCCAGATATATTTGGGACAGCTGCGGATGAAGAACCAGAAATGGATGCAGGAGATATTAAAGAAGAAAGATATCTTACTGAGAAACCTGTAGCGTCTCAAAAATTAAGTACAAAGCAATATGCAGATATAATTAAAGAGTTTCTAAGTAAACGAAAGATTAAAGAAGCTATTGATGTGCTTGAAATTAGAATGTTGAAAGAAGATAGAGTTCAACCAGAAAATTATATTTATAATTTAATAATTGGTGCTTGCGGTAGAGTAGGTTACACAAAGAAAGCATTTTCACTTTATAATGACATGAAAAGGCGTGCCTTAAAAATTACACCAGGTACATATACAGCCCTATTCAATGCTTGTGCAAATAGTCCTTGGGCAACTACTGATGGTTTAAGCAGAGCTAAACATTTACGTACTATAATGTTAGAGAAGATGTATGAACCAAATATCACAAATTATAATGCAATGATTAAAGCGTTTGGACGTGGTGGAGATTTAGAAACAAGTTTCTGTTTGGTCGATGAAATGGTTGCCAAAAAACTTCCCGTTAAAGATGATACATTAAACTTTTTATTGCAAGCTTGTATAACAGATAAAGAAGCTGGATTTCGACATGCATTACTTGTTTGGCGAAAGTTTATAGAAAAGAAAATTAAACCTTCTTTATATAGTTATAATTTAATGCTAAGATGTATACGAGATTGTGGATTAGGCGATATTGAAACAACAACAAATGTTATTAATCAGTTGTTATCAAATAGTCAAGGATTTTTAGAGGAACATAAGCAGAAATTAATTGGTGACGGACAAAATAATGTAACAGTACTGCAAGATGATGATCAAATTAAACTTGTTGATAGTGGAAAAAATATAGAGAAGATTCAAAACGAGTTAACAGTATCAAGTAGACCAAATCTTATGGCAAAAGTGCCTCATTTGGGTAATATTTTGTCATTATCAGAAGTTACCAAACCAGAGGATCGATTATTATTAGTTGGGGGATATTCTGAGTTTTTACAGAATATGGCAGATAACAAGTGTACGCCCGATATCAAAACTTTTACTCAGTTATTAGATGATATTCCAAGCACATCTGCTGCTGAAATAAATTTATTACAAACAATTAAGAAAAATAATTTAAAACCAGATATTGATTTTTTTAATATGTTAATTAAGAAACGCAGTATGCGGTTTGACTATGAAAGTGCAAAGGTAAATTGAAAAATGTGTCAGGGGTGCCCAACCAATAAATTTTCAATTGTCTGTAAAGCAAAGATGGCTAATATTTTGCATTTTAATATCCTTATTCATAACATATTATTCATTGTGTCTAGCACTAAATGTGTTTAGTATTATGGTAACTCCTATACTTAAATTTGTGTGATATTTGAGGAAATTATGAATAAGGCTATGAATGTGCTAATTTCACGATAGGTAAATGCGTATGCAATAAATTAGAAATACACAATAGCTCTTGAACTCGCAGGGCATCCCTGGTATATGTATGTAATTGCAAAGCATCAAATAGATTATATTAATATTTTATATTTTATTATGCAGGAAATACTTAGAATGATTGAAGCTGCACACTTACGACCGAATCTAGTTACTTATGGAGTTTTGGCACTGGGATGCAAAACGAAGGAAGAAGCTATATCGTTGTTAGATGAAATGGCAGAAGCAAAGTATAGGTTAGTTTTTTAATCTTTATTTTGTCAATTTATAATGTTACATGCTGTTGTGACCAAAAACACTTTATTGAGATAATGTGCAATTATTATTGTTATTGCAAAAGAAATGTTATTTTACCTGCTATAAATTTCTTCATAAAAATAATAACTTGAAGTTAGCCAACAATAACAACAAAATCCTGGGAAAAGAACAATTTAACCTCAACTACAACTTTTGTGCTAAGATATTTAACAGGTTTTACAAATATTCTAGTTTCTTTGCAATAACTACTTTTATACACCATAATGTAATACTTTTCAGAAATTTATTCTGTTATAGTGTGATAATAATGAATAATTGTCAGAAACATATTACATTAGCTAGAATTGCTGAGGACACTGCATTTATTAGTTTAAATGAAGACGATTATAATTCCAGAATTGTTAAAACTGTTTCGCATACAACTTTACACTCTCCTCCTTGTTAACTAATACCAAGCAATCATTAAAATTTCAGTTCCTAATAGGCTTTGAAATTTTCCCATAGGATGTAACTTATAGTGTGTTCAATTGAACTCGCTAATAAACACAACTAAACTGATGATTTCTAATTGTTTCAAATACAAATTGCCAATTTGGCAAAATAATCTTATGAAATAAGCTAAGACATGATTTTTTTTCGTAACCTCCTGGGAATTAAAATTTTAATGATCTCTTGTTATTTGATCTGATAAATTATCTATTAATAAAATATTTCAACAATAAAACCATTTTTACATTCATTGGCGTTGCCATTTTCACGATTTTAACAATATTGTTGTCACTTGTTTAGTTGTTTAAAACACATAAAAAATCACATAAAACTTTGTTGCATATCAGCTGATTAGTTGTGTACTCCATTTCTAGGCTATGTTCACTGGTGTAAATCTTATACCTCGTTCAAAGAAGGAGTAAGAACAGACAATTTCAGACTATTTAGAATCACAAATGAATGAAATATGAACAGTTTGAAATACGCAAATAAACAGATTTTAGACAATTTGCCAGAAATGAAATAGTTGTTCTGTGTGGTGTAGAGGTTTTCATGTTGCCACCTAACCCAAAAATTGCAGTTTGAGTTTTCAAGAATTGTAAGAATCATAAGATGTGCCACATCATACGTAAGATATTCAAAGCGTTACAGTTCTGCTAATGGTAGATATTAAAAAGATGCAAGAGACTGTAGGACAAAATATTGTGTTCAAGTATTTACATCTTTTCTGATGAAGAAACATCATCTACAGTAAATGACAATGTGGATATGCATAACTATCAGTATCAAAGCAATTCTAATTGTCACTGGAAAGAAAACAGTTTCAGAAAATTAACATGTGGGGTGCAATTTCTGCAAGTTCTTCATGAAGAAAATGTTACAATATATTGTATCAACTATAAGACATATGTATCAACAGAATGGTGCACTACCACAGTGTGTTCATATAGTGAAAGAAGAAAGGGCGTAAAAATATATTACAAAGGCTATGTTGCCATTTAGAGTAACCGAAGATGACATTTATGTGTAAACTACACTCCAAAAAGAGTTAATACAAGGGAGTTCTGTCTTGCTGAAATATCAATCGATCTTCCAGGTAACTCTCGTCATTTTCGATTTTAGTTAGTACTGGATCAACGAGATCCTGCAGCAATTCCAAATAGATATCTGCAGTCAAACTGCCAATTAGAAAAAAAGGGCAAAACATTTAACTTTTCTGATCGTTGGGTATGGAAATCTTGAAATATTCTTGGATTCGAGTCTGCCCAATAGCAACAATTATGACGATTTACTGTACCATTTACAAAAAAGAGCATTCATCGGAAAAACAGATATTAAATAAAAAATTTGCATTATTCATCGCTCGTTCACTTATGACCTCACATTAAGTTCCTGCAGCTACTTGTATAGGTGAAACTTGTAGTGTTTTAAAATTCGTGGAATATTCTAGTTCTACTATCATTGTGACCTGAAACCGCCATTTCCACTTCTTTATTTCGCACAGGGTTCTCAACATTTCTTATTTTATTGACCATGGATCCTGTTTCCTGGAATCTTGCCACTAACTTAAACATATTTGCGACCTACTACATGTCTATTTGCATGTTGTTGATTGAACAGCTCCGCAGTTCTGTTTGCATTTTTGTTATTTCCAAAGAAAAGTGCACTCATTTCAACTCTTTCTGCAATCAAGTAATCCATAATGTAAGTTTTTCTTAATTTACTACAACAAATACTAGAAAATTCACTTGCCGTCCATACTAGGAAATTAAAGAATAAACATGCCAGACTGTGTCTAGAGTGGATACAGGAAATTAAATGAGAACAAATGTCAAATGTAAAAATTTGAAGATCATGAAGTCTTCTACATTTTAGATTTCACACCCTGTATCTTCCAAACGAATCGACTGAATTTAAAAATTCAAACGGAGTAATATGGAGAATTGAAAGGCCTTTCTAATGATGTGCCACTTGAACTCCCTTCCCATTAGGGATTTTTGAGGGGTTGCCCCTAGGAGGTTGAAATTTAGGGTTCGAATTGTACGTCAAAGAATATCCCCCTTCCAATACAAATCGACGTGTTTCTGCATTTTTTCAAAAAATTATTTTCATGGGAGTTATTCAATTTGTTTCGTTTTCGTTGGGCCACCCTGTATATTATAGTAGGTGAAATGAAAGTTGAAATGCCTTATCTGTAGTGAGGGATGGTGTTGGTATGCACTTTCCTTTCTAAGGCATGAACTACAGTATCGGTAAAGGACGATAATTTAGTTAGTAAACATTAAACGCCAGTTTGGGCAAAATAATGTATTTTTTCTATTCCCATGTCAAAAGTAGTGATTTTTGATACAGTTTTTGATGCCAAAAGCACTAGTGCGCAAACATTTTACTTTTAGGCAACAGAAGGCTATTTCAAAACTTTTTGATAACTCCTTTCAAGTATCAATGTTTAGATTTAGGCATTTAAGAATGACATAAACGATTATGTGGAGTGTTGGCAAATACACGTTTTGACTCGTTTATTTGCCAGAGCAAGCTCGAATTGAAGCTCTGAGCACCTGGAGCAATGTTTTATTGATTCTCAGAGTGCTCAAAACATGAACTTGAACTCACTCTTAAAAAAAATAAATGTGTGTTTACTGACACTTCATGATGTATTCTTAAATGTCTGTAACCTATTAACCCATGGACTAAAAAATGGGACACTTCTTTAATCTATACTGATCTGTTGGTTATTAATTTGCAGGATCAACATAGAAATACTTGGAGGAATGTTAACTCAAGCTAGTTACCATAACAACTTTTCGTATGTTATCCATATTATGGACATGTGTAACACTGAAGAAATACAACCTAGCAAGTTATTTTTGGAAAATTTAGAGAATTTCAAAAAGAAATGTAAAAAAATATCTAATGATAAGGTAAGTTCTATTAGTAAACAACATTGACAATTTTCTTAAACAATAGAATATACAGAATTATAGATTAATAAATCTTTAGATGGGCATCACAGCATTAAATTTGAAGACATTTAAAGAATAATTGCAATAATAATTAGAAGAATAATGAAATATTTTAAACAAATTCAAGCAACAACAAATGCTGTTGTGATTCCTTTGACATTCATTTTTGTTATGGCTCTCGAACCATTTGATTTATTTTTTGTTTCTGTCATTATTCTACAAGGTTATGTTAATATGTCAAATTTCTATTTAACATATCAAATGATATCACAATAACCAAAAAATGATTTGGATTTTAATATTTCTTTCTTAAGGCTGTACCAATTAAGTTCAAACTTTAATTGAGGTTTAACTGCAATTGATACAATAATCATCTCCATACAGTTGAACCTCAATTAAAATTTCAACCAGTTGGGTACAATCCACCCTCAGCAATAATTTTTTATATCTTTTACAGGATAATTCCCTATCAAAATCTGCTGCATTTCAAAAGGGTTATAGAATATTTAAGATGAGATACAAAACATGGTTGGAAGAAATACAAGTTGATACTTCAGAAGATGTCCATCCATGGCAGCAATATCGTGAAACTTCAGACACAAACGTACGTCATTATAAAGATAAACAAGAAAAGACGCGTTTCAAACCTGTACATACTAGTTTATTTAGACAAAAGACAAGTGTAAAACATGTTAAAACCAAAAAATAAAATACTAAATTATGAATCGTTTATTCCTTCCTGTATATTTGTTAATACAAAAGATCTTACATTTTAATATGATGCAATTTCCTGTTTAGGTCTTCAAATTTCAGAATCTTTCTAATGAAGAAATCTCCATAACGATGAGCAACTTTTGTATCGGCAATATGGATCATATCGTTATCAATGTAGAAATCCAGCTGCAAACAAAAGAAGTTATTAATTTAAATAAAGAATAATATCACTATTTTCTTCTATACTAACCTCTGAACCGCTTTGGAATTTCCCTTCAAGTCCAGATGGTCCTTTTGACCAAACAATATTCTTCATTTTGTGCTTGAAGCATAGCAGATGTATAATTAAGACCTGAATCTCCTTATCCAAATCACGTTTCCCTTCATTATTCCGTTGATTCTGTGCCATAAATGTAGCCAATTTGCTAATAGGAAGAGTGGTATATAACTTCAAATAACTTCTTATAGTAGGCAACATTCGTTGTTGCTGTACTTCATCCATAAATACTGATGTCTGGTGTCGAATGGCTTCCTTAGAGTAATCATCAGGAATAGCATCAACAGCTGGTGGACATGGTGATAAAAATTTAGGACAGGCATATACGAAACAATTTTCAAATTCTTGCAAATCACCATACTGCATTTTATACATCTTTTCATGGTAGTTTTTCTCACGAAGAGTTTGCTGAATTGATTCATCAATACATTGAGGATGTAAAACTAAACATATTGCCAACAGATGATACATCTGATCAGTTTGTTTATTAATTTGATCATGTTGATAGCTTTTGGTAGCAAATAATTGTTTTGTACGTTGAATGTACAACAGAATAGAAGAGAAAGTACGAATAGCATCAGAATATCTACGCATCATCATGTAAGCAAAGCCTACATAATACGATGTAGAAATCTGGCATGCAGGCACATGTGCATATTGGGATTTTTTATGTATTTCAATGTTTTCCAAAACTTTAATTGCCTGATAGTAATCTCCCAATAATGAATGTAAGCGCAACAATCCCACTAAAGAAAAATAACCTAGCATTTTATATAAAGAATGTCGACCAAACTCTCCAGCAACTGAATCAGGATCACCACCGCTGGCATAAACTTCGAGCTGCTGCTTTATGTTACTCTTATCAACTAATGAATGCAGAACATTAAGTACACATAAAACATTCCAGACTTTATTATGAGAATTTAATGTTTCTAATTCCTGTGCAGTTTTCTTCTGCAAACGAGCTCTATATTGAGCAAATGATTGAAATTGATAAACAAATTCATCAACAAGTTCCCATAACCATAAGTCAGGTAATTCTAAGGGTACGGGTTCTTCTTCACTGAGAATGTAGTTGAATAGATCGCAATAATTGAAGAATGAATTGAACCGTTGTTCTAAAGTAGGACCTCCTTGAATTCTTGCGTAAATATGACGAAAATACAATTCTTTGTAGAGTATCATGAAAACCTAAAACAAGAGAATATTATTCAGTATTGGTGTAAAATCAGAACTTTAAAAAAGATTCTTGGGGAATCATCAAAAACCACTAATCCAAGTAGCAGCTTCAATTAAAGGTTTAAAAGTAAATTAATTTAAACATTGTATTTACTGAAGATTAATTTAATAGTTGTGCTCTTTTAGTAGTAAATATATAGTGTATGCATGAATTAACCTCAAAACCAAACGTTATAATCAATTCCTGCTTGAGGGTGGTTTTTTTTTCTTTTTAAGAAAAAGTTGTAGTTGGCTTAGCAACCATCAGAAAAAGCATTTCAAGAATTTTCCAGCAATATAGGGTTTGATATAACTATTTTCTTTCAAAAACTGTTGCAAAAATATGCAGATTCAAAAATATAATAGGCCATGAAAACATAAAGGTACATGTAAAGCAATCATTTTGCTAAACAGTTGACATTTGTTGGATCAATCACATAATTATCCAAAGTCTTCAGGGTCAACAGTTTTGATTGCAAAAAAAATAGCGAGAGAATCAAAACTGATTTAACTTCAATTAGTATTATAAGGCTGTAAACACAAAATTAGCAACTGGGCCATGTTGGCGTCTTTTACGCACTGCTTGCCAGTTTTATTTTTAGGCCACTGAACAGCTTTTGAAAAAATCAAAGGAAATTCAAACTTTTAAAACGATTACATAATTTATACTGTGCAATCGAAAACAAAAACGAAGTCCAAGTTTGTCATGACTGGTACAAAGTGCCAACACTATTAAGACAGCAACAGTTGTGACTTGTGAGGTTATCTTATGTTTAAAATAAGGTATTTGACACTTGTTGGCTCAAAGCGTCAACTCAGATTCGCTCTTAAACAAATAAATGCATGTATGCCAACACTCGATCATATCTTTCTGACATATTAAGTGATTTTCATTTAAAAAACAACAGATAACAATCTAATAACAATTTTTACAGTACATATGATGTCATAGTATCTTATGATCATATCTTCAATTAAAACTAACCTCACTTTTTTTTAATATTTCATCGGACAGTTTTTTGTCTAGGCTGTGTCCAATATAACCAACCCTGTCTACCAAAATTTCTACAGACTGTAGATTCAGCTACCAAAGATTTTCTGTATCATAGCCGGTTCTAGGCTGAATGTTTTTTGGAATATTAAACACTGCATATTGAATTTAATTGCAATATTTGTACGCAGAAAATACCTATTATGCTTTATAACAAAGATAACGTTAATTCTGAGGACAGCTATGGTCTGCGCAAACAGTGCTGACTATAGAGGCATTGCCTTTTGTCTATCATGACAACTTTTGACAACAAACTAAAAGTAAAATTCCCAACTTTGATCTAGGGATATTGGTATTAATTAACTATTCAAAGCCAGAAACAAATATACATAGAACAGGATGTAACCGCCTCCCAAGGGGTGGTTACATTTTCACTCTTACTATAGTTAGTTGCTGACGTCATAGTTACTCATATAATTAAAAAAAATTGTAGTAACATGTAATATTATTAGGTAGTATGATGGTAGTAAGCTAAAGGAAAATCGCTTATCTTAAATAATGTCTTATAATAATAACAACATAACCTCTTCTTAACTCACAACTATTAATATCTGTCTGGTATCTTAATAGTGTTGACACAGTACACTAATCATGGCTTTTGAGGTTATGTTTACAATAAGGCATTCAAGAAAGAGGTTAACCAATTTGGTGTTGACAAATACATGTTTGCTCTGTTAACTCTCTATGAGCTCAGAACATTAACTCGAACTCACTTCTAAACAAACGTGTCTGCCAACATTCCACCACTAGGACTGGGTGATTAACAATTTCAATAATCGATAATCAATTACAAAAAAATAATTGATTTTTTTCGTTTAATCAAATAATTATAATAACTAAATAACAAAAAAAATTGTAATAATCGATTAATTGAATAGTTGGATAATTGATTAATCGATTGCTCAAAATGATAAAATAATAACCAATTAATCGTTAAATCAGTAGCCAATTTATTATGTAGATAATTGATAATTGACTATCAATCAGCTATTAAAAGCTTCATGAACTCAAATAGTAATCACGAACATGCCATCAAAAAGAAACCCAATCTGCATAACCTATGATGTGAGAAACTTAACATCTGAAAGAGCTCTGCACAGGCCAAGATTTCCAAGCCCGGCTGGGGGAGAAATTTGACGCAGCCCAAAAAGTCTGATAGGCCTGAACAAGCCTACAGACTCTAACAGCTCAACAAACCTGACAAACCCAATAGATTTTTAAGTTGATGCCCTACACTCGAGCTGCAGTATGGAAATCCTCTTCTTCAGTTCAATATGAAAATAATGCTCTGAGTCAGTACATCTTCCGATTTTAGTTTGATGCAAAGATGGCCTGAAATGCCCAAGAATCCCAAATGGCCCGACAGACATTGCCTGAACAGCTCGATTGACCAGACTCAAATAGGAGCTATGGGCCGAGCCACATAAAAGTCCAATTAACAAACCACCCTTGCAGGCCTCTAACATCGGTGCTTTATCTATTTTTTGTGCCAGGTGTTCATTTAATACTGTGACGATTGCTTTTAAATTGATAGTAAATTAACTAAACTTAAGTTGGTAATGAAAGGTAGATGTTAACATGCAAACTAAAAATTTACATTGAAAATAGTAGCAATTATTTTTCATTAGTTTTCTGTCAGTATTTATACTCTGTTCACAACATTTCTGGGTCATAACAGGCCATGCTTTCATTTTGTTAGGTTGGAAGTGTTTTCTTTTTTTTTTTGAAAATTATACCTGCGGCTGCATTTAATGCCGTTGCGCGATCAAAAATTTTGCATAAACTTTTAGTACCAATTAGTTTTGTTTTGTTATGTTAAAAAGAAATCAAGTTTTCCTTATATTTACAGAGTTACAAAAAAAAAAGACAACAGCGTGAGGTTAAACTGTCATAAAATCATAACCTTAAAGCACATTAAGCGTCAATGAGATCTTCCACTACCATATATGACTCAGAAACATCGTGAACGCTGTATATATTTTTTAGACAATCCCCTGTGAAAGTTGTCATATTGACTGCAGTAGCCTACTCATGGCAACCTATGAAAGTTGAAGTTATCAACACTGTTACAATATAAAAATACAAACTGTCGTAAGATTATTTGAGGTTATAATTGACAGTAGTTGTAGGAAACATAATGGAATAATCCCCTATTTACTAAACGCACTAAAATAACTATGTCAGATATTTTATAATTTATACCTGTCATTTTATAGGTTAGATACTTTGTTATAATATTTTCAAATTAAAATTAAAGTATTAATTTCGTTTATCAAAGGTATAATCTAAAAATAAGCTGCTTTGTCATTAACATCCCCATGAACACACATAAACGAAAGTAAATACAAACCAATTTTAAACAATAGTTGGACAGAAATTATAGAATCAAAGATTAATAAATAAAATCCCTAATGTAATTGACACAACTTTCTAACCTATCATTTTGCAATCTGTCACTTAAATAGTCAATCTTACAGTGTGCCAACATAAAGCAACATATATGGAAATTTAATTTATAATGAATGGATCTTCTTGAAAATTAACTTCGTAACACAAAAGTGGTCATTACACACTAAATTACTCACGTTGACGGCTACACGGTTATAAGAAATGTAAGAAAAATGTTTCTGAAGGTAATATTGTTTAAGAGAGGTACACTTTTAGATCACCAATGGAAATCGCAACATATAACTATATGCTGAGAACTGTTACATTTTAAGCGAGAATATACCTACCATATTGGGAAATTTAACGGGACCCAAAATCAATATCCTGTAAGGTCCTTCCTGTAATTTTTGCAAAAATGCGGAAAAGCAAATTTTGACTGTTATCACCAGTCAAAGGATTTTGCAAGCGCTAACAGGATCATTCTCGGTTGCCATGATAATTAGGGAATGTTCAGGTTAATGAAGAGAGTAGAAACCGGCCCATAATCTTTAACTCACTATTAAGCAGGATAAAAAGTTGTTTACCACCTGCTTATGCAATGTTTATTCTAACTGAAGAATTTTAAGAGCATTTTTTATTATAAACTACAAGTTTAACATTGAACAAAGTCTGATGTTATTCTGAACATACCCCTGACGTTAATGATTTTTTTAAAGAGAAAATTGTTTGTTTTTCTAATACACTGTGATTTAAATGTAAATCATGGTATTCTAGTTTTTTTTATAATTAGGCATAGTAATATGTTAAATACAATGCAAATAGTGAACTTTATTTATCCATGACTCTTCAATAATGCACTTGTTATGTAACTATAGATACATAATCCCATTCATAAGACACTCATCTGTCATGGTTATTATAAGAGTCATAGATAAAACATTGTATTAGACTTGCATATAATGACTATTATTCATTTAGATGTTTGCAACATGAGCCGCTCAGGCGAGTATTGCAATATACATCCTCATAAATAATAGAGATCATTATGCGCTCATTTAATAATAAATAACATACTATTATTATTAATTACTTAATTAAACCACTTATAATAAAACAAGAAAAAAATAAAGATTTTCTACTACAACATTTATAATATATGATGATGTAATGCTAATGGCAAATGCATGAACTTAAAATACCAGTCTAAGAACAAAATCATCATCAATCGTTACATTTTTTAATTTGTAATAATTTATTTTCTCTATTTATTAAGAATTTCTGGTATGTTTTGCTTTTTAATTTTTTAAATGAAGAATATTAATTTAAGAAGTAACATAGGTAGTGGTAAATTCAATTTTAACAATTACTAATCAATAGAACGAAGGTCAAGAATTTCTATTTATAAAAATTAACTGATATCGCTGTAAACTAGGTATCAAGTTCACAAAATTCCACATCTTGATATTAAATTATTAAACAAATTATGAGATATTTTATTTTTTTTAGAATAAGTCCAAAAGTAATGACTGCTTTTTGTTGTCCCCTAATCAATATTTAAGATTTAAATAATTAAAACTGAGAACGCTACCAACTGCCTTATCAGTTTTCAGAACTTAAACTAACCTACTTTCAGTCAGGTTTAATAATGAGTTTTGAAGAATTCTACGCTTCTAAGATGCAACAATACAAAGAAATGCAACAGCAAGTGCAAGATAAAATTAAAGAAGGAGTATTAATGGTTTCAGAAAAAGGATCAGAAGGTATGTTTTATTTTTCTTTTTACTTACGGGATCATTTTCCACCAGAGCTGCTACTTCAGCTTCTTCAGGCCAAGGCCTTTTTTCAAAGAAATCTTCAGTAAGTTTTGGCCATGATGCTTCATACAAATTTTGTAACTCAAAAATAGAACCCTCGCTTACTGCATTACGGAAATACTGTAAAAACTTCTGTACCAATTCTGGCATCTTAAAATACTGCCTATTGTATTCACTATCCAAATTGGGATCTCCCGTGTGAGCACCATATTCAGTTTCGTAATTCCCATATTCGTAATCTCTTCCGTAGCTCTGAAAATTGTATTTTCGACAAAATTTAAACAACTGAAATAATTGTTTATTGACATCTGACATGTATTATTTGTGCACTTTCATGGGTTTAATTCCAGCAAAATACATTAGTATGTATAAAAGTAACATTCTTTCTATTAAATAAAATTGTTACAATTGTAAATGAGCATAAGGTTAAGTTTAGAGAAGAATTTAGAAATGATTATTCAGTCAAATAGTAGTGAAAACGAATCAATATTAATCAATATTAAAATAATTTCGGTACTACCTGTTCGTATTCTTCGTTTGCATACATTTTTGGCTCGAAAATATATAATTTATAACACCTAACCTTCAAAGCTCTACTCCTTACTCCACGATGTAAGTAAAGACTCAAACCAAATTTCACAACATTTTAATGAGACGTAAACCCAAGATAGTAACATCGCAAAAAATAACCAAAAAGATTTAAAGATTTGAATTCATACCTGATCAGATTCGTCGTTTGAATGCATTTTTTTATAAAACAAAAATTAATCACTCAAATATATATCTTTATATGGTTTATCACTTTCTTCAACGTAGACACAAATCGTAAAATCATAAAATGTTAATCAAAGCGATAAACCGTATTACAGAATGTTCGAGTCTAGACTAAACATCATTTGTAAAGAGGAAGTATTGTATTGAATTTTGAAACAGGAATACACGTCTAGTTCAGAGTTTATCAGTATTTATAACTATTTTGTAATAGTCGACACACCCTCTTAAACATGTTTAATGGTAAGAAAATAGAATTTTTAGTATAAAATTAAAAATTGTACGCAAAACTTTAAAATTAATACTTTCACACCTTTTTCAGTACTACGAAGTCTTCTCAGCACTGAAGCACCACCCACAAAAGTGCTTGAAGTAAAACCAGATAGTTACAGTGATAGACATATTTACTGTAGAGAAGAGGGCATGGTTTTATATGAACCTCAAGGTAATTTTAGTAAAAAAGACAAACCGAGATATGAGATTGTTCTTCATCGTCCTTGTACAGAAACCTTATACCAGGCATACAGGTTTAATTATATTTTAGAATAACTTAAACAATTTATGTTAATGGTAACTCTTTTTGTAGTTTATTTCGATCAGAAGAGAAAGATGAAGCTGAGTTTAAATTTATTTGTTTAAAAGATAAGGTTCCAATTTTTATAGAAATTGCAAAAGATGTAAGTTTAAATTTAATGTTAATTAGATATGAAAAAGCCCTTGGACTAATAGGAATGATAATTTTCATTTGACATTTAGACAACAGTTTAAATAAATATTTATTTTTAGAATTACAAAATTAAATGGCAAACGTCTGTGTTGTTATTCATACAGTGAAATTATTATGTTTTACATCTTATAATTTATTTTAGATGTGCAACTTACATGGACTTCAAAAGATCTGTGATGTATTAGCGGAACATTCAACTTGGACTTTGGCACATTTAGCTGCCCATTTTGCTTTATATGATTCTTTTAACAATACAAAGATAAATAGTCATCTTAACAGTTCTGATCCCAGTACTGGCATGTCACCATTACAAGTAGCTGTAACCACAAACAACTTGAAAACTGTACAGATGTTGGTTACTGCTAAATGCTCTCTCGAACACTTGGATCATCAAGCAAATTCAGTGTTTCACTATGCAGCCAGTACCAATAAAGAAGTTATTTCTGTAAGTATTGCTGTGTAAGTTAAGGTTAAGTATTCCTGTTACTTTCTGTACATATTTTAATTTATGCATATATATAATCAGCTAAAACACTAAATTTCTTATCTTGGTATTGTCTCATACCGTACAAGAGGGTGTAAGAATTTAGTGTGCGTGATACATATTTTACTCGAAACGATTGTGCAAGACCTAATTTTAGGTAGGGGAAGTCCCTATAAATTTCCTGGTAGTGCTTTTACATAGACTTATTATTATACTTATAAAGGGGATGTCCCTTTCACTTTTTCAGTTTATTTTCTGTAAAGAATCTATTTATAAAAGTTTTTATTACTATCTATATGAAGTATGAACGAAGAAAGCGGAATTTTAGGTTTAGTTTCTACTGAACCTGCGACTGCAATTCTGATTAATTTGTTATTTTGCTTGTGATTATTTTATTTTTGTTTTGTGAAATGGGAGGTTATGAATGGGAAATATACGAAGAGGTACCAACTCCAGATATTAGTGATGAATCTGATTTAGAAGATGAAGCTGCCCAAGATATAGTTAGTGAACATGAAACAGATATGCAACAACAAGATTTAGATGATGATAAGAGCCCTTCGGATACCAGTACTATAGTAGTCCGCCAAAAAATTATAACCACTGCTAATTTTTTCAAAATTTCCATATCTATTCTCAAAAAATTAATATATTTCAAAAAAAAATACTTAAAAAGCTTTCTTTGTTTATAAACTGTATAAAAAATCTTAAATTATGATACCAAAATTAGTACTTAGTAACATCGCTTGCTTTTTATAACACAGTCAATCTGGCTAGGCATACTATTAATACTGTAATGTGCCACTGGTTGAATGTGCTGGAGAGTCTTGAACTGTTCAGGCGTTTCGACTGTCGAATGTGCGAGAAGAGGCGCGAACCTTCTAGGCTCATCAAGACAAACAGGGAAACGATATATAAACACAGTGAATAAGCTCGTAACAACGAACGAAATAAATGTGTAATCAGTGATATAAATGTGACATAAATAAATTATTCTGTACATATAGAAATAAATAAATTTAGTGAAAATAAATATTTGAAATAAATTGTAATAGACTTAGTTTAAATAAATATTAAAAATAAATAAACTTTTTGTTAAAATGTTACAATACAATTATCAATACATTCTCTTATTTCTGAATCCCTAAACCAAATATCTTTAATGTTATCAATAAGGGTTGTTTCTAGCATAAACTTTTCTTTTTAGTAAATACGACACATGCGAAATGTTAAGTATTCCAATATATTTCTGTTAAAATATTATAACTGAACTCAATAAATGCAATGGCTTTCCGGTACCTTGGCCCAATCATCCTTTGTTAAATGTTGATGAGTCTTTGCCTATGCCAACTTAGCACTTCTCATGTTTTTAGTCAACTTTGGCTTTTTTACAGGTTTCCAACATTTTATGTTATTGTCTCTCATAAAGGCATCTTTCTAGTGTTCACAGAGATATTTTCACTCCCGAACTTTCTAACTCTCACGAGTCTTGGAGCAGTATGCCGGTGGTTTTGTATAGCCAAAGAGATAATCTTACAATCTCCACGGTTTGTTGTAACATGTTTTTGACCACAATTATTCTGTTTGGTTGTAAAGATTGATAATCCAGTTTTTAAGTTCTTATGAATCATCTGGTATACAGTGTGAATTTAGCACCAAAAGATTTTCATTTCTTTAAAAATCTTAAGCAATTATTGGCAAGAAGTTTGAAAACTGCGGTCAGTTAGAATTTGCCATAAATAAGTAGTTGCATGAACAGGCAGTGCTACGTCGATATCAGATTACAAAAGCTTGTCTTACATTAGAAGAGATGTTTAGCCTTAGGTAGTAACTACTATATAGAGGAATAAGTTAATGCTCATAATCTATAAAAATAAATATAATATTCTTCTTTTTTTGTTTTTGATCTTTAATTAAATTTGGATAGGTTTAAAAATTATTAGCCTCATAGATAATATCTTTTTGAAAATGTTTTATTATTAAGTTTACACAGACGTTTCGATAAATATAATATTGTTAATTAGCTAAATTTTGGATGACCCTCGTATATGTACAGAAATATATTGTTACATCTCACTAATACTTCCATCAGGTTATCAGGTATAATAAGATTCACAAAATACTAATTTTGAAAATATTGTATGATACATTTTGTTAAGACTAAGTTAAAAACATTACTAACGTAACTCTTCTTATCAGAGTCACCTATGGTTAAAAAAAATATATGTCTTATATGGTTCGGGTTATGCACACAGGAACTAGTAATTTAGTTGCAATGTCAAAATTAGGCATGAAGACTATTTGTGAATTTTCCGAATACATAATTAAATTAGATTTATTAGATTACATTAAATTAACAATGTATGGAACTGAAAATTCTAAAATAAATGATTTTTGTTCAATTGTTAGCACCAGTTTTCAATTTGAAGTTAATTGTAGTAATTAACCAATAAATTGCTATTTGACAACTTGTCTAAATAAGAACACAACTGACACTCTAACTCTGAATGGAGTAATCACAGACACATCATTTTGTTTTCATAGGTCACTTGATAAGAAAACTTTTCATACATAAGTATAATTATTTTAAGTATACTTTTTTCATGAACATAGACATTATATAGTATTGTCACCTAGTTTGTAAAAATAAATTATATAAGCAGGATAGAATTCATTGTCATAATATTTTACAATTACATGTCCATTATCTTTTTTAGATGTATCAAATCCATCTGGTGGTATCTCCATACAAGGATAACCAAGACATGCATTTGAAACTAATACTTTCATAACCAGCATAACTTTGACATTAGAATCTTTATCACAATAGTGAGTGGCATAATATGAAATAGGAGTAAAATAAACACCCTTTCCAAATGTGTGCCCAGCACCTTTTCCACATATTCTCCAATTAAGATTTTCCGTACAAATATCATCAATATTCTTTCTTTCAGTACCATGAAATAAAAGGATTTCCTCTGTAAAACCATGCCTACTTAATAACTCTTCTTTCTTTAATAAATAAGCTCCAAGTAAATATGGATTTTCGACTCTTTCAATACCAGACACTTGAAAAAATTTTTTGTTCGTTCTTCTAAATTCTCTTTCAATATTTCTGTATTCTGCTGAAGTTTTAGATAAGTTCACATATGCAACAACTTGTGAATTCACACCAACCCAATGTGGAACTACTTTTTGATTTCCAAGAATTTCTGAAACTGTAGGAAAGGATTTCCCTTCTTCCAATTGCCTTCTTCTAGCTTCAGCTCGCTGCCTTTTTTGCTCTTGCCATCTCGCTTCAGCTTGTCTGTGCTCTTTCAATAGTTGCTGTCTTCTAAGTGCAGCTTGCCTACACTTTTCTAATTGTTGCTGCCTTCTAGTTTCAACTTGTCTAAGCTCTTCCAATTGTCGGTGCCTTTCCTGTTCTTGCTGTATTCTAGGTTCAGCTTCTTGTACTATTCTAGCTGCTTCTTCACCCTGCTCACTATTATTAGTACAACACAGATTTCCCATTTTTAATAAGTTTAATGTAACTTTTTTTAAATGAGCTATTGATAAATAAGTAAAACTGGTTGAAAGAAATCAATGACCTTCACATACATGTAATAGGAATCTGATAAAATGTATAAATAGCGTTATCAGGTTTTCTATGGGGAATCCCCCATTTGTACTTAATTGTTTATCAAAAGACAAATACAGTCATATACAGTGCATTTTCTTATTATAAAATTCAGAGTAGGCTGTGGTTTAAGTTCATTTTTACAGTGTAGAAAAAATATGCAATGTGATGACCTTGCTAACCTTGTAAAATTAAAGATGCCAAGATTTTTAAATTAATTAGAAACACATTATTCTGCAATTTCACCTTAGCAGAACATAAGGTAAAATCTATCACCCTTTTATTTTTACTTAATATAATCAGAAAAATTAGAATAAAAGTAAAATATCAAAACATAACTCAGTAATGACACTGATAAATAACATCGAAATCCAAACATATGTTTATAATAACTTTTTTAGTGAGAACAGTATCAAATCATATACACTGTTATAGAAATTGTAAGTCATGGCCTACACTGAATTCTATAATAAAAAAGTTCACTGTACAAGGTGATTAATAAATACATGACAATGCTTGTAACAACAAATCGAGGCCCCTTTCTGCTACATTTACAAATACAAATAATTTAAGTTACTATACAGTGTGTCTCAATTTCAATGCTCACTATTGGGATCTCAAAAATTGTAAGAGATACAAAGTCGGTTAAATTAGAAAAGTTTTGGCTATTTTGGAGATCAGTTTACTTACGCTTTTGTTTTTTTCAAAAAAGTTCACGGCTTACTAGATATTTGCTAAAACCGAAATTATTTTATTTTTTTAAAGTGAAATATCTCAGGAACAAGCAAAGATAGAAAAGAACAGCAAAGAGGGTGTTTTAGAGAATTTACTCCGAAACACAAAAAAATTATTTTCGCAATGGTCTTTTGTTTTATTTCGGCGGTGAAACGTAAATCCAAGTTTTTTTCTAATGGAACGCCTACTTGATTTCCATATTACTGAACTGCACGCCTTAAATGTTTTTCAGTGATACATGGTTTGACATAGCTATTCTTTTGTTTTACCAAGTTATGAAGTGAAAATCATTTTTCATCATAGTGTGCCATGATATCTAACACACAAAGTTGTGGAGTTTTATCAAAGAAATTCATTTGTTATGCAAAAATTGCTAAAACAAAACAAATACGCTTTTATAGAGCATTTGATGCTATCTGTGAATGCTCAGTAAATTATCTTAAAAGCGTCTTTTGTTTTGTTTTAGCAATTGTTACATATTAAATGTAATTTATCTGACAAAAACCAATGATTTTCATATGTTTAAAGCCATGGCACACTAAGTGGGAAATGCTTTTATTTAAAAAAAATAAGATAATTTCGTTTTTAGCAAATATCTAGTAAGCCGTGAACTTTTTTGAAAAAACAAAAGCATAAGTTAACTGATCTTCAAAATAGACAAAACTTTTCTAATTTAACCGATTACTTAAACTTAAAATCTGAAAGCAGCGATGCTTGTATTTTGGTTTACGATTATGAGTAAACTGTAACTATTATTGCAGGCTCTTTCACAAGGTTCTTCACCTCCACGTTGTTTAAATTCACGCAACAAAAATGGACACACACCGTTACATATGGCTTGTTTAGCTGACAAACCTGATTGTGTTAAAGCACTACTGCTAGCAGGTGCTGACGTTAACATAACAGCTTCTCTAGCATCACCAGATCAAGATAGAGCAGCACCTGGTTATGTAGGTAACTTCCTTCAGGATCACCCAAATACCCTATATCAGCAAGATATGAAATTTGGTGGTACACCATTACATTGGGCATGCTCACGTGCTGTTGTAGAAACTTTAGTAGACATGAATTGTAATATAAATGCAATCAATTTTGAAAGACGTACTGCTCTGCATATTATGGTTCTAAGAAACAGATTAGAATGTGTTGTTGCACTTTTAAGTAGAGAAGCAGATCCTGATTTAGGGGACCATGAAGGTAACACAGCTTTGCATTTAGCTGTGAAACAAGGCAATATACCAGTTATTCAATGTTTGGTGGTTTTTGGGGCCAATTTGGATCTTGTCAATAATAGCAATCACACTCCTAGACATTTAATTACCAAAGAACAAGAACCAAAGGTATTATATTATTTGCATGGTGTGGGTGCTAAACGCTGTAAACCTGACGTGGTCGGCTGTACAGATGGATGTTCACATGATGGAAGTTATGATGGTATACCGCCGACCCCTGTTATAGGCCCAGCTAATCGAGATGTTTTAAATCAAATGCTTGCTGTTGCTGGCATGGAGAATTCTTCAAAACCAAAAATGCAGGAGCAGAAACAAGGTCGACTTCTCTGCTTAGATGGTGGTGGAATACGTGGATTAATTTTAATTCAACTTCTTCTTGAATTAGAAAATGCAATTGGTGTACCAATTAATCATTGCTTTGACTGGGTGGCTGGTACCAGTACTGGTGGTATTTTAGCATTAGGACTTGCATCAGGAAAAACCATGAAAGAGTGTCTTTGTTTGTATTTTCGAATGAAAGAACTTACTTTTGTTGGAATGAGACCTTACCCAAGCGAAGCACTAGAAAACATCTTGAAAGAATCTTTTGGAACAGAAACTGTTATGACAGATATTAAAAAACCAAAATTATTGATAACAGGGGTGTTAGCTGACAGAAAACCAGTAGAATTGCATCTTTTCAGAAATTATCAAAGTCCCAATGATATCTTGGGAGTTAAGCATGATTCACCATATGAATTACCTCCACCACCCGAAGAACAGCTATTATGGCATGTTGGACGAGCAACTGGAGCTGCTCCTACATATTTTAGGTATACTAGATTAGTTTGATATAATAGAATTTGAATAATAAATTGTTTCTGCTTGTTAGAGCTTTTGGACGTTTTCTTGATGGAGGTTTAATAGCAAATAATCCAACCCTGGATGCGTTAACAGAAATTCATGAATATAATTTGGCTTTAAGAGCTGTTGGAAGAGAAAGTGACATGTGTTCACTTAGCATAGTTGTTAGTTTGGGAACAGGTTTAATACCTGTTACCCAATTAAAGGAAATTGATGTGTTCAGACCAGAGAGTATATGGGATGCAACTAAATTAGTTGCTGGAATCTCTTCACTTGGTACTCTTTTAGTTGATCAGGTAAAATATTGAAATATTAAAATCATATTTTCTCAACTAAAGTAGAACCTTCTTGATTGAATAGCATATTTACATTAATTTTAGGCAACAGCTAGTGATGGAAGAGTGGTAGATAGAGCTCGAGCCTGGTGTTCGATGATAGGGATACCATATTTTCGTTTCTCACCACAGATGTCAGAAGAAATAGTTATGGATGAAAAGTCTGATGAAAAATTATGTAAAATGTTATGGGAAGCAAAAGCATTTATGCATGCAAATCTTAATACTCTCAAAGAAGTGGCCGATATACTCTTAGATCACTAACTCTTATCCTTAGTAAACGAATCTAGCTCATATGTTTTGTATTCCTTTATTGTTAAAAAATATATTTTATCTGTAGATAATTTTATATGTAATTAATGTAATTGAATAAATGTTAATTTATGTTTTTTTATCCTGTTATTTGTACATACATCATTGGCATCTAAATCATTTTTGAACTGTGGACTTTTTTTATTTGTCTTGCAATCTATTATGTTGTATAATATCATACATGTGGTGTTATAAATCTAAATAGGTAACGCAGCCCTTTTTGGTACATAATAGTATATTACGTCACAAGGAGTAGAATGAAGTCTTTTTGTGTTGAGCACGTTTGCTGCCGAGGCAGTGCAAAGAGTGCGAAACACAACAAGACGTACTACTCTGAGTGACATATACTATTTTTTCTTCGAGCCTACAAAATTAATTAAAAATTAAAATTCAAACTGACAGAACATTTAAATTTTAAATTATCAATTCTTGCGCCTGCATAATTGTGTGAAATGAGTTAATTTTTTATTAATCATAGAAAATAATTTGTTTTAAATGTATTTCGATTTTGCTATTTCATATGATTGTATTAAACAAACGGCAACAAAAAAACCTAACCTCTGTTTATGTCAACATAAAAAAACAAGAGACCACCGAAATTTAATAGAAAAAAAAAATAAAAGACAGTTGGCAATGTTGAATATAGGCAGGTACCAGTAAGCACGTCAAGAATTGAGGTTATGTTATGTAAGTTAACCTAAAAGTTTAAGATCCTATGTTTTAATCTTGATTTTAATTTTACATATTATATTATTTATTTGTGAAAACAAGAATAATGACAGCTTCACTGGAAGACATTCTAAATGATAAAACTAATGCAACTGATAAGAAAATAAAGCCAGAGTCACCCAAAGATAATAAAGAGAATATCCCCGAAGGTGGTACTGAATGGGGTTATGATCTTTATCCTGAACGAAGAGGTAATAAAGCTTCTCTTGGTGTAACAGATGTACTTTTCAAGGGAAAAGGTAGAGAGAATATAGATAAAATCAAATGTGAACGTAATGTATACAAATGTATTAAGGAAAGCCCTTTAGTAAAATTAATGATGGGTGCATTGAAAAGTTCCGGTTGCCAGTTAGATATTCGTAGACACATTGCATGTGAAGAGTGTAGCTACACAGTGAGTGGTGGTTATGATCCAGTTTTAAATCAGATTGTAGTTTGTCAAAATGTTGCAACAAGAAAAGGAATGGTTCAAGGCGTTTTAACACATGAAATGATCCATATGTTTGATTATTGCCGCAATAAATTGGATTTTAAAAATATTGACCACTTAGCATGCACAGAAATACGTGCTGCCAATTTGGCACATTGTAGTTTCTTATCCGCATGGATGGAAGGTGAAGTGTCAGCATTCGACTTTAAAGAAGCACATCAAAATTGTGTGAAAAGTAAAGCTTTACAGTCAGTATTGGCTGTTAGAAATGTGTCTAAATTAGAAGCTATTGATGCTGTAGAACGAGTTTTTAGTAAATGTTATAATGATTTAGAGCCAATCGGTAGGAGAATTAGAAGAAATTCAGAAGACATGTTTAAAGCATATGCCGAAGGCCATTATTATGGATACGATCCATTATGATTAATTATATGTAATAGTAATTTTGTAATTATTATTTTTGTAGTAAGATTAGACAAGTGTGATTTACATTAAAAAGTAAAAAATTATACATAACATTTGGTTTTTTTTGTTCTTTATCTCTACTAGACAATACTGCTGTACATACAAAATAGTTAATGCTTGATACTTACTGATTCTAAGTTAATTTAAGATTTCTTGGTTTTAAAATGTCCACACTATGCACGATTTAATCATGTGTCAAATTATTATTATAACTAACAAATGCTTTATATATAATATTAAACTAATTTAAACAATGTAAGTATATATTCAAAATACGTTTTCAAATACAAAATAGTCGCAAACGCAAGCGCTAACTATTGCCTCGAACCACATTATTTTGTAAAAATACCTTTTTCAGCTTTTCTTTTAAATCTCAATACAAATCACAAAAGGTTATACTACAAGTGCTTCTTGTCACTATGAACGCGGAAATGCCTTTGTAAATTGCCTTTCTGTGTGAATTTTCGATCACATATTTTGCAATGAAACGGTTTCTCCCCAGTATGAACATACATGTGCTTTTGTAAAATGCTCGTATCAGCAAATTTACGATCACATATCTTACAATGAAACGGCTTCTCACCACTATGGACACGAACGTGTCTCCGTAAATCACTTTTTTCTGCGAATTTGTGATCACATATGTTACAGTGAAACGGTTTTTCGCCACTGTGAATGCCGAGGTGCCTTTTTAAATGACTTTTCCATGCAAATCTGCAGTGACATATGTTACAGGAAAACGGCTTCTCACCACTATGAACAACAATGTGATCTTGTAAATTGCTTTTCTTTGCGAATGTGCGGTCACATGTATTGCAAAGGAACGGTTTCTCGCCACTGTGAATGCGGATATGCCTTCGTAAATCGCCTTTTCCTGCAAATTTGTGATCACATATGTTACAATGAAACGGCTTCTCACCACTGTGATTGCGGAGGTGTATTTGTAAATAACTTTTCCATGCAAATTTACGGTCACATATGTTGCACTGAAATGGTTTCTCGCCACTACAAACACGGACGTGCTTTTGTAGATTGTTTTTCTGTATTAATTTACGATCACTTAGAAACAATTTCTCAGTACTGTGAATGTGAATATGCTTATGTAATTCACTTTTACATTGTAAAGCTTTCTTATTGGTATGGTCATGCATATGGCTTTTCAAATTATTTTTACATGAGAATTCAGTGTTACAAATGTTACATTTCAATGTGTTGTTTCTTCTTGGTTCTACATCTGTCACTACTTCTTCTTGCTTTATAATCTGAAGTTCGGTGTCTGTATCTCCACCTGGGATACCTTTTTAGAAACATGATTGATTATTACAGAAACAATATTTGTATGTGCGTTAATGTCATTACCCTTTAGTAGAAAAGGTGTTTCCAGTTTAGTAAAAGCATTGGTAATAGGTAATGCTGCTTTATGCTCTTCACTGATCTCAATTTTTAATATCGATTCCATTATTAATTTACTGAATGTTTTACCTAGAAAGATAACAAATATATAGTACGATCATAATCTCACTTCTAGTAAAAAACATATGCATAGTTACAAGTTAATTTTTTAGCAACTTTTACCTGCTTACTAAACTAGCAGTTATGTCTGGTAATAAGTGGTTCTAACACCTCGAGTTCCTTGATGAATTGCAGTCATTTTATATGTAGATGTCCATTGGTACATAATAATAATAATAATAATGAGAGATATATAAGCAAATATTGTATCCATGGCTGCTAAGACAACTTAATGTGTTTGATTATTTGTCATTAACCTCTTAACACCTCTGCACTCTTAAGAGGCTCACCGAGTGGAAACTAGTTCGAGCATAACAAACTCTTCCTGTTCTTCATTAATACGTACCTAATAACGTATTATTGCATAATGATTACCATCATGGTTACTGACATCCAATTAAAAAATAAAAATTCTACAAACACAAAGTAAAAGATACATGCTAAGCACGCTTAAACGACTTCAAAGACAAAATGAATATAGTAAAACTTCCCTAAAGCGACCTTCTCTTATTCAAAAACATGTTATAAAGAGATTTTGTAGAGATGAGCAAATTTGTAATACTAAAATGCATGTATTTTCTTCCCATGGAGAATTATCTGTCCTTTGTAGAGCTAGGTAGTAACAACCAAATGAAGTATGTATTAGCTGTTCTACTGACAGGATGATGCACCACATGTGTGGGATTATCCTTTTTGCCTTTATCTGATAGTTTACATATACTTATATTGTTTTATGTAAAATAGTAAGAGAAATCTTCAATATTGAGTTAGTCTTTCCTGAAAAACAACTACTAAATGAATTTTCTGCATGTCGAGAACAGTTACGAAACCGTGATTTAATGCAAAAATGATTGTATTGAAGCAAACCGATAGAAACATTGTTTATTTCATTTCACTGTAATGAATGAATTTATTAAATCTTTTATATACATAAAGGGTTTTCCAATAAGAGGTGTTATTTTGAATAGCCCGCTATTTCGGTAGATGTCACTTTTGAAGCTATCATTTTTTGACATTTGACAAGTAGAAACTACGCCATTAATAAATATGGAACGATACACGCTTCAACAACGCATTGAAATTATTAAAATTCACTATAAAAATGGTGAAAATTTGGCAGAGACGGTTCGTAAAACTCGAACATTTTTGGGTCACCGTGAAACACCTTGTCGGACCGCAATACAGAAATTGGTGAAAAAATTCGAGCTCTTGGGACAAGTTAGTGATGTGAAGAATAAAACCCGTGCACGTCGCTCAAGAACAGCCGAGAATATTGCTGTTGTAGCCGAAAGTGTTAAAGAAAACCCAGGTTTGTCCATTCCTCGTCGTTCTTTGGAATTAGCCATTCCACAAACGTCATTACACCGTATTTTGCATAAAGATTTGGGTCTTAAGGCTTATAAAGTCCAGTTAACACAAGAACTCAAGCCGGCCGATCATCAACAACGTCGTGTCTTTGCTGATTGGGTCGTTGAAATGCATGAAAATGATCCAGAATTCCATCGAAAAATCATCTTGAGTGATGAGGCCCATTTCCACCTCGGTGGCTTCGTCAACAAGCAAAATTGTCGGATCTGGGGCTCAGAAAATCCAAGAGTTATTGTTGAAAAGTCTCTCTATCCTCAACGTGTGACTGTTTGGTGCGGTTTATGGTCCGGCGGAGTCATTGGACCTTACTTTTTCGAAAATGAGGCTGGAGCAACAGTTACGGTGACTGGATTGCGCTATCGAGAGATGATTAACGATTTTTTATGGCCGGAATTGGATGGTATTGATCTGGACAACGTTTACTTTCAACAAGACGGCGCTACGTGCCACACAAGCAACGAAACCATTGATCTTTTACGGAAAAAGTTTCCGGACCGTGTTATCTCTCGAAGAGGTGATCACAATTGGCCACCGAGATCTTGTGATTTAACACCTTGCGACTTCTTTCTTTGGGGCCACGTGAAAGAGAAGGTCTACGCCAACAGCCCAGCGTCGATTCAAGACCTCAAAGATGGAATTCGTGAGGCTATCGAGGACATAGGGCAGCCACTTTGCGATTTGGTTATGGAAAATTTCATGAAAAGGATATTGTCCTGTAAGCGTGGTCGTGGTGGTCATTTGCCTGATGTTATTTTCCACTATTAACGGCATACCTTCCTCTTTATAATGAAATAAACATCCGATCATTTATATTAAAAAATGGCACTTTTCTTTGAATATCAAAATAACACCTCTTATTGGAAAACACTTTACTTTTTTAATTAATTAATATAATACTCTCATAAATCTGTTTTATGGTGTAGCCTTAAATTCGTAACTTACAGTGTATATTATAAAATCTTGAAATATACCTATGACAAAATCTTTTCATATACTAGATCTACAAGAAATTGCCTCCCAATCAATATAATCTCTAAATTCTAATATAAAGTCCTTCGATAGTTTTTGATTACGAGAAATATGGTCCCAGTATAAATAGTCCTTGAATTCCCGTATAAAGTCTTCTGATAACTCTTGATTAGAAGAAACATCTTCCCAATCTGCAAGGTCTCTAAATTCTCGTATAAAATCTTCCGATAGTTTTTGCTTAAAGAAAATAATTCCCCAATCAACCGAATCCTTAAATTCTCGTATAAAAGTCTCTGATAATTTTTGATTCGATGTAATTTTTGACCAGTCCACATAATATTCAAATTCTCTTATAAAGTCTTCTGATAGTACTTGGTCTAAGCAAATTGTTTCCCAATCCACGTAATCATTAAATTCACGTATCATATCTTCCGACAATTCTTGTCTTTGAAAAAAAGCTTTCCAGTCGATGCACTCTTTAAACTCTCTTAAAAACTTTTTTGATAACTCTTGCTTTTGGGAAACAGCTTCCCAATCTACGCAGTCTTTAAATTCTCGTATAAAATCTTCTGACAGTTTTTGATTTTTTGAAACAGCTTTCCATTCGACGCAAACTCTAAACTCACTAATAAATTCCTCTGATAATTCTTGAAATTGAGAAATAGTTTTCCAATCTACGTACGCCTTAAAGTCTCTTATAAAATCTTCTGATAAATCTTGTTCCTTTGAAATCTCTTCCCAATCTACGTGATCTTTAAACTCTCTTATAAAATGTTCTGATAACGTCTTTGTTTTGGAAATAGCCTTCCAATGTATACGGTTTTGAAATTCTTGTAGAAAATCTTCTGATAGACGCTGATTTTGAGAGATAATTTCCCAGTCTACACAATCTTTGAATTCTCGTATAAAACCTTCTGATAACTTCTGATGTCTGGAAACAGCTTTCCAATTTACACAGTTGTTAAATTTTCGTATGAAATTTTCTGATAATTCTTGAGCAACTGAAATTATTTCCCAATCTATGTAGTCTTTAAATTCGTCTATAAACTCTTCAGTCAGTGTTTGCCGATAGGCTATACTCTTCCACTCTACACAATCTTTAAATTCCCTTATGAAGTCTTCTGACAATCTTTGCGCCCACGAAATACTTGTCCAGTTTAGGTAAGTTTTAAGTTCTCTTGTAAAATCTATTGATAATTTCTGATTTTCAAAAATGTATTTCCAATCTGCACAATCTTTAAATTCTCGAATAAAATCTTCTGATAACTCTTGCATCATGGAAATAAATGTCCAATCTACAGACTCTTTAAATTCTCTTATGAAATCCTCGGATAACTTTTGATGCTGAGAAGTAGTTTTCCAATTTATGTAATCTTTCAATTCTCGTAGAAACTTTTCTGATAGTTTTTGAACTGTGCATATTGACTCCCAATTTACATAATTTTTAAAATCTCGTGTAAAATCTTCTGATAACTTTTGATGCTGTGAGATAATTTCCCAATCAACCCAATCTTTAAATTCTCGTATAAAACCTTCTGACAGTTTCTGATTTTTGGAGATCACCTTCCAATCTACGTGATCTTTAAATTCTCGTATGAAACTTTCAGATAATCTTTGGTTTTGGGAAATGGCTTCCCAATCTACGTAATCCTTGAATTCCCGTATGTAATCTTCAGAGAGTCTTCGATATATGCAGAAATCAGGCCAACTTAGATAGTCTTTAAATCGCCTAGTAAATTCTACAGACAACTGCTGCTGATAATCCATGTATTTCAAATTACTTTTTATTTCATTATATGTTACGCCCAGGTTGTATAACTTCTGTGTATTATTCTTTATAAAGTATTTAGTAAAATTATTAATTTCTGGCCGAATGTCAGTTGCTTTGCAAAAATTAAGATAATCTAAATCTTTTAGGTATTTAGATATTTTGTGATAACAATAATGATTTAAAGACATTCTTTAGTCTAAATTTGGTGCGAAAGTTATAATTTTTTTATGGAACAGTACTCTTTCTATGCTGTAAGTTACAATTGCTTATAGATTCATTTACTGTCTCGGGATTTGGATTTCTTTTTTTCTCAACTTATTTGTTTGTCAACTGAAACAAAGATAGAATTATTAGATTTAACAATAATGTAGTACTTATGATTATTTGATTCGTTGCAGAAAAAGGTGAATTAACTCTGGTTTTAAATCATTATTGTAACGACGCAGCATGCATTTAAAACTCCTTAACTAGTAAAGTGTAAGATAGTGTTCCAGTAAGTGTTTGGGACGTCATTTTTTGACATCATTTTTACGTTTAAGAATGACCCAATGAACACGTAGCAGGTACGTCTCTGTGACGTTATCTACATAAATAAAAATACCGAAAAATACATATAAATACAACGATTTACGTTCAGACATATTCGGTCAAAGTATGGACTAAAATAGGATGTCCACTGGTCATCCGATGAATATCCAAAACCAGATGTTTAGTGTCCAATTTACGTCCACTTACGTCCGGATTAATCTTTGACGACAAATGGACGTTTGGTGTTATGTGGAATATAAACAAACCCCAGATCTTAGAAATTTAATAAGTAAAAAGTCAGTTGTGAAGTGCGGAAACGGTTATCGAACGAAAGAGACCTCACTTGAGATCACGGTGTAAAAAGTGCATATGCTGCTGATAATTCTTGTCACCATTATAATTATTGTTGTTGTTGTTGATGTGGCTACACTGTGTATTTTGCCACTTATTGGTCTCGTGAATTCTACTTGTTTAGTTAGCTAGTTAAATAGCTATATGCTTGTGGAAACACGGTTCGGCGGTTTACCTCGACCTGGTTGACGACTATTACGTCTTCCAGTGACCCCGGGCAGATATCACCGGGCGCTCGAATCGCTGCGGGTTCCTGCGCGTCAATTTTACGGAACAACGATTTGCGAGAGCATGAGTGTTATGACGGTGGCAACGCCTGGTCGTCCAACACCCAACAATTTATTGTACTGTTTATACTTTATAGGGCTGTTAAATTTAGTATTAATAATACATTTAAAATCAGATACCGAATCACCTGCTAAAAACTTCTACACCACGTTCCGAAAATAACGTTTTAAAAACGTCTTAGATATAACGCTTATAATACGTTCAATATTGGTAACTTGACGTAACTAATGAAAAATCACTTAAAATCCAAGTCCCTTTTACGTGTTTTGATTTAACTTTGTTTGCTGGGATTTTATCTAGCCACACAACTGCCGACTCAGCATGCAATGCAAATGTTCATTTTGCTGACTAAGCTTGCAGTTGTGTGTGCAAATAGCCAAGATTCTAGTATGCAGTTGTTATAGTATGTATCTTGATTTTTAGAAGGTGCAACTATAACTGTGAGTACTGAATTTTTTATAATTACTTTTGCTTATGTTTTTAGACTTGCATTTGTAATGATGTAATGAAAATATGTATTGTACTTCCTTTACGAGCTGCTCTTGAATATAACAATATACAGAGTGTGTAGCACTTAAGACGATAATAAAAGATAATGAAACGTAAATTTTTTACATTTCGTAATTTATCACAATTTTATAATAATAAAACACTACACAAAATGAACTGTTTGCTAAGAGAATAAACTGACTTCTAATCAAGTTCACATTTTTGCTGCAAATAGCAGTAAGCAGACAAAACTATTTTTTGTAATCTGTATGATATAATATCTTATAAGGTGATATGATACCGTTTTGTCTAATCTAATGAAATATACCTATGAAAGTGTAAGAGTAGATAAGAAATTTCATTTAAGTATTTATTCCCTGTTTCGCGTTGGAAACGAGAATGATTCAACACAGCAAATTTGAAATTCTGAACAAACTCAATTGTGACATACAACTTCACCAATCTATTACTAATAATGGCAAGTAACAAACTTTCTGCTACCTTCCAGGAAAAGATAGTAAAATTTCTAAATCTTAAGTAAGGTTTTTCATTGTTCCTGTTCTCTTTTATAAAAGAAATTTATAGCGTCAAATAGTTTAGGTTTTATTTCTAAATAGGGTGTTGACCCACTGCGTGTTAAATTTGTATCAAATCCATAACTTAAAAATACTTTCAATTATAAAATTCTATCTTCCCTATGTAAACTAGTTATTTTTATTGTTGAAATTCCTGTTAAATGAGGAAAATTATTATTTCAGACTCGGAATTATTCTCATCATTCTTGATTATTAAATTAAATTAATTAATTTAAGATGTCTACGTTTATCTGTTTGATATCTGAAATAAGCATCAAAACAACTGAAATACCTATTTATTTATTTGGTTTACGCGATTTAAAATCATCACTAAAACGAGACGTTTTGTGCTGTAACTTTCGATCTAAGAGGCCGATTTGAGTTTTATTTTCACCAAAAGATTTCCATTGTTATTTCCTTTCCAACGATGTATTACAAGAAGTGAGGTGGCACTTAATATTTTGAGGGTATGTGTGGGAGAGTGTACACAGCGACCTCTATTATGGATTTAATTATGTATTTTAATGTTCCCTCCATAAATAGGTTGCTGTGTTGTTTTTTATTTTGATATGATCATTTGTTTACAAAATGAGATTTATTAGGATCTAAAAAGAAGATACATAAACTTGAAAAACAAGCTAAATTTACCTTCATTTTCTTCTAGAATTACTCCAATAAGATTTGGTGGATCTCCTCTTCCCCTATCAAACTCATTATGCCTATACTTAAAGAATAATGAAGAAGAAATACCAAGAATTATTCCTTATCTATTAATACATTATCACCAATCGCTAATGATTCCATTGTTTTGTTGGTCCTTTTCATCATTTTATTCGCTTGTCATAATACATTAAGATGAGCGGTTTTTCTTAGCTTAAGAACCGGATGACCTTTCTCGTGTTTACTGCTTGTATCAATATGATCAGCTACATCATCTTTATCTGGATGTTCTGCATCATCAACAAGTACATTTTTTTATCAATATGACCAGGTAAATAGTTTTTACCTACCTCACTAATGCTTATAATAAATAGAATGCAAATAAATAACTAACCCAAAATAGATAACAGAATTTATTTATTGTTTCTGACACGCTTTCATCTACCATAAGTATTTGTGGTAGAGAATTTGCTTGCTCTACAAGAGATTTAAAATTGTATAAGTCACCAACTAAGGATTCGTCTGCAGGCTTTCCATGTCTTCCTCTAATATTCCATTCCATTCCAAAAATTTTGGCACTGTAGAGCGTAATCCAAGCTTTGGAATTTGCCCAAACATAGCTTTGTAAGTCTGTATTTTAATGGTTTCCTGATAGCTCGTGTTTATTGCCCACTGAACATATTTTAAGCCTGTAAATAACGATGAAGTCTTGTTATCGCGCATCCATGCAATTAATGAATCTTTTATATTGGCATCACTTCATTCTACACAGCCTTGGCTTTGAGGATGTCTAGGTCTGCCATTTAAAGGACCAAGTCTTGGCAAAGAACTGTTAATTCTTTTATGATATTTGCAGTAAATTCTCTGCCATTATCAGATTGTAATACATTAGGTGCCCCAAAATCAGAACTATAAATATATGTAAATTCGGCGTCTTAAATTCGTACCTAGGTACAGAGTATATTACGCAATCTTTAAATATACCTACCTATTAAAAATATTTTTTCATATTGTAGTACAAAAAATTGTCTCCCAATCAACATAATCTCTAAATTCTAATATAAAGTCCTTCGATGGTTTTTGATTACGAGGAATATAGTCCCAGTTCTTAAACTTTCAAATTCACTTTTAAAGTCCTCTGATAGTTTCTGATTTTCAGAAATGGCCTTTTATTCCAGATAATTTCTAAATTCTTTTATAAAGTTTTCTGATAGCTTTTGTTTTTGTGATATGCGTATCCAGTCTACGGAATTTACGAATTCCCGTATAAAGGTTTCTGATAAAATTTGCTCACACGAAATAGATTCCCATTGCGCATAATCTTTAAATTCTCGTATGAAGTTTTCAGATAATTTTTGTGTTTCGGATATGGCGTTCCAATCTACACAATTGTTGAATTCACGTATGAAATTTTCTAATAGTTCCTGGTAGCGAGAGATTCTACTCCAACATACATAATTTTGAAATTCGCGTATGAAATCTTCTGATAATCTTTGCTTTATGGAAATAAATTCCCAACATACGCAACTGCTAAATTCACGTATAAAACTTTCTGATAGTTTTTGAAAGAGAGAAATATAGTCCCAATTCACATAATCTTTAAATTCTCGTATGAACTCTTCTGATAATTTCTGATACTGAGAAATACCATCCCAATCTACGCTATGTTTATATTTTCGTATAAAGTCTTCTGATAATTTCTGCTGACAAGAAATACTTCCCCAGGCTACACAATCTATATAATCTTTAAATTCTTCTAAGAAATCTTCTGATAACTTTTGCTTTTCGCAAATACCTTCCCAATCTAGGCAATCTTTAAATTCTCTAATAAACTCTTTTGATAACTGTTGCTGCCAACAAATATCTATCCAGTCTACATAGTCTTTGAATTCTCGTATAAAATCTTCTGATAGTTTTTGATTTTTAGATATATCTTTCCAATTTACGTAATCCTTAAAGTTTCTTATAAAATCCTCTGACAATTCTTGATTTTGGGAAACACTTTTCCAGTCCACTTCATCTTTAAATTCTTGTATAAATTCTTCTGATAACTTTTGTTTGTCGCAAATTACTCTCCAATCTACGTAGGCTTTGAAGATCTTTATAAAATCTTCCGATAATTCTTGCTTAGATATGTATTTCCAATTTACGTAATCTTTAAATTCTTTTATAAATCCTTCCGACAATTTCTGAGCTTTAGATATGCATACCCAATCTACATAATCTTGAAATTCTCGTATAAAGTCTTCTGATAATATCTGAAATTCGGAAATAGCTTCCCAAGCCACATAAATTCTAAATTCGCGTATAAAATTTTCTGATAATGCTTGGTGTGATGAAAGAGTATACCAATCTAAATGCTCTTTAAGTTCTCTAACCAAGCTTACGGACATCTGCTGAGTCATCGATATATGTTTCCAGTCTATTGCTGTTGTGTTTAAATTAACACCAGCATTATATAATTTTAGTAGATTCGTCTCTATAAAATTGTCACTAAAGTTTCGGATTCCAGGTTTTATATTAACTGCCATACAAAAATTCAAACAATCTAAATCTGTCAAATATTGAGATATCTTGCAATAACAGTCGTAGTTTAAAGGCATTCTAATTTTGATTCCAAGCAACAAAAATTTTGATCGTTTAATATTTGCAGTTGCAGTTCCGTCATTCCAATTTTACGCCATTTAGGTTAGATTCTTTCAAAGACTGTGCAGATTTATTTAGTATTTCTTCAGTTTTGGTACTAAAGCTGTAACAAAACAGAAAGTTGTTAGGGTATTATGTTGTGTGCTATATCTACCTGATGTCAATATGAACTGTAGAACATTACATAAGATCGTAACTGTAGTATAAACTGCTCTAATTTGATCAGACTTGGAAACTTTTTGCATTCCGTTTACATTGCAAATTATTTTCCGCAAATATGTCTAGCAGGGACATAGAAATAAGGCTATTAAATGATACGCATACCTACTCCACTGGATCAAGCTTTATTGCTAAAGTCTTGCAGTCTAATACTGGCAGTAGACATAACGTCTAACGCTAAACGCGTTTACAAGTAAAAATCTGTACCAATAGTTAGATTTATTAGCGCCTATTGCTCCGAAAAAGTATAGACGCCAAATATATAACATGCGGTAAAATGGAGTTCCTTAAAACTTTAGAAGGTTTCTAAAAACTTGCCTAGGGAAATTATTGGTTTGGTGAGACCACACACTCCAGAATACAGAAACCGAAGGGGATTGCAAAACCTTAGCAAAACTTATGCCAAAGATACGGTAGGTATGACCAGTATAATTGGAGCAATCGACTATACTCACGTCAAGACAAAAAACGCTGGAGGGGAATATGCCTAAATCTTTATTAATAGAAAGGGCTTTTTTCTTTGAGTGTACAGATCGTATGTGATGCAAAACGTAAAATTTTGAATATAATTGCTAGGCATAGAGGCAGTGCGCATGATACAAGAATTTGGGGCAAATGACATTTAAAAAAAGAATTTAGAAATGGAGAAGTAACAAGGTATACTAATTAGAGACGGTAGATATACTTGCTGATAATGCTGCCGTCTGATGTTAAAACCTAGTAAGTCTTATTTGAAACGGCATAATTTACTAGGTTTTGACATAGTACGATAGATAGATTTTAAGTAATATTATCCCAGCTGAAGAATGATATAATAATTTGGGCAATGCAAAAATAAATTCCAATGCCTATTCAATGATGTGAAAGTGGACTTGGAGACAGCTAAAACAACTATCGTAGCTTTGGCTATAATTCATAATATGTGCAAAAACCACAAATTGGAGGACAAAATGAATACGCTCTTCATCATAGAGAAAAGATTGGAGGTGTAAGAAGAAACACATTTCGTAATAGAATTATTCAAACCTATTTTCAAAAAGAAACCGATGGTTGTTCGGTAATAAGAAGAAACGGTTTGCCTATTAGATAATAATCTTTGATAATAGCACCTTTTAGCTTCTTTCTCAACAGCAGAATGATATTTTTCTGCTTCTATCAAGGAGATAGGATTCTATTACACTGTACTAGGACACTGTATTAGGATAGTTAAATCTTTGACTAAGTAGTCAAGATAGCTAGGCACATCATTATCGAAGATATCATATCCCATTTCTGATCGTTTTCTGTTAAAATTTGTTATGCACGAACGGCTTTCTCGTTTCATCTTTCGCCACTCTTGTTTGATTTGACAGAGTTAGATTCAGATTGTGATGTAGATTTACATGGTGTACAGATTATGGGCCACCTTGTATATAATTTTGTTTATAATTCTAGACTTTTGATTTTTTTCAATTATTTGCAGTGTTGCCCTGTTGACAAATACAACTATCGGTATCAAGATTTTAGATGTGGCTAAACGCGTTTAGTTAAACGCAACTTAAACGCGAATCAAGTCTTTATGACTTTTTGGACTAATCAAACTTTTTAGGCCTCAATCGATTCCGCAATACCGCGCTTGTTGTAATAATCTATTGTTGGTTTCATCTGACTCTAACTAAATGATGGAAATGAAGAAGCACTGCGTAAACCTTGCTTCAACTGATTCTACAGTTTAAGCAAATCATTATAGTCAGGCGCTGTTTATAAGTCATCATGCTTGGTACTTTAATTTCAATCTCGATCAGAGTCGAAACAAAAAGTTTTATTGCTATTTGATTAACAGTTTTCCAATCAAATCTGTTTGCCTAGACACTAGACAGTTGACAAGTTTTAAACATTATAAGAAAATCTTCGGGATGTGAGAAATCCTAGACCCTTCAGAAATGTTTCATGTAGAAAAATTTAAACTCAGAAACTGTGGTAAGGAAAAAAATGACATGCCATAATTCTTTTGATGCCAGTAATAAATACCAATACCAAGCCCAATGATTATATCTAAAGATCCGAAAGATTTTATGAAATTAGACATCAAGTAATGGTTATTTTAGAAAGACTTTGTTACTGTCTGTGGACAATTAGAACAACATTATAATAATTAATAACATACGTAGAACATTTTGAACAATTTCTGTAAAAATTCATTTTTCAGAAATGTTTATTTATTCTAGTTTAGTTGGTGTAATTTCAGTTTATTTTAATTCAGAATTGATTGGAGTAGCTAACGTGTTGGGTTGATTAAAAAGAAAATCAGTGTCGTAAAAATACTGGAGTTTGTACAATCAGTGTACCCCTGTATCTACGCCACTGGTTTACTAGTATTTATGCTAATTTGAAGTTTCATTACAATCTATTAAATAAACATGTTGCTCAGATTTGATGAATTTATCTTCTCTACTCTTTGAGTTATTCAAAGAATTGTAATATTTTCATGAAATTGCAACACCCTGTAGTTGGAAAACGGTTAGTAATATTTTAAATCCCGACAAGATGGTAATCTCCACAAGGCTATTATCTCAAGAAGAAATTCCAGTATTCCCTTAAAGCTTAATGATCTCTCTAATCAATTATATCAGATAAAGAAAGAGCTGAAAAATAAAACTATACAGAGCAAACATCTGTCCCAACTATTACTACACCATGTAGATGGAAAAGTATCAAATATATAGTTATGCAAAACACAACTGTTTGCAGAGCCGGAAAGCTTGTACTTGCAATAAAAGACCAGGTAATTAACAGAAGCAATTATAGAAAGAACAAAAATATCAGTATATTGGCACCATGACAATATATGTATATATTGGTAAAACAACAAACCCATGATACAAATACAAAACCCCAAACCGTAATCGAAACTGACACAACTAAGTTGTACTGGAATCGAAGCATTATCACATAATAGATCTGACATAACGCTTACACAAAACAGAAAAAACAACATATCTAGTAGATGTAACATGTGCTTGATACAGCTACTGACCATATATACAGGCAGAAATTCAATATTCCATATTGACAAATTTACGATTTCCCATCCTTATATTTAGGTTGGTACTTACTTAAAAAGCGTCTGGGATTTGATCTGCTTCTTAAGCTCTTTATAATTTTACCTAGACAGTCGGTTTACGGTCGGTCTACGAAATGCCGATCTGACCCGCATCAATCTTTGTTGACTGCTCTTGAGTGACTCTTACTATTCACATTGCATAACTGCGCCAGGGCCTATACTACAGTGCATCTTACTTTTCATCTACGCAACCATACATCTATTTTGTTTATTATTAAACTGATTTTAAAATTTTTTTAGTTATACAGCGTTTACAATGTTTCTGGGTCGTATATGGCTGTGGAAGAATGCCAGTTTGACTATTGTAAACCGGACTGTTTATCTATTAACTCAGCTTGTAAAATCTTATTGACGCTTAATGTGCTTTAAGGTTATGATTTTATGACAGTTTAATCATAGATTAAATAAGTCAGATATTTCACTCCATGTTCTCATTTTTTGCCTCTGCACATTTACATTTGCAGCTCTGTGAGTTTACCATGCCTACTCTTTTATGAAAACTGCATACTAAGCTGTGCTGCATGCACAGTACATGTCAAAATCGCAAGCTCTGGAAGTTGCTTGGAAAGAGAGAGCTATAGAATCCGCAAATCTGTCAAAGTGAAACATCTGATTCTTATTTAATCTGTTGTTTAACCTCACGCTGTTGTCTTTTTTTTGTAACTCTTTAAATGTAAAGAAAACTTGATTTCTTTTTAACAAAACAAAACTAATCGGTACTAAACGTTTATACAAAATTTTTGATCATGCAGCCGCAGGTAAGACAATTTTCAAAAAAAAAGAAAACACTTTCAACCTAATAAAATGAAAGCATGGCCTGTTACAACCCAGAAACATCGTGAACGGAGTATACACAACTTTCAAAACGAAATATCTTTACTCTGTTAAAGCAATGTTATCTTACGGCACTATCTACAATGTGCTGTCCCTTAATATCTTGTAAATAAATGGAGATATCGGAATAAGATAAAACGCGTAAATTTATTTATGGAGGGGTACATTAAAATACATAAATAATTTCATTTGTTTTTGCTGTTTGTTTCGGATACAAGACCGATGAACGCAGGTATTGTAATTGACTATTGTAGATTATACTGCCAATAGAAAGTAAAAACAAAAAAAAAAACGTAACAATTCACGTTAATATGCAGTGCAAAACATACGAAGTTGCACTTGTTTTCATCTAAATTACATATTAAAACAATCGAGATGCGATAGTTTACGTAATGAATATGACTTACCTTTGTTGTTACAATGAGACGTTTTGTTTAGTAACTTTAAATCAAAGTGGCCAATTAAAATGTTTTATTGATCATCCTGAGTGAAGGTAAAGTGCCACTACACCTATTTGGAGTTGAATAGAGTGAATTCAGCTGCTAATGTGAGTTGTTAGGTTAGGTACTTCCTTTAAAGGATTATTCATTTTCTGTTGTTTCTTTTCTATTGTTTTTATTTTCTATTAACAGTTCAATTTAAATTATCCAATTAAAAAAGTTTACGTTTATCTGTTTCATATCTGAAATAAGCATCAAAACAATTGAAATGCCTATTTATTTACTTGGTTTAAGCGATTTAAACTCATCACTAAAACGAGACGTTTTGTGCCGTAACTTTCGATCTAAGAAGCCGATTTAAATTTTATTTTCACCAAAAGATTGCTATTGTTATTTTCTTTCCAACGATGTATCGGAAGAAGTGGGGTGGCACTTAATATCTTGAGGTTGTGTGTGCGAGTGTGTGAGTTAATTATGTATTTTAATATCCTCTCCATAAAAAGATTGATGTGTTTTATTTTATTTTGATATCTGCATTTGTTTATTAAAGATATTAAAGATGAATCGTTTTAAAATGAACATACTGTATCTACTGCTATTAGAAATAGACGCAAAAAATCGAGAAAACACAGTAGGCATTTTTTATGGAAATATTCGCTCGAAAATCTTAATTTCAAATAATTCTTAATTTGGAGCGTAATTCTGATAGAGCCCATTTACATATTCATCTGCAGTAGTTACATTGTATACACATACACTGAGCCTACTACAAATAAGAATAATATTTAAGCAGCAAAAAAACATAGTAGTGGTAGATTGTAAATTTCAAATCAATCGACTAATATACAAAAAATATGCCGGAGTGTGTAGATAAAAAGTAGGACGCACTGTATGTTTAGAGTAAAATAGATTTTACTGTGCGGCTATTGTCGTTAGTAATTAGTACATGCAACGATTTACAATTCAAAACATACAATGTGCTAATTCAAAAATAGTACTAACCTTTTTCTGAAGAACGGAGCACTATTTTACATAAAGCTTCACAATATTATGTTGCACAGTATTTATCCAGCTTGAAAATGCAAATCGATTAATGAAATAATAATCTAAACCAAACAATTTACTCAGTGAGTACTGTAACCTAATATAATAGGAATAACGTACTACACCTAGTATAATAAATCGAAGATTATTATTGTTATTTTCAGAATGTTCCTTGTAAGAATTCGTGTATTTTAGATCTTTCACTTGTAGAATACAAAAAATTCTGATACTCTTGTAAAGGCTGCCAATCATAAATAAAATAATGAACATAATGCAAAAACATCAAATGAGACAGATGAGAGGATGAGGCATGCGCCAAGTATAGCCTTGATATTAGATTTCATTTCGTGATAATCGTTAATATTTTTCCGGTTTTCGTTGTATAACAATTTTTTATTTTAGTTTAGTGAAAGAACATTTATCTGACTACTGCTTATCAGGCATATGTAAGTCAATATTATTAATTAATAAAAAAATTCCATAACACATATGAGATTATCATTTTCACGATTTTCACTGTCAGTCTGCCAATCAGTTCAAAATCAATTGAAGTTCAGTGAAAACTTAGTGTATGCAACCACATTTACATTGCAGCAGATCACTGACAAAGAATAAAAACACTTATTAACAAATCGATATGAACAGTAAAGGAAAACATAAACAAATAAAAGAAAATCCATTCCTTGCTTTAGATTCGGGACTGAAGAGAGGATTACATACACCCAAACCATAATGAACCTAAATAGTATAATTTTTTCCTTTGTTTCAGAAACAAAATTCAATATAGAAAAGCCTGGAAGTATTTTGAATATTTCTTTGTAAAATTGGTAAAAGTTAGCATGACTTTAGATTATGACTGTTATCATAAAATATCTAAGCACTTAACAGATTTGGATTATATGAATTTCTGCAATGCTGTTGGTGTAAAACCCGAAATAGAAAACTTCACTAAACTTTTTATAAATAATAACATTCTAAAATTATATAACTCTAAGGTTGATTTAAAGACAGCAAACATAGATTGGAAAAATCTGCATGGCCAACAACAATTATCCTTAAAATTTATTCGAGAGTTCAAAAATCATCTAAATTGGCATCATATATGCAGATACCAAACACTATCAGAAAACTTCATACGAGAATTTAAAGATCATGTAGAATGGAAAACTATTTCTCAAAATCAAAAATTAACTGAGAATCTTATACGAGACTTTCAAGATTACGTAGATTGGAAAGCTATCTCCAAATATCAAAAAGTCTCGGAACATTTTATACGAGAGTTTAAAGATTACGTAGACTGGAAAGCTATTTCTCAAAAGCAAAACTTAACAGAAGATTTTATACGAGATTTTAAAGATTGTGTGGACTGGGCAGTTATTTCTGAAGCACAAAACTTATCAGAAGATATTATACGAGAATTTAAAAACCGAGTGTTCTGGACTGTTATCTCTTTCAATCAGAAATTATCGGAAAGTTTCATACAAGAATTTAAAGATTGTGTGAATTGGACGGGTATTTCTTGGAATCAAGAATTGTCAGAAAGCTTTATACAAGAATTTAAAGATCATGTACACTGGACAAGTATTTCTAGGAAACAAGAATTGTCAGAAGCATTTATACGCAAACATATAGATTGCATACATTGGAAAGGCATTTCTGAGAGAAGACAACTGTCTGAAGATTTCATACGAGAATTTAAAGATTGTGTATTCTGGTTAGGTATCTGTCAAAAGCAGAAGTTATCAGAAGATTTTATACGGGAGTTTAAAGACTATGTATGTTGGAATGCTATTTCCCAATTTCAGAAATTATCAGAGGAGTTTATACGAGAATTTGAGGATTACGTATACTGGATTACAATTTCACATCATCAAGAATTATCAGAAGACTTTATACGGGAATTTAAAGAGTATTTTGACTGGAGAGGAATTTCTTTGAAGCAGAAGTTATCGGAGGATTTTATACGTGAATTCAAAGGTTATGTTGATTGGGAAGCTATTTGTCAAGTTAAAGAATTATCAGAAGAATTCCTACAAGAATTTAAAGATTACATAAATTGGGAAGTCGTCTCTCAACATCAAAAGCTATCTGAAGATTTTATACGAGAATTTAGAAACTGCGTTCACTGGAGTAGTATTTCTTGGAAACAAATATTGTCAGAAAGTTTCATACGGGAGTTTGTAAATTATGTAGATTGGATTGGTATTTCACGTAAGCAACGATTATCCCAAAATTTCATACATGAATTTAAAGATTATGTAGATTGGAAGGCCATTTCTGAAAATCAAAGTGTATCACGGGAGTATACAAGAAAATTCGAAGGTTATATGGATTGGAACGTATCTCTAATAAGTATTCAAGATTGCAAATCTCAATCCTGAGGTAGAAGACATTGCTTTGACTGTTGAACATTGAATACTATTAATTTTTCGTGATAATAATTCATATAATTCTGTAACCATATAAAGTTTTCTTAATAAAAGTTTGTTGCAAAATAGAAGATAATTGAAACGTCACACTTAATTTGGCCTACTTTATCTTTATCATTTAATAGATTATGTTTACTTATATCTGCCACTTTCTGATTAGTCACAGATGTTTTATTTACTATTGCAAAGATTGTAGTCAGTACAATATTATTGGTATCTTACAGATATTTCGTTTGAAGATACTAACAAAAGAAGATAACCACTTAGCAGCCTCAGATATGTAGTAATTTAGTAATTTAAATATCCACAGATAAACAAAAGACTTATTTTTTATGGTTAAATATATAAATAGATGTATATTTATAACAATGAACAAATGATAGACCTTGCTCAGATACCTTTTCCGTATTTTAGTCTAGAAGAGATTTAGTTTAGTCTTAAGTACAAGATGATAAACAATTACAATAGTCGAGCCTGTTTTATGCTGTTGCATATTAACTGTCTTTGTTTCTGTTACTTCCACAGTTACTTTACATTAATGTATCGCATCAACATACGAGGTATGTGAGAAAAGTAACGAGACTGATTTCATACTAACCAAAGTTTTTATTTTTTTCAAACAACAATGTTATCCCCTTCAAAGTAGTTCCCTTGGGCAGCTATACACCGGCGGAGTCGTTGTTCCCACTCTTGGTAGCAGCGCTGGAAGTCTTCAACTGGTATGGCTTTTAACAGGTCGGTCACAGTCTTTTGAATGTTTTCCAGAGTTCCAAAATGACGTCCTTTTAGGACATGTTTCAATTTTGGGAAAAGGAAAAAGTCACAAGGACTCAAATCAGGTGATTAGGGGGGGATGAGGAACAACAGTAATGCGTTTTGAGGTCAAAAATTCACTGATGGAAATTGCTGTGTGACACGGAGCATTGTCATGATGTCTGTCAAAATTTGATGCACGGTGAAAGTGTTTAAATTTAACTGTTCACTCATCATCCTTATTGTTAAACGACGGTCTGATCTCACAAGAGCCCTCACACGTTCAACGTTTTCGTCAGTTTTTGAAGTTGAAGGTCTCCCTGAGCGAGGTTCATCTTCAACGTGTTCTCGGCCGTCCAAAAATGATTTGTGCCAGCGGAAAACTTGTGCTCTTGATAAGCACTGTTCGCCATAGACGTGTTTCAACTTTTCAAAAGTCACACTCGCGGATTCACCAAGTTTAACACAAAACTTTATTGCACAACGTTGCTCTAAATTCCGATGCTCCATTTCTGTAACACAACAAAAACACAACTTTACTGATGGCGCTGTCAAAAATAATGTGTTAGCTGTACGGAGTTGTAACTCGGACTGAGGAAGTGGAAGCGACAAACAAACCGGTTTAGCACGGGCCGGTAGACACAACGTTGCCAGATCTCCCGCAGTGTTGCCAGTCTCATTACTTTTCTCACACACCTCGTACAACACAGATATTGTTATGGTTTTTATAGGCTAGTGAATAATGTTTTTGGAGAAATAACAAGTTTTACTTGTCAATTAAAATGTTTGGTATTAAATAAAATATTTATTTTTATCAGAAATCCTGAAAGAACCCCACGTTGGGCGACAATATAAGTATGCAATAATATACTTACTCTCTCTCTCTCTCTCTCTCTTTCTTAGGGTACTTATAAAAAGTAAATACTTTTTATTTCAAATAAAAATTTTTATTGCCAACTTTTTTATTTTCTAAACTCTACAGACTCATAGCATAATATATTGATCATAAGAAAATTAATCATCTGCTATATATAAATTATAAAAATGACACAAAACCTAACAAAATTAAGAATTAATCACAATTAAAAATTAGAGTGTAACGTATCTCCTTGCGTTACCTGAATGAAAACTAGGAACGCTTAGTCCTAGGCCAGCTGAACTCAAGTTGGTAGCTTTTAGGTGTGGGAAAGTAGAGATTATACTCACAATAAAACACAGGAGTTTATATTTAACCACAAATATATTGTAAAAAAATAAGGTTTATGTACTCAAAAATCTTAACAAAAAAAAGCAGGAGTATATTTTCTATACTAATATGAAACTAGTAATCAACAGGTAAATTGAGATTTCTAATATTAAAAAAAATCATTAGTTATAAAAGAACAAAGTTATTAAGCCTTAACTAATAAACAAAAAAATTTATTAACAACGTCTAATAACCCAAAATTGCAAATAGTTTAATGAATCGTAATTCATGACGTTAATTAAATCTCTTATTTTTAACTACAAAAAGGTTAAGTTGAATACAAAATTAAAAATGTAATGCAAAGAAAAATTGAATATTGACACAGAATAAATTCAAGGTTAAGCGATAAAAATTCAAACAATTGCTATCTTAAGGTACACTCGGCTATTAATCTAAATCCGTTCAAACGCTAGGTATTAAAAGGTTTAAGGAAAATAAAAGAAAAATTCAAAGACTTATAGAAATTTCTGAAAACTTTACTAATTAAAATTAAAACATTTGAAAAACACAGATTTATAATTAATCCGAGTGTAAATCAAATTAAGTTAAAAAAATTAAAAACAAAATTATGTACAATCAAATGATAATCAATGCGAGTTTCGAATAATTACTGAAGTAGGAAAAAAGGTCTTACCATACATCTTGAAAGCGATTCCGATCGGAAGCTGCAGACTGTCAATATAATCCTAAGTAATAAAGATTAAGGGTAACCTTCAAGTAAAATCCGAAAATTTAAATATTCAAAATAAAATTTTTAACATTGACAAAATTACATTAGAGTAAGGTAAGGTCAAATCGAAGTAGAAAATGATAACTGGTTGTAATAATTACTAAAGGAATGAATCATAAGAAAATTAATCATTTGCTAAATGAACTTTAAAGGATTAAATAAAAAATTGACATTAATTGATCGAATGATAGTAAAATAAGTGAACATTTCGGTTACTGAATTACACCAAAAATCTTTTAAAGCTTGGGACCAAAAAAAATCATTCTAGTTTTTCTTTACTATAAAATAAGAGTACAGAATCTTCTAGATTAGGTGCCCCCTGGGCCCAACCTCTTCTGGTCCTGCAACAAGACGTGAAAACGAATTCAATACTACGACAGTACGGAGCCTCCGGTTACCAACAGGGCTTCATGGAACTCCCGTGAAGAAGTTTTGTAAAATAATTATTACCAGAATTAAAGTTTCCGGAATCTAACCAAAAAAAACAGGAGACAAGTAGAAACAATTAGGGATACAGAGTACAGCTTTCAAATCCAAATGTACTTTCCAATTTAAAAAAACTTTCAAATTCGCTTTTAAATTCTTCTGATAGTTTCTGATTTTCAGAAATGTTTTTCCATTCTACATAATTTCTAAATTCTTTTATAAAATCTTCTGATAACTTTTGTTCGCGTGAAATGCACATCCAGTCTACAGAATTTGCAAATTCCCGTATAAGATTTTCTGATAAAACTTGTTTGCATGAAATAAGTCCCCAGTTCACATATTCTTTAAATTCTCGTATAAAATCTTCTGATAATCTTTGTGTTTCGGATATGATTTCCCAATTCACACAATTCTGGTACTCGCGTATAAAACTTTCTGATAGTTTTTGGTGTAGCGAAAGTTCTCTCCAATCTACACAATCTTTAAATTCCCGTATGAAATCTTCTGATAATCTTTGCATTTCAGAAATAGCTTCCCAATTTACGTAACTGTTGAATTCACGTATAAAACTTTCTCATAATTTCTGACAGAGAGAGATGTCGTTCCAATTAACGTAATCTTTAAATTCTTGTACGAAGCCTTCTGATAATCTTTGATGGTGAGAAATTTCATCCCAATCCACACAATGTTTATCTTTTCGTATAAAACCTTCTGATAAATCTTGCTTTTTGCATACACCTTTCCAATCTACGTATTCTTTAAATTCTCGAATAAACACTTTCGATAATTGTAGCTGCCAAAAAATAATTGTCCAGTCCACGTAGTCTTTAAATTCTCTTATAAAGTCTTCTATAACGTTTGCTTTTTAGATATATTTTTCCAATCTACGTAATCTTTAAAATCTCGTATAAAATCCTCTGATAATTCTTGATTCTGGGAAATCTTCTTCCAGTCTACATTGTTTTTATATTCTCGTATAAAATCTTCTGATAACTTTTGTTTTTCGGAAATTACTTCCCAATCTATGTAGCCTTTGAAGTGCTTTATAAAATCTTCAGATAATTCTTGATGCTCAGATATGTTCCCAATCTACATAAACTTTAAATTCTTTTATAAACCCTTCTGATAATTTTTGACCTCTAGATATACCTACCCAATCTACATAATCTTTAAATTTTCGTATAAAGTCTTCCGATAATATCTGAAATTGTGAAATAGCTCCCCAAATCACATAATCTTTAAATTCTCATATAAAACTTTCTGATACTGTTTGATAATATGAAATGTCATACCAATTTAAATGCTCTTTAAGTTCTCTGATCAAGTTTACTGACAACTGCTGCTTCATGTTTACCCGTTTCCAGTCTATTGCTGTTGTGTTTAAATTAACACCAGCATTCTATAATTTTAGTAGATTCGTTTCTATAAAATAGACACTAAAGTTTTGGATTTGGGGTTTTATATTAACTGCCATACAAAAATTTAAACAATCTAAATCTATCAAATATTGAGATATCTTGCAATAACAGTCGTGGTTTAAAGACATTCTAATCTCGATTCCGTGCAACAAAGATTCTTGCAGTTGCTTTCGTTCTTATTTACGGTTTTGTTCGGATTTGCTTAGTATATCTTGGTTTTTGGAACTGCAGCTAAAACAAGAAAATTTGTTTAGGATGTCATCTTGTTCATTATACCTGATATTAATATGAATTTTAGATCGATTCGACAGTCTAGAGTCTAGACTGCTCTCTTATGATCAGACTTGAAATTCTCAGACCCGTTTAGAAGCTAATCAGAAAACCACAAAGAAAGAGCTGGCCAGTGGCAAATTGTAGACTTCTTTTGTCTACATCAGTAGTTATAAAATTGTGCAAGGGCATAAAAAACTTATCCATAGTTCGAGTTTAGACCGAAATACCTTCGACCTGCTTTAGAAATTTTAGGACAGTCAAGTTTTTTGCCTAAGCGGGTGATCCTAGTACAACACCAATACCAAGCCTAATGATTGAATCTATGTTAAAGATCCATAAGCTCTTATAAAATTAGAATCAAACAATAGTTATTTTAGGAAAATTTTGTCAAATACGAGGGTTGCTATTTATATTTCTGGCCTAACAATGAAAAAACAAGTATTTATGATCGAAACTAGTTTTATTGTTTTTCAAAATATTCTCCATTAAGATTGATACACTTTTTCATGCGTTTGCACCAATTTTCGAAGCACTTTTTCTACTCTGTTTGAGGCAGCTCCAAAATATGCGTTTTGAAACAATAAACGGCTTCTTCTGTTGTTGAAAATCGTTGACCACACAGTTTGTTTTTGATGTACGGGAATAAAAAGAAGTCATTGGGTGCCAAATCAGGGCTGTATGGTGGATGGCCCATCAACTCGACCTTCTGGCTGGTTAAATATTCAATTGTTTGAGCAGCGGTGTGAGAGCTTGCATTGTCATGATGAAGAATGATTTGCCTCTTCTTTGAAGTTTTCCAAATTTCTCCAATGACTTCTGGCAAACAAATGGTTCTGTACCATTCAGAGTTGACCGTCTTACGTTGCTCTAACGCCACTGTTGCCACATGACCGGTAATGCCAAAGAAACAGGCAATCATTTGCTTCGATGTGCTTCTTCCGCGAACAACTTTTGTTGGATTTGGCTCGTCTTGAAAGACCCACACAGTTGATTGCTGTTTTGTTTCGGGGTCATATGCGTAGATCCATGATTCGTCACCTGTGCATATGTTATACACAGCCTTTGATGCACCTTTCGCAAATTTTTTCAACATTTCAATGCACCAGTCGACGCGAGCCTTCTTTTGAGCATTGGTCAGGTTATGCGGGATCCAACGGGAACAAATTTTTGTTACGGCCAAATGATCATGCAATATCTTGTTAATGCTAGTCATACCAATGCCCAAAGATGCCTCCATCTCACGGTATGTCACATGACGATTTTGTTTAATCAGTTCACGCACAGCATCGATGTTTTCAGGCACAACGACAGATTTTGGACGGCCTTCACGGATTTCGTCCTGGAGTGAACATCGGCCACGTTTGAATTCATTATACCAGTTTTTTACAGTGCTGTAGGATGGAGCTTCATCGCTATATAATGTATTAGGTTCATTGATGCACTCTTGTCGTGATAATCCACGTCGAAAGTTATGAAAAATAATTGCACGAAAGTGTTCACGGGTCAATTCCATTTTTTACCAGGGAATGCACTTTTCAATTAACTGCAAGCAACACTAATCGCACTCAAATGACAAAATGTTGTGGTTGAGGTTATGTTCAACAATGTAAAGTTTACACCGGAAATGTCAGCTGACGCCTGGAAACAATCAGTGTTGCCAAGGCCAGAAATATAAATAGCAACCCTCGTAGCAAAGTATACTACAAATATAAATTTGTTTGAGCTAATCTCTATTTTCAGGCACGTGTTGAAATAAACTGGAGTTTGCGATGCTTCTATCATAAAGATATCTTATGAGATTTAGAACAACTACAGTTTACGTAAAGGTATTGGCTAATATTATAACTATACTCATTCTACTTAAGTCGATGCTTTATTAACTCTTACTTTGTGAAGACACTCCCTTATTCAGTCACGAAATAAAGAAATGTTCTGAGCTTGTTAAACTGTTTTCAATACTAAATTTTACTTTTTGTTGCTAACTAAAATTTATATCTTATCTTCAGGTTATCTAATCGAAAAAGAGCTGATAACTAAGTGATAATTTAATGCAATACGTACTTAATGAAAATCAAATTACTTTGAATGTTATAACACGCCACTTTATACGAATGATATCATGAGAGAGGTTCAATCTCACATGAAATCATGAAAAAGTTTCATACGAAAAGCAAAAATATTTACTTTTTTGAGTTTCAGAAAAAAAACATTGTGAGATTCCAGCGGTTATTCTACTAAATCTAAATTGAGAAATATTGAAGGCATGATAAATATTGTCACTAACGGCTGATAACTTTCTATTCTGGCAAGAGAACATAACAAAATTGGAACTAGAAATTTGTACTGACATTTAATTTCAATCTGTCAAAAATGAAGTTTACCTTTGCTGTTAAGATAAAGACCCATTGCAACTAAAATTTAGTTTTTACGCCATTTTTAATAAAATCAAAACGGTATTATATCTGAAACTGATCTACAGCAAATATGGAAATGGACTTGAATGCAAAGCCTAAAGAAAAAAACTGCAAAGTATGTTGATGGAATACACCCTCTGTGTTTAAGTATGACCGTTACGAAATAATAAGAGACCATCAGAATTGGACATACAAGAATCATGTAATATCCAATAGAGAAGATAAACAGTCTGTCGTCAGAGTTATTTGGGTTCTCTTTAAGAATATTAATAAAACGATCTGGCGCAAAAAGATTTAGTTTTAATGGATATTTAAGGCTGCCAACATTCGTGTCTGCTCATGCCTTCGATAGAGGTCATTCTAGCTAGAGAATTGGGCCTGGTTGTAGTTGCTCGTAAAATGTCAAGATCAACTAAAGAGGCAAACCACTAGTCTGGTCTTTTCCAAATACTGCATCTAGGGTAATTTGCAGTTACCACAGCTACATATAAACAGCTGAATTTAATCTGACCTAGAAGTTCGATTTGTATTCTGTACCGATGACGTCGTATAGGTATACTTTCTTGTTCGCTGTAAGTTTCCAAATCTTTCTTCAAAGGACGCCGATGGGTTCCCATCCAATATCTTGTATGTGTTATTATTCAAATCGGCCACAAAAGAAGACGAGTTCAAATGACAGACTTTCTGCCAATAAAGGAGAATTAACTTTGATTTTTGAACATGTTTTTATGGTATTTTTTTCTCTTAGAAATTATGTGAAATTCTAAGATGAGAGATATCAGTGCCTACACTGTTTTATTTTGTCGTATTCTTATGGTTTGCTCCTTTAATTATTATCACTTCATCATGCTGGCTCAAAAGATCTATTGATTTAAAGCTTATACAAGGCCATCTAGATCGGAAAAAGAGAACAAGTACTGGCAACGTTGTAACTACATACATAGCTGTAATATTTCAGAAGATACAGTCTTTTTTACTTAACTTGTAAAGGATCTAAATGTCTAGAATAGCAAGTAAGACGTCATTTTCGATTTGTATTAATTATCAAAAATTCTATTTTTAGCATGACGTCAGGAAGATATACTTAGCCATTAAATAATGTCTTCTTTACATCTTGAGATGACGTCTTTAAACTGTGACATTTTGACGTCTTTTCAGACTTGAATGCGACATAAATGATGACTAATCAATCACGTAAACTAGACGTCACTCTGCTTGTTGGATATTTTTAGTGTTTTGCGAGTTTAGAAACAGGAACCAAGACGATTTGTTCGCTGTTTGTTTTCAATGCAAAACGAAGGTTTAGTATCGAATTTAAATTAAAGTCTTGGTCACATTATCAAATAATTTGATCAAACTTGACTGTCAGTCTAGAATGATGACGTCAAAACTGACAAACTCAAGTTTGTATGAAACTGGGTGGTCACCCTATAAATAAAATAGTTTGGTCAAACTGTGAGGTTAAGTAGCCGTATGTGTTGGTATTTACAAAAATACTGCGTGTTTTTTAAATTTTGTGAAGTTAGAATATTAAATTAGCTGTTTCAACATTAGGATTAGCATTGAAGAAGAATGAAAATAAACGAAAAGCAAAACAATCACGAATAACCCGCTATAACCTTCTTGTCTTCGCGCCTGCTTTACTATTTTCAAATTTAGCCAATCACGTAAGCCATCGCATCAAACTGACTGATGGATTTAGAAACGCCCCTAAAATTTAGAAAATTTGACCAAACTAAAGGTATGACGTCATTGTTTCAGACTGACAGTCAAGTTTGATCAAACTGACTAATAGTGTGACAGGTTTAAGACTTTGACAAGACCGAAAAATGAAATCTGTTTTATTGCTTCCATTTCCTACCGTTTTAGTGGTACGAAGCCCGAGATGAGGCCACCGAAGGTGGCTCATTCGAGGGCGCAGCCCGTGAGGCCACCGAAGGTGACCCATTCGAGGGTTGCAGCCCGATCCGCAATAGTTTTGACTCATTTGGTGTCTCAGAAACGACTGATGCTATAGAGATCGGACTGTGGTAGGTCGGTCTGATGGAAGGTAAGCCTTGCATAAGAGGCGTGAGTCACCGGCATAGTTTTGTCTTTGTTTGGCTAATACCGACCGTGTTGCGTTTCTCTAAGAGGAAGCCCTTATCTGAGAAACGGCTGATGCTATAGAGATCGCACTTTGGTAGGTGTGTGTGGTGGAAGGTACTTAAGCCTTGCATAAGATGCCTGAGTGATCGATAAAGTTTTGTTTTTGTTTGTAGACATCCCATATCCGAGAAACGGTTAATACCGACCGTGTTGTGTTTCTTTCTAAGAGGAAGCCCGTATCTTAGAAACGGCTGATGCTATAGAGGTGCGCCTGCGGTAAATTGTAGGAATGGATAAGAGGTTTGGAGAAGATGTGTACGTGACCGAGCGCATTTGGATCTTTTTTGCCGTCATGCCGTGTTTCTGGAACAGCTGATCATATAGAGCTAGAACATTGGTAGGTAGGTGCAGTTGGGTGATTGGTTTGCAGGTAGGCAGGAAAGGCTTGCATAAGTTGCGTGCGGGACCAACCACATTTTGTTGTTTGTTTTGGCAGATATTTTGTATATCCTAAACGCCTGATCTTATAGAGATGAGACTTTGATAGGCAGTTGAGGTGGGGAAAGTGCATGCAGGAACATGAGATGGTTGCGAAACCGGACGTGTTTTGTTTTTTTTTGTATAACATCCGGGGTCTCAATTTTAATTTTTTATCTTTGACTGCTTCTTTGACTTCATTCGACCACCACAAAATGTGCTTTTTCGATGGGTGCATCCTTGTAATGCCGCACACTAAGTTTGCTATTTTGGATACTTTCCTATGCTTCTATTTCATTTTTTATTTGTCGTTGGTATCTTCTTTTATACTCTTTCTCTCTTAGCTTGTACGTCCTGGCTTTTGCTTGTGGTCTGTTTTTGGGGTTATTTTGCTTATTTGTCTCTAAGTTGGTTCTGATTTTTGCTCTAACTAGATAGTGATCTGTTCCGAGTTTAGCACCTCTCATTACTCTAACGTCTTCTATCATGTCTCTGTTGCTTTCTTCAGCTATTATATAGTCAATAATTGACTTTTCATTTCTTGAACGCTGTTTACGATTAGGTATATTTGTGAATATCTTTATGTTGATAAAATATATTTGTTATTACCATGTTCATGTGCTCACATAGTTCAATTAATCGTCTTCCGTTACGTGCTAGGCTTTCTTCCCCATTTTTGCCAAGGACTGAGGAGGTACTACTTTTTTCAATACCCACCTTTGCGTTTAGGTCTCTCATTAGTATTATTCTTTTTTTCATGAAGTTGTCCATAAAACTTTTGTGTGTTTTCGACCTTTTTGTCTTCGTTTGGTCTTTACTGTTACGGTCATTATTCTTTCCGATATAAGTACGTATTTTTATTAATAATGCAAGCTACTCCTGCTTTTGTCCATTCTGTTTGTTTTACTCCAAGTATTAGCTTTTTTGAATTATTATATATATTTACGCCATTGCTAGAAAGGCACTAGATAACGTACCATGCATGAAAGAAATTGAAGAATGCATTTCTTGATTAGTGAGTATAAAGATGTTTAATTTTAAATACACTAAAAAAATGTAAATTTTTACGATTTTCTTGTAGATGTATCTTTTATTAACTGAAGGTACAATTTATATTTAATTAATATTAGACAAAAAGAACTGATAACAATCTGTTTTTCTGTATTTTCTATTTATACATATTTTGGCCAATTTAGAATGGAAAATTGTAATCCTTAAGCTATACATTCTTGCTTTAATTAAACCTTTGACATTCCTATTGCAGTCTTAATTACTTGAAACCTTCATTAATTTAACAGTAAGGAAAGTTTTGTTTTGAATACCGTCGAGGCTTTCTTTTATGATATTTTCGTATTAATTCACATTTTTAATATCGTGACATTCTTAATCTGCTACAAATAATAGTATAGTATGAGTGTGCCAATTGTTACTAATAATAGCAATAGTTTCCATTTCCAGTACATATCTGCATCAATGAAATATGAGCTCAAAATCTTCAATTCTCTATAACATTTAAGATTAAGTTACTATATTCTCTTTAAGATTCTAATAGTTATTCAACCGGTTAATAATTATTAGTAAGTTGTTTCTATTTTCGTCTCCAAACACTGGTTTCGGAATTTCTACATTGCGTTGTCTAACTATCAATATTTATAGCAAACTAAAATTAAAACTGTGAAAACGCAACATCCCCAAAATTTAAAAATCCCGCTTCTTCAATTTCACCTTGAAGCCCTTGAACATAGATGGCCGTACCTCTTGGGCCGATAATTATCAACAAGAGTAGAAAAAGGTGGGAGGTTTTAAGGCATATAAACAAGTCTCATAATCTAGTAGCCCCCTTTCTTCTTCATTTTGTTCTAAAAAAAAGAACGTTTGGTTCAAATCGTGACAGTAGTTAATTGATAGAGCTAAGAAAGTTGTGGCATTGTGCTTAAGAATATAGGGTAAGTCGTAAATTTCTATATCAAATCAACTTCTTGCTTGTTAAACGACAAATAGTAAAATATTACATTATACAAGACACGTATTTAAATAACAATAATGAAAATTAAATTTTCTTTTCATTGTTATCATTGCAATTCGATACCCATAAAAATAAATTTCAGAGCTATAATTATAACTATAATAAACTAACAAAGCTGCCGAAATATTTTATTTTGCTTGAGATATACAATAATTAACAAACAACAATAAACTAATTATTTGTTTTGTGTAGTCATATGGAAACCGTTTTATAACATTTGATTTAGAATTTAGTTTGAAATTAAATTTGATTTCTTACTTTAATTTTCAGCTTTAACGGCATTTTAGTTATCTTGCGTTTACTTCTATTTTTTAAAATTTAAATCGACGTAACAATTTAGACAAACAAAAGACTTGTTAAAGTAACACCGTAAGACATGTGTATTTGTAACGGTATAACAGAGCCCGGACACCACGTGGCTGAGTGGTTAGTAAACAACTAACCTAACTTAACTTGTATAATTTTGTGGTAAACAGTAATTTAATAACTGTAATAATGCAATCGTTTATCTAATTTAATTAATACATGACATTTTAAAGTACTAAAGCGTATTGGAAATTAACACCACAAGATACAAGAATTCAATTTTATAGTCGTCCCCCTTTTAGAGGTTAAAAAAACGAATCAATTTAATCTGCGCTGTTCACATTGTAGTCGCGCGCCATCTAACTTGAAAAGTTACAACACTTATATGTACACAAAGAAACATAACCTAACGGAAAAATTTAAAATAATACAAAGTAAATCGATTTCTTGAAATTACGTATGCAGGATAGGTTAGCAAAGGTAAAAGCTTCAGGTTTATGTGGAGATTGCTTAAATAGTAATCATTCTACAGTTAACTGCAGGTCAAACAAGTAATAAACGTAATCAATTGTTACAATCAGATAGTTAGTTAAAGAATTATATTACTGATGCTGTCGCAAGTATATCAATAGCAGTTACAAATATAAATTGCTACATATAAAACATTCCTTCCGAAGTTTTATTATCCACAGCTGTTGTTCTTGAGAGCGATATAATTAATGACTTGCAAGAATGTAAAGCACTTTTAGATGTTGACTTCCACTCTAATTTTATAAGTAAGCAATTGTGTAATAGATTAAAATTAAAATCAAAACTGGTTAATTATTCGATATCAAGAATCGATTGAGTGATTTGTAACATTATAATGGAAACATGCTTGATTTTTCAAAAATAAAGATATGACGCACGTTAATTTCTAATCAAGCAGGGCTGAACCCCATAGGCTCAAATTTCAAGTCGAAAATTTTTTGTCTTTCACACCTAGTGTTAAATCGATCTGGAGACACCCTGTATACATGATCTGGAAAAAAACCCGGAACGGCCTCGTAATTTCTAAACGGGAAGATATATATATTTCTAAAAATCTCAAGGACCTTTTAGGACTAGAAATACTACATTTTGGAAGTAACAGAATTTTCTTTATTTATAAAAGCTGTTTGACACTGTACAAATTTTATAAAAGAATTTTTATAAAAGTTCCTTTGAAAATTTTTGGTACGTGGTTGTAGCAAGTTGTATGCAACTATACATAATTTTTTACAACATTTTTGACGTGGGGGTGCACAGTATCAATCTGTTTACAACTGTTTGCAGTGACCTTCAATCAACCTTTAATGCGACTCGTAAACAACCGCAAATAATAAAGAAGCAAGCAAACCTGCAAACGATCAGCTGATATGGGTTTGAGCATAGACGCGTTCACGTTTACTGCGCATATCTGCAAGAAATTTACCAACTTTTAGACCATGCTCTATAAAGATTTTGTTGACAAGACCTTCTACAAAAATTTCTATGTAAAGTCTGTTTGCAACGACAGAAGATTCTTAAAAAAATTATTTGTACAAAATTTTTTAGAAAATTTAGGAGTGTCAAACAGCCCTAAGAGCGGGAGGGGGCAGTGTTATATCGGAATTTTCGAATAGCAACCCTACTTAATTTACTCTTGTTCGAAAGATATTAAGAAAAGAAATGTTTCAGCGAAAACAGGAAGTCGGTATGACAATTTGTTCAAAACTTATATCCAGTTAATTATCACAACCTTTAAAATTTCAAAAAATATAATTTGAAATAATAATAAATAAAACAATAAATTTCAGAATTACTAAGAATAATTGATTTTATTAACTATGTTATTACAATAAATGTTCTAATTTCACAATGATTTATTACTAGGGGAAAAATGTGTTGAGGAGTCAGGTAGCTATGTAGAATAAAAGTAAAAATTGAAATTTTCATTTGCAAATTTGTGTTTATGCTTAATTTTAGATTATAAACAGGGTTGTGTTATAAAAATTCGTGTAAAATAATAAATAAAGGTACTCCTTTCAAAATGTTTAGTGTTTTCCCTGTTTATTGACACCTTGTATATCTAATCTAAGATTTTGTTAAGGTAGTCTTATGCTCTCGACAAGCAGAATTTTTTATAAAGAATTTCCTTTTGTCGTAAAATTAAAAAGTAAAAGATTTTTCTGCACTTGTTAACTAATCGATGGAAATACTGTATAATCAATCTTAAGAAAAGATCATGCGTAAGATGTTCAAATCGCTACCGTTTATTCACGATGAAGCCAAACAAAACTCAACGTGTCAAAGACTATTTATTTCTAATATGATTTGTTTTTTGTTTCAGTTACTCGACAAATTGGCAAAAATCGAATCCTTGAGGTATGTAGTGAACATATTTAGAGGAGAAAGAAACACAAGCTGTTACACTTCCTAAACAGCAGTCTACAGACATTTAGTCAGAAAGCTTTATCAAAACCTTTTTTGCAGTAAACAACATTGTTCCTGCATAAAACCTTCAAATACAGACATCCTCTAAACCAAATATTCAAGAAATAATTTCCGTTTGAATAAAAATCCAAAATGTTAGATTACGACTGTCTTTGCAAAATTTCTCAGTGCTTAAAAGACGTAGACTATTTAAAATTCTGCAAAGAATTTGATATTACACCGAAAATCGAGAACTTCACTGAAAATTATTTTACCGTTAATGCGGTAAAACTATATCATTCCGGCGTGGATTTAAATACAGTAAAAGACAACTTGAAAAACATCTCCCCCAAGCAGCAGTTTACCGTAGAATTCGTTAAACAATTTAAAGATTATCTAAACTGGAAGGATATTTACCTACGGTCCAAATTATCGGAAGACTTCTTAAGAGAGCTCGGACATTCCTTAGACTGGAAATCCATTTCTCGGTACCAGACGTTATCAGAAGGTATTATAAGTAGATTTAAAAATATGGTGGAATGGGAAGGAATTTGTACATACCAGAAGCTTACAGAAAAATTCTTACGTGACTTTACTGATCACATTGATTGGGAAGCTATCTCTACAAGTCAGAAATTGTCAGAAGAATTCATACGTGACTTTCAAGATCGCCTTCATTGGCGACATATCTCTGCATCTCAGAAATTGTCCGAAAAATTTATACGTGACTTTCAGGATCGCATTGATTGGCAACTTGTCATTGCAAATCCGGAAGTATCTGAAGAATTCATACGTGACTTTAAAGATCGCGTTGATTGGATATTTATCTCTGGTTTTCGGACATTGTCGGAAGAATTCATACATGACTTTAAAGATCGTGTTGATTGGGACCTTATCTCTGGAAGTCAGATATTGTCGGAAGAATTCATACGTGACTTTAAAGATCGCGTTCATTGGGAACTTATCTCTATATGTCAGAAACTGTCGGAACAATTCATACGTGAATTTAAAGATCGCGTTTTTTGGACACATATCGCTCAAAATCAGAAATTATCGGAAGAATTCATACGTGACTTTCAAGATCGCCTTAATTGGAAAGCTATCTCTGGACATCAAAAATTGTCGGAAGACTTCATGCGTGAGTTTCAAGATCGCGTTCATTGGGCAACTATCTCTGAACGTCAGAAATTGTTGGAAGAATTCATACGTGACTTTCAAGATCGCCTTCATTGGAAAGCTATCTCCAGACATCAGAATTTGTCGGAAGACTTCATACGTGAGTTTCAAGATCGCGTTCATTGGACAACTATCTCTGAACATCAGAAATTGTCGGAAGAATTCATACGTGACTTTAAAGATCGCGTTGATTGGGCAAGTATCTCTGAACGTCAGAAATTGTCAGGAGAATTCATACGTGACTTTAAAGATAGCGATGAACGGGAACCTACTATCATCAAAAGTTATCTCGAAGCTTTGCACACGAATACCAAGATTATTTAAGTAGTTTTTCCTAACACCATTTCCCTTTGTTTTCATAGTGATAAATTCCTAATACAGTATTTCTAGCTATTATACTTCATACTTGTATCCTTTTTTTTTAAATGATTGGGAGCATTAGACGGAAGACTGAGGATTATTTCCAACTGATAATCATATTACTTACTACCAACAGTGGATATCACCGGTGCAGTTGTACTGTACTTTAACCCTTTTCTCTGTACACGATTCATTACTTTATACGCTGACCCAATTGTAGAATATTTTTACATTTCAGACCAATAATTATTAGTTATTGTATTAATATCTAATTTCTTCCGTCAAAGTAAACTATTGTATTTTCAGTTCATACAGTGTAAGCATTATTTATAAAACTGTTATAATTCATAATATAACTTTGTAATATAATTTATCTGTAAATATATTTTCTGTTGTTTATGTAATCTTGTTGTTTCCACGTTACTTATTGAAAGCAATGTTTGAACTAAGTGAGATAATTGTTCTTTCAGAACATCCTGTCAATAAGGTAACTGGTATACATTGTGTCATTTTTCTATTTTTGATGAGTCTACCTAAATATTACAAAAACATAGAGATCACACATTTGATTGTTTAAAATATACAGGATGTTTCATTTACAAAGGAACCACCGCTTCTTCAATAGAGATGTAAAAGAGTCTGGTTGTATTGTCTTGCTAATAGCAAAAATGATTTGACACAGTGCTGGATCGGGTGAAGCAGAAGATCTAGCGTGCAACAGAATTAACCCAAGACTTCTATTTTAAATTCTAAAAGAAAGAGTAACTTTGCCCTACGAAGAATGTCTAGATCCAGCATTAATTTGGCAAAGCATACTAGCTGTTTACATGATCGTTGGTTGTGCACTGCAAGAAAATGTTCTCATTCTCTGTTATCAGTGGTCATACCGCCAGTAAGAATTTTCCAATTCGACTATTAATAAGAACTTAAAAGTTTATAAAAAGTGAAAGACATTAACTTTCGACTTGTTTGGAATACATTCTGCTGAGGTTGTAAAACTTAAATGGTATCTCATAATTGGTCTGAGGTACGTAAAAAGGTATTTTCAAATAAGACCGGTATGGACTATACCTTTATGCTTTTTAGTACACAAATGGTAGGTTCAATGTTTTTTAATTTAAAATTCACGTTCTTTAAATTTTAAGAATGTCCCAAAAAACTAAAAAAAATGAAATTTTTGTTTAGTTTCAAATAAATATATAGAATAAGAAATAAACAAATAAATTAATTCATCATAATTTCCATTAGAACTGGAACTGAACAACTGTTTTAATCGGAATTGAAAGAAATCTTAATTAAAACTAACAAAATTATGATGAATGTATATATTTGCATAAACCATTGTTTATATATTCTTTCTTTTTTTACTAATCATTCTATTCTATATTCTCATGTTTTTAAATTTAAATTAAACACTAATATCTACTTTAAGATCTTTCTAATTATTTTTAAATTAAAAAACTCGTTGTATTTGCAAAATTCAAATTAAAAAATAAGCCTGACAGTTTGTGTGCTAAAAAACACAGGATGGTGCATTCGATTCTGCGCCATAGGAAATTCCTGCTTCTCACAATGTTGTCAAAGCAAATTCTTAATATGTAGCTAGGTAGGTAATCAGCTTTCATTAAAAAAAAAAAGAAATTAGTAAATTACTAATTGCAGATATAGCAAATAGCACACAAAATGTCGACCAAGATACGAAGATAATTTTGATTGCTTGGGTTATTGTGCAGTAATCAACAGTGAATTGTTCTAACATTTAATTATTGTTTAAAAGTTTGATACTAGAAGTTTTTAAAGAGACAGACTTTGATTAATTTGTAGAAATTTGACGAATAAGATTCACCTAAAACTTCGCAAAGAGGATTTTGCAGACAAAACATTGCATGGAAATTAAGTAAGCAACTGTCTAGAACATGGATAAATAATTTCTTGTAAGAGTTTTTCGTCAATGTTGGGCATAATTTATGCTGTCTGTTTAACTCAGCAGCTCCACAAAAATTAGTTTTGTTTAAAAAGAAAATTTGACAACGCTGGGCTACTGTAAAAATTATCGGTAAAGAGTGAATTTGTTTAAGTAAGGCGTCATACATAAGTGTAGCTACATTTCCTGAAGCACCTAACACTTACATTCGCTACCAGAATGTTATAAAGTCTATGACAATGCGGGTTTCGCAATGGCATAAAACAGCTTTATTCCAAAACGGTGTTTCTTGGTCTTAATATGTTGATTAGAACTTTGACGTACTTAAAAAGTACTACACTCTCACTAATAACAAGACTGGAAAGAATAGAATTGTGACTTGAATCTTTTCTTGTACAAGCGATTGTCGGGTTAGGTTTTTTTTATTATTTGCAAAATACAAATATTGAAGAATCTGGAAATATATATCCCTCTGGAAAGATTGGGAAATGTAATAGAAGATAAAGAGACTTTCACTTTGAACTTCTTGTTTCTGAACATAGCCATTGTCACATTAATAGACGTGGAAAATTCGTTTAAATCCAGCTCTTTCCATTTTGTTTCTTTCTGCTGTGTTGCATACCAATTGCATTCTAAAACTATGTTTTGAGCTACGTCTTCTATAGAAAAATTAAATAAATAATCTATTTCAGATGAAGTTTCCAGCGTATAGTTATTAACTAGTAATCCAACTCTTCTTGCATCTTCCTCTATCGTTCTCATTTCTCTCTCTGCTTTGCCGTTCTGCTCTGAAGAGTACACAGAAGATTTTTCATAACGTATTCCTTTTTGCTCTAATAATTTTTTTAGCTTTGAGTTAATGAACTCTAGGCCATTATCAGTGCGTAAAGTAAGAACTTTATCTCTTGTCTGTTTTTCAACCAAAGTTATAGAATTTTCAATCTTTTCTTTTATTTCTGATTTATTCTTCAAGAAATGGCAAATATTATGTTCTGGAAAATCGTCTTTTAGCAACAGAAAATACTTTACTATTACTACAAATGATACTTCAAAAGGGCAGTGCAAATCTCCATGAATTAATTAACGCGTCTTCTCTCTCACTTTCAGCAATGCTAAACGACACTAATGGTTGGCGTCGTGTTGCCCATACAACAGGTCCACCTCCAAACATCGTAGGTAGCCAGATGTGCTCCTTTGGGTTTCTGGGCCAGTTGCATAATCTGCATCGCTGTACGCTTCAATAGTGAAGGAGTAATCATTTCTTTTGAGTTTCTGAACACCCAGCTCTGTGAGTTTGCCCATGTTACACGAGACAATATTGACAGAAGAAGCAATATCAGGTCTAAATCTGTTATGCAGGTAAAAGAGGCTGTCAATAACTTCTCTTACTGGGAATCTAACCTTACCTATTTTAATTTCTTGTTTTCTGTTTTCTATTACAGAAGGTGTTTTTACAGAATTCTATGTTGAATTACTTTAAAAGTTTAGTAGTGTAACCTGTTTGATGTCTTCTTCATTAAATATCAGAAATCTTACAAAAGTCTCTGGTTTATCCATTTTGTTAACTTCAAATTCTGATTGCAGTTTCTTTAAAAGACCATTAGCTTTATCTTCAGAATCAGAAATAATCAGTCCATCATCGACTTGTATAACTAAAAATAGGTCATTTGTTGAATCTTTGCACACTGATTTATCTGTTATCATTCAATTTAATCTATTTCTCTTTAAGAAATCCACTAGTATTTTATTCCCCTGGAATGCTGTCTTTTTGAGCCCGTACAAAAAATTTTTCAGTTTACAGACATATGCGAATGTTTCCTCGTATCCTTCTGGTAAAGAAATATAAAGATCTTTTTCTAAGTTCCCATACAAAAAAGCCGTTTTAATGTCAAACTGTTTCATTATCATATCTTTGGAGACAGCTTAAGCTATTAAAAGTCTAAGACTACTTTCGGAGGCTACTGGGTTGAACGTTTCGTCACAATCTTCTTGTTTTTACTTACATCCTCTTACAACGAGTCTGGCTTTGGAGTCACTGTTTTTCTTTATTTTAAAAATCCAACAAACTCAAAAGCTTCATTCTTCTCAAGAGATTGCTCTTCTTCATTGATCGATTTTATCCACGCTTCTTTTTTTTTTTACTTTAACTGCTTCCTTAAGACAAGGCATATTACCTTCGTTATATCAACATGAATCTAAGGGGAAAAAGCTGTAATTAATTAAAACGAACATGCCTTTGCAAATGTGACATTGAAACGGTTTCTTGCCACTATGAACACTAATGTGCTTTTGTAAATTGTTTCTGTACAAATTTGCACTTTCATTTGTTACATTGGAACGCCATGAACAACTGATAAACTATTAGATAATTAATATGAATTATTGTTAGAAGTAAATGTTATGGGTGAAAAGTAATACAAGACAAACATCCTACTTATCTTAAAAATCTATTTCCAGTTTAGTGCAGGGTGCTAATTATTATCGTAATCATGATATACGTTTTTTTGTGATGATTACATTTTTAATTACAACTGAAATTTTTGAAACCCAATAGGCAACCCTTCCTACATTTTTTTTCTTTCCTTATCTTAAACATCTTCTTTCCTGCGTATTATATATTTTGTCGGTTTTATCGAAGCTTTCGTCACGGGTGATATTTTTACGCTTCTTGTACCCAACAAATATTATTTTACTTTAAAACTACTTGAATATGCTATGGCGACTGAATACAGGACAGTTGAATTTTCCCTGTTTTTTTGTTCATAGTGGTTCATAAGTAATTTTTCTTAATAATGAAGTACAATACGTAATAATGTACTGTAAATATTGACGTATTTTATATTGTTTGATTATTATCGCATCCCTTCAGTTTAAGCTGCCCTTTCTATGAGTGTATACTTATGCGTCTTCCCTATTTGAAAGTAAATACAGTAAAACCCGCTTATTGGAATAACGTTTGGACAAAGCAGGATTATTCCATAACCGGTATATTCCATTAACCGACTTTAGGATTGTCAGAATTCTGCAAAACAAAATGAGGTTATTGCACATCGCTTGAGATTTATACTATGTAACTTTCAGCGTTATTTATCACAGCTTTAAGTAAAGTAAAAGTAAGGATACTGTATTAATTATTTATTGAAGCAATTATTAAATCTAATTTAATTACAATGTCCATTAATTAGATTAAAATTATGTTTTTACAAAAAAGGGAAAAATTTTATTTATGGTACCTACATAGAATCAAATTTAAATAAGAGGAAGTAAAAAGAAAGAACCGACAAAATCTTGAAATGCTAAACATCATACTCTAAAAAAGATTAAAAGCATTAGAAAAGGCTTAAATACCAGTTTAAGTAAATTTATTTAACAATGGTACAAGAAAAAAACATCCACTCTCAGATGTATTATTAGAGACTGATAGATTTATGACGCCCTTGTACCGTTATGTTTCAAGAAAGTGACATCAGTCATAAACCATAATTTGTCGACTATTATTATATTCTATTATGCGATATTCTTTTAAGCGAAAAAGTTTGTTAAGGATACAATACACTGACCGGCAAAATTAATGCACAATAAAACAAAGGTTAACATTTTTCTAAAGTCTATAAAGCATTTGTAAAAAAAGAACAAGAAACAAAGTTGTGTACATGTATTTTTTCTATGTAAAAATGTAATTTAATTGAAACTAAGTTACTTTTTATATTCAATAAATTTGCATGACAATTATAGCCGTTTGACAACAAGATATCTTTCATAAAAAAAACATACGTTAATCTTCCCCGTCAATGTATATAACGAATAAGAAATAAAATAAAAAAAAGTATTTATTTACTTATTTTTAAAAGTAGCACAGTTACCTAAACGAATTTGAAGTAGAAATAGCATTCTCGGAAAAATCCCTTTTTCTGTAAACTACGCAGGTAATAACCTTTTGTTATATACCATATTATTCTTCCTCTACGAGGTTAGGCTTTTCTTCACGTAAATATGTCTGTCAATTTTAAGTGCACGTCTGCGTCCCTCAGAAACTTCCTAAACTGGTGCTTAGCGCTCTTAAATGAAATTATAATTCTTTATTAGTTTAGTAAAATTATTTCTCTTGTGTGTTAGGAATTTAACAATTAACAATATAAATTTGAAAAATTACAAAATCTTTTCCCAATCACGATCACAAAAGAACTTTTTAGTAACCCTCTAAAAAAATTTAAGGTGCCACAAGCAAGACCATTAAGGAAAACGGAGAAATAATTAAAAATTAAAAATTCTTATGAGGACAACTATATATTTTCTGTTTTTTAGTTTAATTTATCTCTTGTTTCTGACATGCACAATTCCCCTTAAATTCTACAAGTAGCAATACCAACTAATTTGTTTCTTTATATTTCACATTAAATACTAAATTAAATGTAAATGCAGGTTTCTAGTGCAAAATGTTTCCAAATTTATAACTTTTATCAACTCAGATAGTTATTGTGGGTACTAATTAACGGTACCTAAAAATTACATTGCTCAATGTCTCTGTCATTTGGGAGAAAGATTCTTAAACTGTTAAGGTGCCTGTGAACGCTTGAAATTCAACTCAAATTTGGTTCTCTGAATTTTTCGTCTCAAATGCTTATTCTTATATATTTTTTTAAATAATCTTCATATTTCTCTTCATGAAGGTTTCAACTAGAGTGGAAACTATAAAAGGCTAATTACTGATATTGTTTACA
>VTPC01091024.1:246728-257173 GCA_011009095.1 Ignelater luminosus | reverse complement strand
ATGGGCACCACATATTTGTTGTGTTTCTTGTGCAAATCGCCTTCGACAGTGGATAAAAGGTTCCCGTGTATGTACACCCTTCGCAGTACCTGTGATATGGATGGAACAAAAGGATCATCTAACCGATTGTTACTTCTGCATAACAAAGATAGCAAGCAGGCTTCTCTGCAAAAAATAAAAAAACTGTTGTGGATCCTAATTTAACATCGTCGACAAGACCCGTTGACCATTGTACTGATCTTCCAGTATCTGTGCCGTCAGAAACATTTAAGCATCAAATGAAGAAAATGTAGACATTGTTTCTAGCAATGATCCAGTTTATTCCTTCAGATCCCACTGATCCACATTTGATCACACAGGCACAACTAAACGATTTAGTTCGTGATTTGAACTTCAGCAAAAGCAAAGCCCATTGAAAAGTTGGAGTTTATTGGTACACAGTACCAAAATTAGTCATTTCCGTAACCGCGAAAAGAAGTTTTCTGAGTTTTATTCTATGGACGACAATATTACCTACTGCAGCGATATTGGCGGTTTGATGGAAACCCTTGGACGTAAACACAAACCAGAAGAATGGCGACTATTCATTGATGCATCTAAATTTAGATTGAAAGCATTTCTATTGCACAATGGCAATGCATTGCCTTCAGTTCTCATTGCATACTTAGTTCACCTAAAGGAATCTTACGAAACTATGAAATGGATTTTAACAAGCGTAGATTATAAACGATACGAGTGGAAAATCTGTGGAGATTGGAAAGTTATAGCTTTGTTATTAGGAATGCAACTGGGATTTACAAAATACAGTTGCTTTTGTACGAGTGGAATAGTCGTGCTAAATCGCAGCATTATATTGTGAAAAGTTGACCAAGTAAACAGATAGTTGTGGGAGAAAAAATATTTTACATGAAAGCCTTGTGGATAGAAACAATATCTATTTGCCTCCATTGCATATAAAGATAAGGCTGATTAAGAATTTTGTAAAAGGTATGGACCGTGGCAGAAGAGGTTTTCAGTACATAAAAGAAAAATTTCCAAAAATCAGTGAAGCTAAGATAAAGGAGGGCATACTTGTGGGTCTTCAAATTCGGCAATTAATGAATGACAGCGGTTTCCATGAGGTTCTACAAGGAAAAGAAAAGGTGGCGCGGATTTGTTTCAAATCTGTCGTAAAGGGCTTTCTGGGCAACAACAAAGCGGAAAATTTCAAAAACCTCGTCGACGAAATGTTGACAGCTTACCATAAAAGGGGATGCAATATGTCGCTAAAGATGCATTATTTAAATCCCCATTTGGATTTTTTCCAGACAATTTGGGAGCTGTAAGTAATGAGCATGGGGAGCATTTCCATCAAGACCTTCCAACGTTGGAAAACCGGTACCAGGGAAGATGGAATTCCAACATGTTGGGTAATTACTGTTGGTTACTGATTAGAGAAGACCCTGCTACATCATTACACAAAAGAAAACTGTCAAATAGAATATTTTAATGGGTATTATGTACATTTTGTAATATAAAATGCATCTGATTACTTTAGCGTTTTATTTCGAAAAAAATCATGTTTTTCTCGGAAACTATGCGTGTTAGGGAAAAACGAAATGCAGAGAAAATGATTCAAGATCACCTATTTGTAACTAGGGACCAGAAAAAAAAGTTTCAATTTGTTAATCAGTGTAGTTAGTCTCTACAAATCTTTACAACAAAAGTTGAAGGATAGACCTGGGTAGTGGAGTGGTGAGTATACCCGCCACCAATACACGTTTCGTAATGTAAAGAGCAGGAAACCATACCGGACCGATGACATAGATTCGAATTGAATTCACTATTTTAGTTTCCCCCAGGGTAAGATAACTTCGATTCTTCGTGCCTTTTGAAATCCTTTTTCATTTCAGCAAATGCTATTTGTACTGAAAAGCAATACATTTTTATACTTTTATTATTTTGTCATTATTTTAACACCATATTAAATTAATACTACGCGGTATAGGGTCATTATTTTAAATTTATCTCTAAGTTATATTTGCGCGCTTTGACAGCCAGCTTTAATTACAACTCTACGTGTTGCGAAATACGAGTATGTTTACAAACAAATCGATCTAAAATAGGCATTTGAATGAAATTCTATAATTTTAAAAAGGAAACACATACGCCGCAGTAATTACTGCTTTCAATGAAATGAAATTTATGGATGTTTATAAAACATAACCTTTAGTGGACAATTAAAAAGGGAACAATTATTCAAATTTAATTAATAGTAATGATAAGGTAATTAACTTACTTTTATAATATTAAGATTTTAATCATCCAATCAAACCTTTCTTTATTAATTTCAATTATCTTCTACTCAATTATAAGAAAAATGATTTTAATTAGAAATGTTTTTAAAATTATTAATAATAATAATAATAATAACAAACGCCTTTATTTTTTTATATTTTATGATTACAATTACAGCTGGTAGGATCCGCACTGCTCTTCCACTATTTATTTATTTAAACTATATTTGTGGTATCCAATTTAAAAACAGAAATACAGAATAAATAATAAAAAATAAATTGACTTAAAAGTCATCTTTGCATGATTTGCACAGTTGAATTACTAAATAAACTTGAATACGATTAAAGAAAACAAAATTTTTGATGGTGAATCATTGTGTAAAATACAAATTAAGATACATGCACCGAAAAATTACTTCGACTACTTACAGAATAGAAATTCATTTAGTACTTGAACATTATTAGTATCCATACAAAGAAGGGGTTTCTGAAAATACTGTTTAAACATTTACACGTGTTAAACTATTGTTTTATTATGGTACGCTTGGTTATTCTTAACAATACTAACGTAACTGAAAGAAGGAACCTCTTTTTAACATCGCTTTTAGTTCAAAACTTAAGTAAGTTGAACTAACTGCTCTTGTATGTGTTACTACAACTATTAAGTTTCTTGTAAAAGGAGTTTCAGGAACGACTTTACGTTTCTTTAATACATCCGATGAACCGGAATAAAACTCGTGTGTTATTATATGGTTAGCTATAGAAAATCAGAAATTCCGAATTCAAGTTAATAAATAAGGTCGTCGAACCATAAAGTATAACCAATAGTCAGTCAATAGTAAAAAGTGTGAGTTGGTATCGACGGCGCGGCGGTGGCGGACTTTGTTAGTGGTCTGTAATGAATGCAGCAGGCGAAGTGGCGCGATGGCCCATAAGACGCGCTCTTTATGATGACGGGCCCACGGCCTGTCGCTTTACAGCCGTACTGTCATTTACTGCTATCGGCCTTATTTACAACAGGCTATGCAATCATAATGCTTATAAGATGGGAACTCGCTTCTCACCTATGCGTCGTAAATATTCTCTGACGGGAATGTTTCGAATTTTTCATTGTGTTTTGATTGGATGATAGCGGCGTACCCGATTGCGCCCATTACCAAGTATGGCCATAAAATAACCTATAAAATATATTGGGATGCGTGAAGAGCATCCGTATATAACAAATTCCATAAGTCCATGGAACGCGATCATGTGCGAGTGTGGAAGAGTTGCGACAGCTCAGCGTGTGCAGGTGACCCCTGATGATGTACGGTGAGAGCAATGCACCACGCTCCTTACATAACACGATAGGTACGTTTCCTGACGCAGCATTCATGTCATCAGATCATAATCGTCAATACTGCCTCTGGTGTATAATACAATTTCTTTTTCTAGCGGAATTCCTTTAAATCTGAAACACTTTTATGCTGCATAACCTCTAGAACTCAAGAACAGCTTTGACTTTAACAGGAGATTATTCTTCCTCTAAAGACAGAATCATCTTGTTATTAATGAGTTTCCTTGCCGCTTAAATAGACTTAATTTGAATTAGTGTAGAATAGATGCTGGTGCTTAATAATATGCGAGTGCAGAGTTACTAGTTATACGTTTTGTTACTTTAATCCTATTCTAAAGAGATCACAATGCAAGCCGAAACAAATTGCTATCTTCACTGCTACGTTTCATAGCTTATGCGGAATGCAATAGCTTGGTCAACAAAAATTCTTTTTGTCCTAGCTTATCTTGGAGTATGTCAGTGAAATTGCTTTAACTCCCCGAGCACGCATTTGTAACTTTCAACTAGACGTAGCATGTTCATTAGTATAATGATGTCAGAAACACCTGCAGTACTCTGGTTAAAACTCTTAAATCGTTAGATGTTGAATGCTTTATAAAGAAGTTTATTTTTTGCTGGTAAATACATATTGTATTTAGAACTGCAGTGTGTTGTTTCCAATACGAGGTAATCTCATGTAATGAACTTCGACCGATTCAGAATTGAAAAGCCAAAAATTCCTATACTGAGCGATACATTTAGGTAAGGAGAAGAATCTCAATTTATTTGATCAGACTGTTTTAGTTTCGAGTTCCTCTATACCCAATACTAGGCTAGATGATCTTGAACATGCAATGCTGCACTCAACTTTATCAACTTAATATCTGAAACAAGACATTTTTGAGATTTGGGATCAAATTCACGGGGTCATATGACCCAGTAGTTGGTGTCCAAAATAAAAAAAGGACCAAGTTTGAGCAAGATCTTCGATTTGTAATTTTTTCTAGGATTCTATAGATTTGAACCTGATGAAGACTATCTAGTGTTGTTTTTTATTTTGATAACGCAACTATTGCTACACTGCCTTTAATTTTGAAATAGATTCTTTTCAAGTTTGTCTTATAACATTAAAAGTAATTATTCTTTAATACTTAACACTGAGCATGATTTTCTGATTATTTACGTCTTGAGCCAAAAGCAATTGATGTTTAAAAATTGACGGTATGGAGCGTCGAAACTGTTTGATAGAAAAATCTTTTTAGGGAATACTGGGATAAGATGGCCATAAGTAAGTAACGTACTTCAATGTTTTGAAAAACTACCTCTTATCATGCTCTTCCTCTCCCACACACCTTCTGTGGATAAACAGCGAAGATTTAGATACGAAGGTTACCCAGTCCATGCAGATAATCAGAAACGTTAACTATACGTATAAAATTACAGCAATACCTCAATTTACGCTACCCCAATTTATGCGAATTCGCAGATACGCGGTTTTTAAATCTTCTCGTCGATTCATATTTTGTTGACAGAAGGCCTCAGTTCAATTGAAGAAGAATGTGTTGTTACCTCGTCACAATCTGTTGTCAACGCAGTGATTATGAAGGGATGTGGTCAAATGCGTTAATTAGATGACAAACGATTTTTTAGAAATTAATTAATTGATAGTTACCTGTATTCTGCACGGTGACCCAACCGCTTTACCTATGCTTGATTTGGTCATAATTTGATTTATGATAGTTTTTCAGTTCAACGTGATCCGTACTTACTTGGGATAATGAGACAAATAAGGCATTGTCGATTGTAAAATCAGGATATCGATACCTATAAATATTTACTTATGAGACAGCATCTAGAAATCTCTGAGTTTTGCATCGTGTTTTTTGGATTTTATGTTAATAAAGATTTACAATACCTAAGTATTGTAGTGACTGCACATGGTCAAGTGGTGCCTTTGTTGGTAACTGGAAAAATAAGTTCTGTGTGTATCAACATTCATAAGACTGTATATAGAGGATTTAAACAGACCATTATCAACCTTAAAACACCAACCACTATTTTAGAAGTACCATGTGAAACCAACCCACATGCTATTGTTCAAACATTTCCAAGACTGTACATGTGCATTTGCCAACATTGGTTCATGTTGCTGGAGACAAATGCGTGCTGTATAGGAGGTAGGGCAGCATTGGGCAGTCGGGAGGTTCGGGCCCCACCTCGTAAATCGAGATTTATAGAAGATATTTAATTTTGTTTACTATAGTAGTTTAGTTTAGTAACTGGCAACACCGCTCAACCGAGTGTCATCTGTCATTTCGTTTAGTTGTCAAAGTCACATTCGATCGATAGTTTCGTCAGCGCTAAAGTAAATATTTTGTTGTGATTTAGAAGAAAATAACAAAGCAATCTGCGAGAGAGTGTAAGTTTCTTTGTTTTCCTGTAAATTGAGGTAGAACATTTGACAAAAAAAAACATATTTAAGTTTAGTTGGATATTTAAAACAGAATGGCGCCGATATCCAATCAAATCTTCACCAATAATGAAGAGAAAAAGATGTCAGAGTATCTCACAACATCTTCAAAACTAAATTGTGGATTGTCAAAAGTCCAGACGCGTCAATTGGCTTTCGACTATGCTTGCGCAATACAGAAAAAAGTACCAGAAAATTGGACTAAAAATAAAATTGCATCGAAAGACTGGCTAAGAGACTTTCTCAATCGTCAACCACAGCAACTTTTGACGGAAGAAAATCAGAGTCAAGTGGATCCAACAAGTTCAAATAACACGGCAACCTCTTTGCCTTTCCAGCTTGAATTTCCAATTAGGAACCCAACTGAAGAAGCTGAGACAATAACTCCTGATTCCGTAAGACCATATCCGAAGGCTGGCCCTAGGAAACTGATCGGTATGAAACGGAAGAAAGGAAAAACTAGAATATTGACCGACACACCCGAGAAGAGACTAATAGAAATGGCAGAACAAGAAAGACAAAGGAAAAATAAGATTAAAGAAAACAGAGAAAATAACTCTAAAAAGACAGGAAAGAAAAGAATACCTAAACTTGTTGAAGAATTGACATCAAAAGGAGAGAAAAACAGGATATAGGATATAGAAAATGATTCTCTTTCTGATAAAACTTTCGTTGAAGAAGATTTTGATGAGGATGATGTTATTGTTTTGCACGGGAATTTCCAAGTCAACGATTTTGTGCTAGTCAAATTTGATACAAAAAAATGTCTATCACTATGTTGGGCGAATTGAAGAAGTTAGTAACTCTATGGCGATTATTAAATTTATGCCTATGAGTAAGATACGAAATACATTTATATACCCTGATATTGAAGATATATCAAGCGTCGCATTGAATGACATTAAAACCAAAGTGCCGGTACTAACTACATGGACTAAACGTGGGAGCTTAAAATATACGTTTGAGAAGTCCATCTGGGGTTTCTTTGAAGTTTACTGTAAGAGATTGATGTTATGTATGTTGTTTATGTGTAAGAGATTGATTTTACATGGCAAGATTTGATAGTTATATTATATAATATTGAAGTTATTTAACAATATGAGGCGTAAAATATACAATGCCCAAACCTCCCACAGAGGTGCCCAAACCATCCGACCACTGGGAGGATTGGGCACTTTTGACAGGGTTTAGAAATTCTCTTGTAACTTTGAGACTGATTATAGTTAGAAAACCGTTCTTTGAAATAATTTAAGCCAAATATGTGTGCTACTGATATCAGAAATAAAAATTTGATTCTGTAACAAAATGATAGTTTTATTACCACTTATGTAAAAAAGTGCCCAATGCTCCCCTACCTCCCTACATCAAAGGTCTGCAAAAACGTATCGACCGACCCGAAAAGCCGGAAATGTCAACGATCAAATATTTCTTTGGTACCACTGGAACGATTTTCATACTTTTTGTGATTTCCACAAGCTCGAAGTCACTTCTCCACTTAATAAGTCTTCTTAGTTTAGAGACCGATGAGTCGGCTTCCGTTGAGCAAAAGAAATCGAATTCTTGTTAGAGGATAATTTTGAAATAATATTCTAAAGAATAAAGACATTTACAGAATGCCCAAATAAATTAGTCTGAAGCCGACATTTCATATTTAGCCAAGACGAATTTACATACTGAAGGATTTTAATAATAATCTTGCTGTAATTATTTTACAAAAGTATGCAGGGAGGCAAATATTCAAAATGTGTTACTTCGCAGTGCCCAACCCTTCTTTAATGGATATGATATACCTACTAGAAAAGCAAGATATTCGTTTCATAACCAGTCCTCGTGCAAGATTTATTATTTGTACTTTTTTACGATGAATGACATACACAGAAAAAACGTGGTCAGCTAACCCTTGCTTTTTTTTAACGAGTACATGTATTGATTGTGTGGTAAGTGCCTCTATAAAAAAGGTATTTTTGTTGTCAAGGTTTTAATCAATCAAAAAAGTGGTGCAACAAAAGTTCTTGTCGCGTAGATAATAATATTTATATCAAACAAGGTTATCCCGTGTAGATTTTATAATTAAAAGTAGGTGGGTCCTGCCAAACCTTTCACTATGTATGGTAACTCATTGTTGAAATGAAAGCTTTTTGCAGTCAATATATTTTAATCATAGTTATTTTTTAATCACAACCTTTTATACTGCAGCTGGTAGAACAATGACTAAGGCACACAATGTGGGCCGATTGAGCTTAAGAATAATTTCTTAGCTACACATTTAGTAATAGAGTTGTGACGTTCTTAAGATTTATGGTCGCATTACAAAGCAACTTTAACTTGTCTCAACTTATAACGATAAAAGTCGCAGTTGATGTGGTTTCAAGTCTTAAGGGCAATTACTTAGCTACGCGAATGAATATGTATGAGAAATTTGCAAAAATGTTTTATTTTAGTTGAAAGTTATATTCTTTCCTGTCAGAATGATTAAATTAATTTTTATTTGTCGATCATTGATATGGAATTGAAGACGGTAATTCAAGTAATTCATTTATTGGTTGCCACATTATTCAGTAACCAACAATTTGAGAAAAGTAATTAAGGATTCATGGTGCAATTATAATTACACCACATCCTAGAATTTTCAAAATTAATAAGTAACTGTTATTTAACCATGAAAAATGTTGACAAAGATGAATTACAACATTCATTCCTACTTGAAGTAAATTTCAGTGGAAGTAAGGAAAATTTGAATTTAAGTTGTCAGTTATGTTTTTAAAGATTTATAGTGAAGACCGTACATTAACTACTTTGATTAATTAATGGAAAAGTTAATTACTTAACAACTTTTAGCAAGTTTATATAAGACTAGATGTAACATATTCGTAAGTTCGGAATGATTTTGAAAATATATTTCTTTCTATATCGTGTTTACTTAATTTATACAAGATGGTTATAAAACAAGTGCATGGGTGCTTGATTGACTGTTTGCTTCTGTCAACGTTTTCACTTAGCTCGCTTAAGAAGCTGTTCAAACAAACTACTTAATTAAGTGGGTTAAGTATTTGAATTAATTTAAGTGCCATTAGAAAGGCGAAGGGAACATCTAAAATAAAATAGCGTGTAGTAATAGTTAAAATATTGATAAACTTATAAAGATAATGTCCCACTTTAATCTTCCAATAATAATTATTTTGTTATTGTTTCTGTCAATTAAGGTTGTTTGTTCTTCTTTCACATATTGTTAGGTTGTTAAAGTGTCATAAACATTAACTTAATTAATATTGAATATATACATAAATCTCCCAACAGAACTAATTAATAATAACCCTAGTACGTGTGGGATCGTTTTATATTCTTTTCCTGTCGTAAACATTAATAATAATCATTATAATAAGCCAAAATCCAAATCTTCTGGTTCTTTATTAAGATTATAAGAAACTCCTTGGTTTTTTAAAATTGTTTTCAACGCAGTAACTGCTGGTATGTACTGCAATTTATTTAATAATAAACTTCGGCATGTTTTATTAGAAAAGTTCAGAAATAATTCCAAATATTTATTTCCACATTTCTATTACGTACTTTTCAAGGATTACATCTACGCATGTATTTTTACGTGTTTAAAAAATGCAATCAAGTCTGAAGCCGTATTCAAAGATTAAAATATTAGTATTTAACACAAAACATCAGTAGTGTTTTCATACTATACAGGGTTCTCCACTTGTAAGTAACATACACTTCTTTAAATTTGAAGGATATTTTGGTTTGACAAGCAGCTTCTAATGTTTACACGATGCTTTAGAGTATGTGATAAGTATTTCTTTTTGGTAATTTTAAAAACAAAAGAGAAAAATTTATCTGCGTGAAAATCGAGCATTCAGCTATGCATGATAATATCCAATAAATGAAAATCAATGAATTGAAACGAAGGAATTTTAGACTATAAGTGGTTCAGACTTTAAAACAGCTCTACAAGTTGAAAAATACTTCGTTCTGAAGAGATAATCGAAAGAACATTGGTTGTCCTCATACCTGCACGATACTCTTCTGCCTATTGGTAAATATTATGACATTGTCCTTAAGAGATGTTAGATTTCCAAGCTATAATAATATGCTTTCATGGTCTCCTTTTGGCGCATAATCTACAAAATGCATAACAGAATTAAAATGTCAGTTTCTTATTAGAAACAAAAATTTCCTAAATTAAACATTAACACATTAAAATTTACTCTATTTGAAATAAAACCACAACCATTTGTAGAAATGGCAATGGCCTTAGTTTTGCATTAAAAGACTTCAGTCACATATTAGTCCAGGAAAATTAGTCATAAGAGTATCAAAAGTTCGAGAAAATTTGTGACAGGCTAGCTAAACCTTTGTATGCACATAGGTATTGTGG
>VTPC01091024.1:228147-241573 GCA_011009095.1 Ignelater luminosus | reverse complement strand
TGTTGTATGAAACATCACAAACAATGAATTGAATATTGTTGACAGATGACAGACGAAAAAAATAAGACATTTGGGACAGTTTAAAAATACTCCTAGCGACATCTGTGGTCTAATAACTGAAAGTCTCATTTCATAGGTATACACCTGGTAGAAAGTCCGCTTCAGCAGTTTTGGAATCTGTTAATGTTAGAATAGGGCTACCTGATGCATGCATATGCATTTCTGGGACACTCTGTATTTAAATGCAAATATGTGCTTTAAGCCGTACGTTATTAAAAATATCATAACCTACTCGAGGTGTTTTGTTTTTCCCGAACATACCATACAATCAAAGGAATGTCAGTACATGAAAGCCTTTTGACCAGTTTGCAATCTTTACGAAACGACTCGACGGCGATCTGTCTGGATGTTTTCATATTGAAAAGATACACTACTGTATAATTGTACAAAACAAAGCCAGCTCATCCTATGTGATGATACTTCATTTCATTTTTATCATCCATGTTAGATGTTCAAACCACTAAGATGTGTCGTATTCATTATATGGTTGAAAAAAGTAGTATACGTTGGTTGTTTCAAAAGTTTTGAGATTTGATGAAACCAAAAGCAATTGATGAAATATTTTTATTGGATTTTATAGCGTAGCTTGTTCTGAGTTGTCAGGCTAAGTTGCAACCTGTTTCTGCTATACACTTGTTTTTTATAGTATTTCAAATTAAATGCTACAATGGAGTTGACAAGTGAGCATTTTCGTGCGATGATTTACTATGATTTCAAATGCGCGTTGAATGTGGATGAGTCTGTGAAAAGTTTAAATGATATTTTTGGTGAAGAAGTCCTTCTCGGGCAACAGTCATCGGTGGTACAGTGAATTTATACGAAGACGTACAACAATGACAGACGAAGAAAGAAGCGGACGACCTAACACTGCAGTCACTCCAGAAAATGTTAATGCCGTTGAAAATCTAATAAAAGATAATCGTCGATTAACTTGTTGAGAAATCCAGAATATTATCGGCATTGGATCGGCAGCAGTAGAAATCATTCAACACGAACACTTACGTGTTGAGAAACTTGTGCCCAGTTGAGTGCCACATTCTCTTATTCAAGGACAAAAAAGCGCACGAGTCGATTGGTGCCGTTGCGTGCTTAGGAAATTTGATGATAACAATTCTAAGCGCGTATTTGACATTGTTACTGGAGACGAAAGCTGGATATACCAATTTGATCCAGAATTAAAAGGAGAATCCCGAGTGTGGGTGTTCGAATGTGAAGAAAGACCAACAAAAGTAAGAAGAGCAAGAGGCGTTAAAAGAAAATGATCGTCAGTTTTTTTGCATCAGTGCCTCTTGAGACACAAAAGACTGTTACCGCTGAGTGGTATGGTTACCATCTGTCTACCATAAGTCTTTCGGGCGATCGAAGAAAAACTATGAAGGGCGGGATTGCGCGCATTCAACTTCATCACGACAATGCTGCTGCACATGCAGCCGGTGGAGCATCTGATTTTTTGTGGGATAATTTGATTTTCACGGTCGGCCAATTACCATATACTCCGGACTTGGTGCCGCGCGATTTCTTTTTATTCCCTAAAATAAAGAAAAAAGTTACAAAGGCGTCGTTTCGAGTCCCCTGAAAATGCGTTGGTGGTATTTGAAGAAGAGGTACGAGCATTGTCAGAAGAAACGTGAAAATTATATTTTGAAAACTATGTATAGATGCTGGTGATGAATACCTTGAACAAATTTAATAAAAAGCTTTTTAAAAAAAATACGTGTTTGATTCTCAAAATTTTTGAAACAACCAACGTATCTTTTCGTACGGACCACGTGGTCCTTCATTTTGAGCAACAACAACAAACAAAAACAGTGGTAAAGAATAGTAGTAAACTGTAGCGATGAAGGAAAATTATTTTGTACGTCTTGAAATATTTCGATGAAAGTGCACTGTCACGCTATATTTCAGGTGTGAGGCCGAAGCCTGAAAAAAAAGCTAAGAGCGTGAAAAGTAACAGCGCACCTGTATCAAACAAGATTTTTTGTAATCGTCTACACAGAAAGAGAAAAAACATTAATTTACTGTAATTTTTAAGGTTAACTTCGACAGACATTAAACTAGGTACAGAAATGAAAAAACTTATATTATATTTCCTTCTTCTTTATATTGAATACAACAAATCATGGATTCTGATCACCGGGAACTTGAGAACAGATTTTTAGTATGCCAATAAAGTGAGCACCCCCACTTCGTTAAAATTGAACCATTTTTTAACCATAATTTTAGACTAATTTTAGACAATTTTGGACCGGCTTCGATAAAGCGCTATAACAAAATCAAAAGTGGGGGTGCTAACTTGAGCTCAAGCTAGCACCCCCACTTTTGATTTTCGTGTAAATTTCCACAATTCGATAACTTTAACTACGCCATAATTTTAGACTAATTTCAGACTAATAATTAGTCATACAACCGATTTATGTAATCAACCCCTAACGGATTAATTCCACCCCCTAACATATGGAATATCTAAAATCGAATTAAATCGGGATAAAAACGTTACAAGAATTTTAACTAATCTTTCGTCAGTATTTGTGGAAATTCTTTTAACAGTTTCTATTAAATCTTTTTGGCTTTACGGGGAATCTTCTTTCTTTCTGCAATAGTTCTAGATTCGTTTTTCTTAATACATCCTATCTTGCCGATCATCTTGAAGTGACTCCCCTATACTTATCTTTCCTTATGTCAAAGTCAGGTCTCTTCTGAGTATTTAAGAAATAAAAAATCACTTGAACTGCATACAATATACATAACAATTTATAACTACACGTATATGTATAATTAAATTCATCCTTCTGATAAGACAAAAAATGGTCGAAATAAACTGCTCAACAATTGAAGTGGCCCACCAAAAAAAAAGATTATGTTTTCGTGTTTATTAGAAACAAAAAGGCATCAACGGTTGTTGACATGTCATTTATAAATAATTCTTTTATTTTGATGTAAGATTTGTTTTGTGGAATCATAAAAATTTCAGAATTGAATAATTTAGTTTCCGAGTGCGTAGGGACATAATTTATAAAATTTTCAAAAATCCGTTTTTTTTTCGATTTTTGCCACAGAATATCAAATATTTTGATAACAAATAATGCCAGTATGCCCTCTAATTGGTTAAGCGAAGATACTTTAAATCTAGCCTGCCGTTTAGTACAGCAAGGTAATTCTCAAAGAAAAGTTGGTCGATTACTATTGGGTTTTGTACATAAATGAAAATTCAACCAAATTTACAAAATTAATGTAGAATTATATATAAAAACAAAATCAAAGTTACCCATGGTCATTTTTCATAACTACTTGTGGTTTCTGTCTTTCTTTTTTTTTGATGGGCCACTTCAATTGTTAAGCAGTTTAGATCTCTCTAGAGGTACGTTGTACAATTTTCACATATTTAAAATTTCTAGAGCACACCTTTAATTATTATTAATTACAAACCGCGTTATTTGTTATTTCCATATTGTACCTCCGCTAATAATTTTAAATGTTTACTTCCGGTAATGGGAACGTATGTTACACACCCCATCTTTGAATAACCGTTACTGTTGCAATATACGTAATGTAACGAGAGAGGGCAAATGCTAAGAACCCCGAAGAAAGGGGGTATTTGAGAATGGAAATTTATTTCAAATTCTTAATTTTTTAACTTTCCACTGCTGTAGCTAGTTTACTGTAGACTTGAGTAAGAAGAGGCAGTGACCATAAAAACAGATGCAGTTACCCGATTTTAATTTATATGAATAAACCGTGAAGTGTAATATTCGTGTGTGGATTCGTCAGTGCAAACAGCTGCAGCAGACAGCGAGTTATATTAACTGGCATTTTGGCAGGATAGAATTAGTTTTTATTCTAACACTTGAAAATAAGTTTTTACCAAGCAAATTGTTGCTGTTCCATCAAGAATTAAAATAGAATTTTAAGATCACAGGGTGGTTATCAATTATTACAACTTCATTTTTAAAATTCTTTCACCTAACGATGTTTTAACCGTTATGGTTTAACGATGAGTCCTGTTATTAAGTTCTAATAATAAATCTACCCATTTTTATCTAAACAAACTATTGCGTAACCTGTCCTAAAAGTGGTCACACTATGTTAAAACGGACATAATAACACAGCATTAATATAGTAATAAAATAATAAAGTCGGCTTACCTGACCGACCACAGTGATTCATTTCTTAAAGAAAACGAAAAAGAATTGCCTAACCAATTTAACGCCATTTTAAAATTTTATTCTTGAATTATACACCGTAGTTTACAGATTGCGAATAAACTGTAAAACTGTAAAACCGTACATTGCGCATTGCGTAAAATAACGAACTTTGTATTTCAATGGTTATAGAACATATATCTAGATTAATCAAAAATGCAATTAATTAAAAGACGGATATTCATGAATTGAGTTTAACTATATTTCAGCGAATATTAAATTTTAATAAAACTGCAAATTGCAAATAATATAAAAACAAATAAAACTAAGTAATGTTATGATTAACCTCTTGCATTCGCATTATTTTGGTTTTTCCCTGCATGAAATGAATGGGATTTTAGAACCCATGTGAAAACAGTTTAGGAGTTGTGCTTAAAATTAAAAAAAATATGGTAGGATGGGAAATTAGCAGTCATTTCACATGCTTAATTTCCATAAAAAAGACTTCGAATGGAACATTATTTCGGAGGGTGCGTTTCGTACCCATACAGTTAATTCAAATTCGTTGCGTCACTCACATGTAGTAGACCGCAGCAATACAGAACAAATGAATAATTAATCGGCATGAACAAGAAGTACACCTGGATGGTACCGCCATTGAATACAAATTCAAATTGGATTATTTGTTTGTTTAATAATGACACCAAAATACTATTTGTGTTGTGATCACCAATCAGTGAATAGGAATGATAAATCTTTAATTTTTAAATAATAATAACCTCAGAATCTGCAATCAGGAAATAATTGAACTTCATGAGAGGAATTGAAATTACTCTGTAGGTATATAATAGTCAGATCTACATAATAATTATATTCACATTTTGTAGGTAGTTAGCAAATTAATAGGTTTTGTAGAAAATCAAGATCAGATAAAGGATGTATTTTACAATTTTCGCAACACAATAAAGGACCAAGAAAAGAAAATAAAAGGAGCTAACTAAAAATCAAAAGCGATACATAATTGAATGCTAATGTTATAACCAGATTGAATAAAAAGTGGTATGTGGCCCAAGGCACATTTCTACTTTTTTCTATAAACTCTATTTTAGTTTTATATTCTTAAATTTTTTTATTGCTTTTATTCGAAAAAATTCGAAGTTAATAATTGTGTGAAAATATTCTCTACGCCAAAAGATTCTATTCTTGGTATATTGTAATAAAAAACCTACATATTTGCTGCAATCTGTTATAATTGTCAATAAAATTACGAGCCAGTTTATAAATTATTTTATTAGTATGCTCACAGAAACGTTTTGCATGTACGTATGCCAGTTAACAAGCAATAAATTTGCTTTCTGCTTATATGTTCAATATAACGATTAACGTACTTTTTCCGACGTTTTCAAAATTTTCTACACATTAAGAGCTGAGCACCTTATTTGGTTCTTACGGCTTCAATAGCCCGAAGCTAAGAATTCCGTATATGGTACTCGTACTATTATACACACTGACCAAATGTTTTACTTACTACGTTGTGAAAAAAGTATGCAAGTTTACAATACGTTTTCCTACATATAAGGATTTCTGAGAATATTTTTTATTATAAAACGCGGTAACCTACAAGTAGTATTTCTTTGCAATTAATTCTCTTCTCTAACTGCTGAAATAAATAGTATGTGTCCTGGAAGTAGACATAAACTCAAAATAGACATTCAAAACCTGACAGATTAGATTATTTCTAGAAATGGTAGAAGCAGGAATTTTAGAACTGCCTTTTTCCTGTCGAGACTGATATGTTGCAGATATTTTAATCAAATTGAATCTACAACATAATGCTCGTTTCTGAAGAGTAATACCGTATAAAATTAGAAGTATACATCAAAAACGACTTCTAAGCCTATTTAATTTAAAACCTGAATTGGTAAGATCATCACAACTAAACAGTTTCCGTAATTACATTAGCTTTTGGTAACACAAAGAATTCTCTTTATTAAAAGAACAACCAAACAAAAACCTGTTTATTCAATTTCATCTAACCTTCTTTTATAGTTGCAATTCTACTAGATTCTTCTCCGTATGTTATAGTCTTCCTGTTAGTATTAGCGTGTTGTCGATATTTAAAGCATTTCCTATCATTTGTTACTTTTATTCATTTCCCTTCGGGAAGCGGAAAGAAAAATATGTTCCAGCTTTTCTAATTAATTGCCTCAGTTATAGAAATTTAAAGGTCTCTTTCCAGCCAAAGAGAATGAAACAAACTGGGCATTTGAATGTCTTGTCTAATTCACAAACAGTAACTAAAGGAAATTTAGAGAAAATTGTTTTGGGATCTGAATATGTTACTTCTTGAACCCGAATGTAATTTTCTCACCACGGACCTTATTGTTCAACTGAGGTCAGAAATCATAAAGTATCTGTTGATGAATATTACTATCACAGTAATTATTAAAACAAAAGATGTAGTACTGCTCCTTCATATTTTGTTGTCATTAGGTGGGAGAGGAGGAGTAAGCATATCTTATTAAACATAGTATTAATATGTTGTTGCGTTATTGGAAATGTAAAATTTTATTAATAACATAAGATGGAGGCTAAAAGTATTGAACATTAGAGCTGAGTATCAACGAATAGGAAAGCTGCAGGGCTTGCGATACGATTTAGAAAGATGGTTTTCTATTGAGACATAAATGATTAGATCAGCTACAGGAAGTTTTAAACCCTCCTCAAGGGAAAGAAAAGAAAGCTACTTTTAGGTAATTCTAAGAACTAGTTACTCTAAGGATCTGTTGGGGGATCCCTAGTGACATCACTACCCTTCAATTTTCCTATATCAGACCTTCTTGCAATTGAACCAAATTCTTATTTATCTGTGATATCATAGTGTTTTTCGCACAGTCAATGTGGCCTTGCCAGAAGTGGAATTTGAGCAATAATTACCTTTCTATTTACTATCATAAAATTCTTTTCGAGGTAAATTTGGTAAGTCACACAAATCGGGAGATATCCTTATCAGATCTAGGTAAGTACTCGAGTACTTTACTCTGATTACTCTGATTCCTATCTACGGTAGTTCGCTTGTCTCCTTTAGGAAGTCAGTAATTCTGACAAATCCCTCTTCAACTATAGTTAATGGTAACATGTTGTCGTGTAATATTTCTGCAATTTCCTGATCTCTAATGGGGTTTCGTTTCTGACTTGCTACAAGTTAAGTTACTGTGCTTAACTAGCGACCATTGGCTCCCGAAGAAGTATCTTGTGATTATGAAAGTGGACGAAATCTAGAAGTTTTATTACTAAATTATTACAACTGTAAAAGTCTTCATCGCCACAGCAGTAGCGCTGGCAATAACTGCTTCAGTGCTTCGTTGAGCAGTGTGAGTATTAAATTAGTAATCTTAATGCTGTGTGTGTGTAGAGTATACAGAAATCTTGGCGAGTCATTTTTGTTGTGGAGTTCTAGTTTCGTTAGAATACTAGGATTCAGTGTTAGTTACTTTTTTAACTAAAGGTTACTTTTTCTCTGGTTTGTAACTTTTTGTTACTTTTTTCATATTCCAGTTACTTTTATTACTTTTCCAATGAAAAATGTTCTTTTTTGAACTGTTTTCAAACATAAAACAAAAATTCTTAAAGTTGAAATAAAAAACATATTTCTCTTTAATACTGCTGCAACAGTTTGAATTTCTTCTTTTTTTTTGCTTACAAGAACTGTGAAATGTAACATATAGATGGCGTTCTTGTTAAATTCAAAAATCTGATACTGAAGGGGTAAGAATTGTAAACGTGCTGCGTACATGAGATTTTAACAACCTACAGAAACAAAATTTTCAGTTTTGTCGTTCAACAAAATACACTGGCGAACAAAAAATTTGGGTCACTTTGAAATTGTGATGTTCGCAAATTGTAAATCATCATACTAGTAGGCTCTGGGTCACTAGTCTTTGGAGAAATGTTATCTATGAGTATGGAGAAGACCAGGAGAAAGATATGTTCCAGTTTGTATTCACGAGCGACTTTCATTTGGTGGTGGGTCGGTCATGGTTTGGGCAGGAATCTCTTCACAAGCACACATAGATACAGAATGGAAGTTCTAGAAGATCATATTATGCCTTTCATGGCCACCATGGGCGAGTATGGCATTTTCATGCAAGATAATGCGAGACTTCACGTAGCGAGAGTTGTCAGAGAATATCTGGATGAGGTGGGCATTAGGCGGTTTGATTGGCCAGCACTCATGCTTTTCGATTCAATATTGACTGTTAACAATGAATTATAATTTTCAAATTGAAACTTAGAAAAGAAAATAACAAAAAAGCAACACAATTTCAAAGTGACATAATTTATGTGCTCGGCAGTGTATAATCTTTTTTGCAGTGCTGTCAACAAAAATAAATCATGGGCTACTGTTTTATAATTTGAAACAGATATTCAGGTTATAAATTAATTTAAATAAGGAGAGTTTGGAGTAGCTCGTGTTTGGTGTACTCGCATCTCGATTACTTTCGTGCGTAAAGAGGGACGCGAGGTTTTACGGCTGGGAATATTCAAGAAATATACAACAAAAGGCGGGAAGTAAGTGGCAGAGTGGGAATGAAGTATGGGAGGTATGAGCTAGTGATGCTGTTGCTTTGTGTTTTGTCTCGCTTGGGTAATTGTGAGACGTTCGTGGTCTTGTGACGGCCCCGTCTCGATCTTTGCCCTTCTCCGGGCCGCCTCCGGCGGCCCTGTTTAAATCTTTCCTCTCCTTCCGGCCGCCTCGGCTCCACCTTCACTCTCATTCGGGTCGCCTTCGACGCCCCGGCTAGAAAACAGTAGAAAATGCAGAGGTGAACCTTAAAAAAATAAAGTTTTTATTTATTGGACGATAGACGTAAAATTTGTAGAGTATATAGGGAAAGCCCCTCTCTAACAGGATATTTTAAAACCGAGCGAATAACTTTCTCGTACACTCACCAGTGGCGTGCAACTTTATTCGAATTTAGCAACTATTTCGAAACATCCTATGTATACGGATGAAGATTCGGCAAGCAAGAAATTGTTTCCTACTCTACTGACAATGGTCTTTTTGACGTCGTAACAAGATTTCGTGTTGCTGCACCCGCCTGGATTTTCCCCATTTAATCCAATGTAAAATAACAGAGAACGCAGGGGTCTCTTGCAAGAGCTATCCTGCCGCTTCATATTCCTCGATCCGGATTGCTACAGCATTGACGTAACGAAAAAGGTCTCCGCTACCTTTGTGCCTGAGAGAAAATTTTATAGTTATGGTGGTCTGTGACTGTGATCTGTAAAAACAGAAGTTTCTATTATATTGGAGTCATTCGTTGAAAAAGTGTTGCGTATGCCTTGGGTCATAGGTGTATTTTCTGGTCTAAATTAATTTTGCAGACCAAGGTGTAACTGAGATTCATCTCGACTGGAAAATTACGTTTACAACCCTTGATTTGTAAATAACTACATATACATTGTCAGGGTAGCTAATATGAAGGTTACTTTTTGGTTACTTTTTCAAAATGAAAAGTTACATTTTCAACGATTCTTTTGTAGAAAGTTGCTCTGAATCCTGGAATACCAAACTAGCGATAATTGCACTGCTCTTAATATTGCGTATTTCCAGAGGAGAATCTAGGATTATAGCCTTGGCTGTAACTGTGATAACTGCCACAGTGTCATGTGTTGTGCGATTAAGTGAAGAGGTTGGTTAGGTATCCATTTTCTAGTTCAACTCCATTTAGCCAAACTGCCATCAGCCGACGCGATGGGTGGTTGAGGGCCGTCTACTTTGTTCACGCTCCACTTGGTCACTTGTAATTGTCTGTTCCACTACTGAAGTATTCCCCTGGCTGAAGAGGATTACTCCTAAAACAGTCTTGGTCACACTCGGCGGCTTTAATTTCATCTATGATTTGAAGATATACCTAGTGTTGCTGTACAGTTTATGAATCAAAGAGTTTATTTGTGAAGTTTACGAACTAAAATAGACACACTTTGCTTAACAGATGATCCATTTCATAAAATGGGCAAACTTATGTTTGCTTTTCATAGCATCCATGGTTATCTAGTGCATGAAACAGCTTGATTTATAGAGCAGATTCCCTTTGTGAGAATTTTGTAATGTAGATAAATGCATTTTTCGATTCATGAACTGTATTGGAAGAATATGCAAATCATGAAGAAGAAAAAATTCTAATTACACTAGATATGTACCGAAGTGTCTATTTCATGAAATGGGCAATTGCACTAAGATATAGTACATACTTACATGCAGTTTCTTTCTCAATCTGGGATAGATACAGGTACAGTGTGTGTTTTTCAAACTGGCTGAGTCGACTTATGCGGAAGTCAAGTAAGTAACTCTTTTACGGTTTGCTTTTGCAAGAGACTCGTTTTCATAAGGATTGTGTTTCGATAGGTACGTACTACTAGGTATTTCTGAATATTTCTTGTTCTTCTTGTAAGAAACGAACGAAATATAATTCGATCATCCTGAAGAGTTGGAAAGTCCGCGTACGGGACTTGCCGACTTTACCTGACTTGCAGTGTGTCTATTGTTCCGTAAGTTAAGAAAATCGAGTCGTTTTGAAAAATACACACTATGCCATCATTTTTTCCGACTTCTTAGTCCCGGGAGTATATTATGGTAAATAACAACAACAAGACAAATATAAGGTAAGTATAGGAAATTGTAGTACAGAAATGTAAACGTATAAAGCGAATAGATTTTGTTTAACGGGACATCAAATTTTCTGTCTTTATTCGACAACGTAAGTATATTAAAATCAATTAAGTAAAAAAAGTTAAACTCAGAATAATTGTTTCTATGTTAAAAAGTTGCCGTTTTTAATTAGCGCTGTTGTACAGATGATAAGCGATTGTTAAAACTCATTTAATAAAGATGAAAGCTTTTTCCAGTAACCATCAATCGAAATCTTCGTTAAGCCAACAAAATCAACATTCTTACATAATAAGTGGCTGCATAATTTTGCATCCCACTTACAGATACAACTCAGCATATACGCTTTAGTATTAAAATTGAAATTATAGTCGTTATATGTAATTACTACATCAAACAGTGAACATGCGCACAGTTATCAGAAGGCTAATTAGCAAATGCTTTAATAGACATTGAAATTGCTCTAGAAGTTCCACAATTTAATGGCTACTTGTAACTCTTTCACCGTAGCGTATCTTTATTCTTTTTCTTTTCATCTTGTTATATAATTTAATCATTTAGGTATAAATTAGTACTATTCTTTTTGGTGTTTGTGTTTTTATTTTTACTCGAAACGTCTGAAAGATCAATTGGTTTAAAACGGTCAGCTTTAAGATTGATATTATGGTTAGTACACATCTTCATAATAATTTTGCTTTCACATTTTATAATAGATTTTAAGCGACCAGTAATTCGAATACTTTTAGTTGCCTGCCATTTTAAAATATCTGATTGATATTTATTGTGCAAAAATCTTTCGAATTGCGAAGACGTTTTCTTTGACGGCTTTTCGTTTCCAATTAGTCCCAGTTGAATTAAACTTTTAAATTAAAAAAAATGAGATTTTTAGTTTTAATTTATGATAAAATGTTAAGTTAAGGCTCATAACTATTATATTTAAAACATAAATCCCTGTAATACAAAGTTAATATTAAATTGCTTTGTCTATTATTCAAATTCGAAAGTTTTCTGAGACAGAAACAGTTCTGGCACTAAAATTATTATAATATTTTTTGCATTAAACACGTTTTATATATTACGTAGTTTGACAGAAATTTTGTATTAATGTAAATACAACGTGGTCTAAATTTGATGAAAAAGGCCCCTTATCTCTTGTATTAGTGACAGAATTTACGCACTTACAATCTCATTACTTGAGGATCTTAATAGTGAGACCAGAGATTTCTAGTGCTCTGTTATTTTTAAGATATAGACGAAACCTGAGAATTCTAGAATTTCCAAGGTGTCTTTACATATCGCTTATTGGAAAAGGACAATAAACATCTCTTCACCTAAAACTCAGTGGTCTACTAAAACTTGATGTTTTCCTTAGTTATTAAACAACAATGTGTTACCAAAACAAACCAAGATAATACATAAAATTCTTTGATTGATTAAAGAAGAAGCTGATAAGTGGACCATGGAGAAATTTACAGATTCTGCAGATCAAAAGTGAATTATGTTCACTAGTATTTCAACTAGAAAATTTTTAATTTTTAACATTTTTCGGTATACCATATGTTGTAGGATCTGTAAGTTTTATAAAATCAATGATACAGTTAATTTTGACAGTTTGGTGTTTCTGCAATTCGAATCTAATAGATTATGGTATGTATTTTTAATGTTTTGTTTTCAATGCTAAAAATGACTTAAGACATTATAAATATATCTTGAAGAGGTTTAACGTACGACAAAGTTGAATATGGTGTAAGTCAGCATTAAATGTCCCGAGTTCCTCAGCAAGCTGGTTTATCGAGAAGAGGACTGTAATAGCGCAGAATTAGCAGTTTAATAAAATGGCGTGCAGACCAATACCCAGTCGACAGGCCGCCGAACGAAATAAATGATTCGACAACACTTTGTTGTGTAATGCCATGAAGGGGCATTCCACAAAATTCAGTAAAAAACTACAAATACGTTAATTATCTTGCACACATTTCTAAATAAACTGAAGAAAAGCTTCTGTATGTTATCTTTATTATTAAGTATTGTTTTCGCTAATATGTCATCATTTAACCCCGTTATTGATAAATGTTTTCGTTTACTATCAAAATTTGTAGAAATCTTGGAAGAGGGTAAACGTTAAATTGGCGAGTTTTATTTCTCTGTTCTAAAATTTCGCTCTATTTATATAAATAAAGATCAAAGACACTTTAAATTTGTATTTCTATTTCGATTGTTGAAGTTAGCACCATATTTTTGATGCGATTTTATCAATGTGTAAGTTGTATCGGGAACGTGACGATAACAACACACTTCTTTATATGGTCATCGTCGGAGATTAGTTAGAATAGTGTCTTTTCTATAAATACAATTAATCATCAGTATTTGTAACAGAGTAGGTACATTTAATTTATGCGCTTGTTTTTAGACTACTTATTTTGTGTTTGTTATTTTGTCGGACACGTGACATATTTGTGATAGCTCATTTATATTTCAAGTTATTTTCAAGTTGTTTAACAGTTTATGTAAGTGTTTGTATTTAATTTAATTGCGTGTTGTGATGGAAAGAAAA
>VTPC01091024.1:162949-223147 GCA_011009095.1 Ignelater luminosus | reverse complement strand
TTTGAATTTTACATCAAAAACTAAAGACGACGTGGTGTCTTCGCTTTTTGATATCTCTTTGGGAACACAGTCAAAATAGCCGTCGAAATTTGAAAAATTTTCAAAATTTATTTTTTACTTTAGAATCGTGTTCTACTACATCAAAAATAAGAGATAACTATACTTTTAGTTTTTGATATTACCTCGAGAACATGATCAAAATGGCCGCCGAAGTTTAAAAAAATTAACAAAACAGAGTTCGTTGTGGTTATGCTTTGCCTTTCCAGATGTTTGTAACTATCATATACTAGATCACTGTACAGCCTATGCGTATGTAGATATTGATAAGCGACTGATTGTGATATATGTTATACGAACAATGAAGAGTCTAAATCACTATTTTTGTAGCTAAGTCTTAACGCTTAATACTTACCTTTTAACTATTTTATTGTCGTTTCTCTTAATAGCAAAACATGTAATAATTTGACACTTACCTTTTCTTATGACAACAGGCTCAGAGAATGCACACCTTCAAAAGATGAAATGTGTTCTAAAGCTAGGTAAACATCCTTCTGCAACAAAATAAAACTATTTTTGCGGATCATTTATCAAATGGAGAGATCTCGTAGCATAATCATAGACACGAGAATTGGAACATGATTTTATCGTACTTAAATTCTCGTTACTGCCCTATTATTGCTCTCATCAGCTAATGTAAATTTTTTGCCTTAATAGAAAAAGTATCGTACTCACTCAGTGAGTCGGATGATTGGCTGCCAGCTAAACGGTTCCGGTTTTGAGCCTTCTGACAGGAACATTGAGAACTAACGAAACACTGTCGTCTTCTAGAGTACAAAATCGTAGTCCTGTCAGAGTTGGGCCTGTTTTAACCAGAGTGCTTTTAACTAGCTCAATGTGTGTTGAAAATGTGATTCTGTCTTCTCTTAATGCAACCTATATTAGAAATTCCGTGAGTAATTTACGTTCACTTATTGCAACCCAATATCAAGGTTTATTTGTGTATCATCCATCATATCAAACAGTTTTATTAAAGCAGTAAAATTAAAAATTAAACAAATTAAGAAAATTCAGTATTTATTTTAGTTCATAGATCTTACCACTGCAGTTTAGGCACCATCATTGTCTTTGATTGTGCAAATATTTTTTTTCAATTTAAATCGAATACGTGTTCTACATACATGAATGAAATTAGATAGTTTTGACTGAGACTACTTTACTGACTGAAAAAAGGCTTAAACATAAAATCACAAACAATAGGTTACCTCTGTAAAACAGGATCTTTAACATACATTTCGATGCTCACTATTGGGATCTCGGAAATTGTAAGAGATACGAAGTCGGTTAAAATAGAAAAGATTTGGCTATTTTGGAGATCAGTTTACTTATGTTTTTGTTTTTTCAAAACAGTTCACGGCTTACTAGATATTTGCTAAAAACAAAATTATGTTATTTTTTTTTAATAAAAAGTATTTCCCACTTAGTGTGCCATGGCTTTAAACATATGAAAATTATTGATTTTTGTCAGATAAATTATATTTGTTGTGTAACAATTGCTAAAACAAAACAAAAGACGCTTTTAAGATACTTTACTGAGCATTCACAGATAGCATCAAATAAGCAGCTAATGCCCCATAAAAGCGTATTTAATTTGTTTTAGCAATTTTTGCATAACAAATGAATTTCTTTGATAAAACTCCACTTTGTGTGTTAGATGTCATGGCACACTATGATGAAAAATGTTTTTCACTTCATAACTCGGTAAAACAAAAGAATAGCTAGGTCAAACCATGTATCACCGAAAAGCATTTAAGGCGCGCAGTTCAGTAATATGGAAATCAAGTAGGCGTTCCATTAGAAAAAATTTGGATTTACGTTTCACCGCCGAAGTAAAACAAAAGACAATTGCGAAAATAATTTTTTGTGTTCCGGAGTAAATTCTCTAAAATACCCTCTTTGCTGTTCTTTTCTATCTTTGCTCGTTCCTGAGATATTTCACTTAAAAAAAAATAAGATAATTTCGTTTTTTGCAAATGTCTAGTAAGCCGTGAACTTTTTAAAAAAACAAAAGCCTAAGTCAACTGATCTCCAAAATAGCCAAATCTTTTTCAATTTAACCGACTTCGCATCTCTTACAATTTCCGAGATCCCAATAGTGAGGATCAAAATGTGGACACACTGTATATCAGTTGATTAGAAGTATTGAAACTGTTGCATTTTATATTAATTAGAATCCGCAACAAACTAGTTACTTACTTTTACTTTTATGAAAACTTACGTAGACGTTAAAGCGAGATCCCAATGAATTTTAACCGTTTGTGAACGATTTAAACCATTTTTGAACGGTTTAAACCAGTTTTGACCACTGGCTGGCCAGAACTAAAAATAGTGGCATTTTCCTAACTCTGGGTCCTGGTGGTGGTTCGGAGTCTAATTTATAGAACAAAGCCAGTCTTCATCTAGAACACTAAAAGCCGCTCAATTAAATTGAGACTCAGAATCGCCATGGCCCTTCAGTACCAGTTTACCAAATTGTTACTTTTCTGCAAAAGACCAATTCGTTGCCTCTTAGAAATCATCTCCGTAAAAGCTCGATAAAGCGTCCATTTTCATGAAAATGATAAAATCATTTCTTCTAATAATTCTCAGTACATAGCTAATAAGATAATATAACGCAGTTATCGTCGATTGTGCATAGCAGAATTTAACCAAAAATAGTTTTAGAACAGATTCAACTGGTTTTAACGTTCTTGACAAACTAAGAAAATTCAATCAAGAACGCACGGTGAATGAAATTTGGAAAATTTCCATACTAGAGATTTTACCATTTCTAATGTCTTATTATTTAATTGCAATAAGTAAGTATAATTAATAGACACTTAATTTTAAGGAACTAAAGTGTTCATTTCAACTCGACTTATATACTTCGTCTTAAAAATCGAATGTATCTATATTTTCCAACTCTTTTCATTTTTAAGCTCAATGTTTGTAGATTGGACCTGAAAACTGTTCTGCTTTAAACACCCCTAAAGTCTTCACTTGAGCGCAAATAAGGAATATCTGGAGGATTTTCTTGCTATATAACACAAACATTAACTTTTCGAAATATTTGAAATTTCCGCTAACTTTGATGATCGCTATTATTGTAATTAGTGGATTAATCAAATACACAAGATCTTACTTAGGACTAATCAGGCAAAATATATTGTCTAAGAGATTTTGGATAATTATACGAAATTAAACTTTGTGAATTTGATTATTCCATTATTTAAAACAATGAATTGCAACAGTATTTATGCAAAAGACTGTACTTTATGAGCTAACCTTTCGTCGTTTCCTGCATGTGTGTAGTGGAACGCTTTGGGGTTGAGATTCCTTTGTTCGTAGCTAGAGCACAGAACTTTCCGTTTACAGATTTCGATTCCGATCCAGATTATTCTTAAATCTTTTGAAATCATAGTAGATTGTTGCTTTTATATCCACCCAATCCTAACGATTGTATTACAGTGTCACATTTAGAAGCTGATGGAATTCCGTCTAAAAGTTCACACGCCAATTATTTTTTGCTCAACGTCTTTTCAGAATAAAGTACTAACGTCAACCAACATATGTACGAGCATGTGCATACTACAATGTAACGACTTCATTTACCAAGCTAGAAAATCCCCCAAGTTTAAAAGAACAGATCGAAATAAATAGTGTAAAGTTTTTCCGGATTTCATTCACCATAAGCTGTAATAAAGAATTGGGCCCTCAGTTTAAAGCAAATAATACTCGCTTTACTTTATTAAAGAAAATTTATGTTTATTTGCAAAATAATAAATAAATACTTCTGATATTAAAATTACTTCAGGTAATTTTATCGTTTTACATTATGATGCTAAAATTACAATTTCAGAGCGAGTCTCCAATTTGACTGCTGTCAACAGGCAGCTCATTTTTAAAATTCACACGAATAGCAAATCCATATAAATTTTAAATTGTCAGCACAATTAAGGAAATTCATTCCAATCGAATTGTAAATGCTGGTTAGCTTATCAGTTGAACATCATTATAGTCTTATAGCTATGTTGTTTCAAAACGAAAACGGTTCAAATACGCATCAGACATGATTTATTTTATGGCAATAATAAAATTTCTAATACGTATAACTCATTTTATAATAATAATAAGTTAGACAGGTATGTTTCTGAACCAAATTAGAGTTATAATATAGATCAGATTTTTATAAAATGAATGTAGGAGCGTAATAGGATTTTGATTATCATTTAAATTATGGTGACAACTAATATGCAGTTTGTCTATACCTAAACAAAAAATTGTGCAAGAGGTGTAAGGTGGTAATTAGAAATTAAACAGGTGCATAGAAATTCTAAGAAATCCATCATTAGTGTGTCGCCTTCGCACTAGTTATTATAAAAACCGTTAATAATTTTTATTTTGTTGGCCAAATTTACGCAGTTGCAGTCTTATATTTTGCTTCCATTTTATTGTTTGTCGAAATAAATTTGTGTGAAACTACTAATTTGTACTTAAAGCTGGTATTTCAGTACATAAATGAAGCTATTAGTGTTTTTGCTTTAGAGTAACTTAACTATTATTAGTTTGGCTTGTTTTTACTTTCAGACGCATAATAAAGGCAATTTCCTGCAATATGCATGCAACATTTAAAAGACGTGTATTATATATTACATGCTTTGTACTTTTATTCCATGAGCAGCATTCGTTTGTTTACTTTTTATGTTTTTAATAAACCATCATTATTTAAAGGAGCTTATTATCGGTAAAAAGAAGGAAATATATTTATCTCATTACTGAAGATGTAAGATGATATATCAAAGTATTCCATACGATGCCTCAGTTTATAAAGAATGTTTGTATTTATTTATGTTATAATTTTAAAAGCGAATTCGTTTGCGTATAATCTAGAAATTAAGTTTTCGCTAGGTGAGCATGGAACCATTTTAGAATCCTCCCAGGATTGCATTGTCTGAAAATTAAGTAGACCCTGGTGCCTAAAATGACATCATTGCAATGTAAATTACCGGAAAAAATTAAGAAATATCTAAAGGACAACGTGCTGTAGAGACGAGGCTTTTATTCATTCTAAGTATGTACGTTAGCCAAGGATCGTAAAAATCAAATAAAACGAGATATTGAAACCTACTCGTAGAAAAACTGAAGAAGTAATGTTAATATGAAATTACTTTGTTCAAATGCAGTATTTAAGTCATAAAAAGAATAAGCATTTTAACAACTAACAATAAGAAGATTATGAGAATTGATGTTATGATGAAATAATCTAAATTCTTAAACATTGTTATGTTTTGCACCAAAGTAAAGGTAAGTATGGACCATTATGTATCGAAATTCTCCAAACATACTGCTCACATAAGTCACGCATACCAAACAAAGGTGTAGAAGATATCTTGATATTTATGTATCTAGTTCTGTTTTCTTTAATATCCCTAACTTATTAGAAGCAGTTATTGTATCTTGTCATTCTTTTTTACTGTGACCGTATTACAAAATATGGTTTGCATTGTTTCTGCACTACGCATTTCGTAAGCTTTCTTAGAAAAAATATAAATAAATATTCTACAAAAGATGATAAGATATTAATAAATCCTATAGTAATTCTAAAATTGTAAACAAATGAAAATCTCAAGTTTTGATTGTTTTCTTCCAAATTTTAGTAGTCAAGTTTCTTCTTATGGCATTTGCAATTGATAGTATCATTATTTATGGTAGGAAATAGGGAATAAATAGCTTCTTCCTCATTCTTTAGACAGATAAAACATTTGTATCGAAATTCATATTTACCCCATATGTAAATGAGAAAAATACTTGCTCATTATCGATGCACTTATTAAAAACAGGTATGATTTTGAAAACTTTGCTGAAAACGTAGATGTTGTTACCGGCCGCAATATTTTCAACAGTACATTGAATTGACAGCAATTCTAGTTCTAATTTTGCTTCAAACGATCTAAAAGATTTTGTGTAATAAGAAATTTCTAATTTTTCTGTATCGCCGGTGTTTTGACAGAAAAACTGAAGCATCGAATTTCCGAAAAATGTATATCCACGAAAGTAATGTCATAGCTAACACTTTTATTTACCTGTCGGTTATGTCTATAATTGTCTGTAGAACATTTATTTGGTCTATTCATCTATCAAAGAAATACATTTTGCCTTTCATAGACGCAGATGGTACTTAACTTTTGATCATCCGTTATTTCGCAGAACTAGAAATGTCAAAAGAAATTTTTTTTCAGTTACAGAAATTGTAACTAAACTAAGATCAATATTAAATTTCTCATCCTTTTCTATATTATGAACAAATCTAATGCAAACATTCCATAAGCTCTTACTCTAGAAACAAATGTTCGAGGCATTTCACACTTTTCCAACTACTAAAGATGTAATCAATATTCAATAAACCATGGAACTCAAGGAAAATTTAACATATGTTAACGTGGATTTGCACGAATTTCCCTGTTTATAGTGGCGAGAAACCGTTTCAATGTCACGTAGTATGTGCCCGCAAATTTACACTGAAACATCATTTGCGCAGGATTGCTCGTTTTAATAATTAATTAAAGTTAATTTCCCTTAGATCCGTATTGATATTCAATGGGTAGAAACCCAAAATGTATTTTTTGTTTGCCCACTCCTAAAATTACTAACGAGAAAACTAACTGCAAAAACTTGATCTAAATAATTGTCTTTTAATTAAAAAAACGACCGATTTAGATCAATTACATAATACATGCTGCATACACAACTATTTATTTTCCCACCAAATATACTTATTAAGGCACTGTGTTGAATTGAAGAGTTTTTGAGCAAAACTAGATAAAGTCAATGTTTTTATTTGTTGAAATTGAATTTAAAACAGTAAAATGGTCTCTGTTGTTCATCTTGTGATATGTGATAACATTTTTAGGCAAGATCAAATAGATAAATTTCCTTGGACAGTAGCAGTGAAAACAGCCGTTTTAGGACAAAACCACAGTCGTTTACAAATATGAAACAAAAATACCCATATAATTAGAAAAGTCTGGATAAACGAAACTTTTACTACTATTTTACTTTTCACTTTTAACTAAAATATCTATTATGTTGTCAGGTAGGTAGTCAGTTTATTGCAATTTGTCAGAAGTTATATCTCCGTTGTACAGTTCGTCGGTATTTTCGTATTTGTTGCACATTTTCGATATCTTAGAAAAAAATCATTCATGTAAATGGACAATAATATCCATTTCACATCTGTCCAAGGTATGGAAACCCCTGGCCCTCCAGATTAGGTGTTATACCGATGGGCCTACTCCTCATTTCATGGAAAAATTGATAAAAGCAAAAAATTTTGACTATTTACCTCGGAAACGGGACAGATCTAAATTACGACAAACGCAAAGAAAACGGGTTTTGAGAATGGCTACTTGGAATATTCAAAGATTGAGGACCAAACAAACAGAGGTTTTTAAAGAGAAAACAAAAATTGATGTTTGTGTCATCACGGAAACAAAGAAGAAAGGTAAAGGGAATGAAGAGATATGAAACTATACAGGGTGATTCCGAAATAAAGGGTATCCTTTTAATAGGTGATAAGTGAGGCTAAATGAAGACAAAAAATGAAAAAACGAAGTGGCTCCGTGAAAGTTGAAAATTTTCACAATTTTCCTAAATATTAAAAACTGAAGCCGTCTCTGGTTAGAAAAAGAAAAGTGTTTCTTGTATAGTCGTCTTAAAAAGTGAAAGTTAAGGAGATTTACGGTGTTTTTAAACCCTTGTAGTGCAAGAACGAAAATTTACCAGATATGCCTATTTTCTTCGAACTAATAGTGCAGCTGTAGTAGTACAATGAACAATAAATGCCATCATAAGCTACCCCTGGTTTAACATGCAGGGTTGTTGAAATTCGTTGAAACAGTAAAAAAATAATAACAAAATTTATGTTACGAACAATTAGACTCCAATCTCACAAGCAACATTTTAATCCCTTATTATTATTTAGTCACATGAATAGGAAACATTTTGAATGGCAATGGATTACACATACTACTTGAATGAAACATGCGCATGGAAGGTACTACTAGCTATCACCTCTGTATTTAATTCAATTTAATAAATTCAACCAATTTTTATTTATGTAGCATAATGCTTATTGAAGTTTTTGGTTCTTGGGAAGTTTACAGAAAAAAATCACTAACAGTAAAATTTTAATATTTTTTCGTTTGCAGATTAAAAGGTAAAAGTTCCTACTGGTTATTTATGGCATTGTAGAAACCAGATAAACTATTATACCCCTCACGTAAATAGCAAGAACTACCTGCCAATGACAAGGACAGTCAGTCAACCCCTATCGATTTTTGCTTAAGTAAAAGTATGAGAGCAGGACCGGCTTGTCTTAGCGATTAAACTTCAATCGCATTTTTCTCGGAAACTATTCAATTTTTACCTACCGTTTTTTATCGCAAATGTATGTACTATCACACTGCTATCCACCTTTAAGAAGATATCCTTTATTTCGGAATCACCCTGTATGCACGTGTACAGTGGTGTAAACCGGGAGGCTAGAGGAAAAGAGGTATTTCTATAGCAATATGTAAAGACTTGAAACAATATATAAAGCTGGAAAGAAATAGATGAGCAAATAATAACAGTGGAAATGGCCATGACATAATAATAACAACGACGCGGATCAACAAATAAAGAACAACTGCTACTACAAGTTATCCGATATAATAACAAATACTAAACATGACAAACAACTATATGTGTTGGGAGACTTAAATGGAAGAGTAGGGGAAGAACAGAATGACGCTGTAGTTTTCCATCGAGACATACATAAATTTACTTGGATCCAGCCTACTAGATGCATACGTTTCATTATTGATTATTTCATTCAACGTCAAAATGCCAAACTACAAACAACTGACGTAAGAGTATACCGTGGAGCTGAATCCGGAACCGATCATCATCTTTTAATAGCCAAAGTAATTGTAAACTATAAAAATTGGAAAAAGCGCGAAATCATAGATAAAGGTACTGAAGAAAATACCATAGAGATGCACAAATTTAACATAGACAGCTTAAAACAGGACTCGACGAATTTTTTTTATAAACTTAGATTGACTACCAAACTACAAACAATAAATACAAAGAAAAAACAAGAATGCCAAGGAAGTATATTAACAAGTTAAATCTTCTATACATGAAGTTGCTAAAGAAGCATTAGGGTATCAGGGAACACAAAAGAAAACACAAAATCAAGAATAGTGGTCAAATGACTTAGTGAAAGAAAAGAAGAACGCATATCAGAAGTAGTTGCAAACGCAAAATCAACAAGACAGTATAATATATTCACATTTGAGTAGAACAGTTAACAGAAAAGTAACAAAAAGTAAAAATGAAATGTGAGAAAGGAAATGTGAAGAGATAGATAGGTACATGGGAGGAACAAGAGTAACAGAAGACTATAAAGAAGCTTAGAAAGAGCGAAAAAGAGACTTCTAGAATAAACTTAGTGAGTATAAAGGAATAGGAACAACATTATAAAACGCTACTTACTGAAGATAGACAGGAGTTTATACAACACACGGGAGATAGTCAGATAAACGCAATAACAGTAGAAGAAGTTAAAGGAGCGCTGAGAAAATTAAAAAATGGAAAGGTTGCGGGGCCCGGAAACGTTCCCATTGAACAGATAAAATATGGAACGGATAGTTTACTCGAAATAATATCGGAAATTTTTAATAAATGTCTGTTAGAAGGACATGATATACCAGAAGACTGGAGTTTGGCCTATATAAGTTCAATTTATAAGAAAGGAAAGAAGAAAATGTGCAAGAACTGTAAAGGCATAAGTGACCAGCTCAATGGGAAGGTTGTACGGCCGAATTAATAAACAAAGGATAGAGCACAATATTAGGACATGGAAGAAGAGTGTGGTTTCCGAGGAGGAAAAAAGAACAGGCCGAAACCTACGTACACACTAAATATTTATTGATCTAGAAAAGACATACGACACGGTACCTCTAAATAAGCTCTCTGAAATATTGCGGACAATCGGTCTAAGTAAGGTATAGGAGTATATTAACTCGTGCGGTGTGGTTAAAGAGGGAAACAATACCTTGAATCGGTTCCCACTCACAAAGGGACTCAAGCAGGGATGCTGTGTGTAACCGACCCAGTTTAAAATTTACATTTCGCAAGCACTTAAAAGTTCGAGAAGAACAGTAGCAAGAATGGGAATAATGATCGACGACCCTTGCTTGACAACTTTACTATTTGCAGATGATCAAGTTGTTATAGCTAAATAAAAATATTTCCAAACAGGAAACAAAGTTGTAAAACTGTAAACTTATAGTGGGAATTATATGATCAAAAATAGAGGAAAAACATCCAAAAGATGCATACTGTCTTCCCTTTATTGAACGAATCGCCGTTCTATTCTAGGCGTTGCTATTAGATGGCGCCTTAATATTTTCATGCTGTTAATGTTATACTTGTTTAGTATATAACCAGTATGAAGTGGGCAAGCATTGACTTTCATTATCCTCCACTGATGAGTCCAAACAAGGACGAAACGATCGTCTTGAGGTATGTTAGTCAATGCTTACACGAATTTTTATTTGTGGGAAGACAAATGCATTTTTTGGTGGATGTTTTTCCTTTATTTTTGTTATAGTTAATGACCAAAATTATACTAACTATATGTTCAGAAAGTTAACAGTGTATAAAAAATGGAGACTAAAAATTAATATGGACAAAACAGAATATCTAAGAATAGAAGATCAGGAAAATCTAGAGTTGGAAATCAGACATATTAAAATAATAAAAGAATTCAAATACCTTGGTAGTATTATATCGCAAGAGGGAACATCAACGAAAGACATACAAAGCAGACTGCAAGAAGGTCAGAAATGCATCAGCATTCTAAATTCCTTATTTTGGTCGAGCAAAATCAAACTAAAGACAAAGATGACAATCTACCAAGTAATTGTAGAGCCGATTATGACGTATGGGTCATAATGTTGGCAGCTTACGGCTAAAGATAAGAAAAGTGTGGGAACGACAGAAATGGACTTTTTGAGAAGAGCCTGTAGAGTCTCTAGGTTGCAACATGTGAGAAACGAGGAAATAAGACGACGGACAAAACAGATATATTTTACCGTAGATAGAGTAGAAACAAGACAATTATTAAATTCGGCCAAACACTTCTAAATTTTATTAATAAAATAATAAGTTAGATGTAAAGAAAGTTATTTAAAAATTTGCAAACAGAAAAGCTAGACAAGTGTCTATATAACAATGTATTTAGTACATTAAATCTTGTAACACATGAATGTCCTATGTACCTAGTTTCTAATAAGATTACCTTGCAAATAAATAAACAAATAAAAACCAAAGCCTAATTTGTAATTTGCCCGTTGCATAACTACCTACTACGACATATTTAAAAATACAATACGATATAAAGTGCCGTTTTTTAAATATTATGTACATCATGAAATACCAAGGGGCTTCGAAATTATGTTTGCGGAGGGGCCCTAAAATTATATTTACGCCACCAGACAAAACTAGACAAGCTAGATAAACAATATAAAGCTTAGATGGTACATTCATAGGGGAATAATTATGTTTGATGTAAAATCTTGCAATAAATAAAGTTCGGATGTATGTAGGAAAAAAATTTGTCCGAAATATGCAACGAATACGCAAAATATAAACAATAAGAAATAAATTTCTTGATTTGATCTGAAAAGTATGATTTTTTCTAAGAAAGAAATAAGACTTTCTAACGAAGAAAACAAGGTAAAAATCAATAGGTGGGAGGAACAAAATACTCCAAATACGTCAAAAATATTGAAAGATGAAGATGATTTGCTACGACCAAGATTAAAACTTTTGTTATATGTAAATACTCCGAAATTTAAACAATCGCTAAAATTTACTGTAAAATAATCAAAATATGAAGTAAAATTAGAAAAATATGAACAAATTATGTGCATTGCATTAAATGATGCAAAAACATGGTAAAATATTTAAACCATAGGTGCAAATGAAGTCAAGATGCTCTAAATCAATTTATGTTGTGTAGTTTATCGATACCTTCAAGTATTTTTCAGATAAGGTATTAAGAATTTTTAGGTTAGATAGATATTGAAGTACTTGCAACAGAGTCATTGTTGGCGGAAAACATTTTACATCATTATCATCATAATAGGGAAGCTACCAAGATGCATACGAATGCATGTCGTTTTGCTGCAATAATTCTCATAAAGGCATGGAATTTGTGTTGAATATGCTCTGTTGGTACGTTATAAATAATTTTAGCTTGACTACAGCCAATCCACTGCTCATAAAAAAAGTAATAAAATGAGATAACTGGATCTGCGGAACGTGTATTTGTTTCTTTAAAATACCTAACTTTATCCATGTTTGCTAGGAGGTGAAGACTAACCCCTTATTACTTAAAGTTGCATTTTCTCTCTTTAAAATAATGTCATACAATTTAAAAGTGTTGGTCTGTATTTTAAAATATCCTTAGGGAAACTCGACAAGTTGCAGTGCGATAGATTTTCATAAACATCAAGTCAAGTCAATTATTTTCTATGTAGGCAGTCCTATTCCATTATTATAATGAAATTTTGTAATCTTTATTAAAATCTTGAACTGGGCTTTGACGAATTCTTGTTCCCGTTTGTCGAATCCCCTAAATGTGACAAATAGAATGGTATCATATTTAATAGAAAAGACATTTTTTTCAACACACTGTATAATAGAACGATGTAAAGTTAGAAACAAATATTTAACAAGAGTTTCTTGAATTCTCGGTATATGTATTAAAACATTCGAACCGCGTTCGGTATGTTAAACAATTTAGCCTTAAAACAATCGTTTGAAGTTGTTTCTCGTTAAAAAACTTCTACGGTAAGAATACCTTTTACTGGTAATCCAACATGTAGCGTTTTATTAGATATAATGGTATTCTAAGAAATAATGTCCCGTACTTTCCGCGAAACATGTTGCTGCATTGTAAGATCTTCTATCGTCATTTTATAAGTGCAAATTTTATGGTGTATTTAGATTCTTCATCGATAAGATATTGGTTGTACATGATATCATTAAAATTGAAATTTAACCACAAATCTAATTTAGAAAGAAAAGGAACCCTAGTTTGGTTCATGACGAAGAAAAATAATAAATAAATAAAAATGTAATTTTCGAACAAGATATTTCAGACGGGTGTGAAATGCTGTCTGGAAATATTACTTCAGGTGTAGATCAGGACAAGGGGTCGAATTAACCGCTGACGTTTTACTGACCGTTGTAGGTGTAGATTATCAGAACTGAAGATAATCACTGTAATGAGACTCCGATTCGAGGAATTGCTTAATTTAAAACGGATGCATTCAAGGAAGCGTTGGAAAATTTATATGTAGTTAGTAATTTAAGCTTGAAAAAAGCAACGAAATCATCAGCTTATCAAAACTTTTAATTTATTAACCTAAACGAAGTTGAAGGAGGAATTTTTATATTTTTTGTTAAATGATTATAATTTCGAGTAACAGAGGTTACAGTATTGTCACTGACTTAAATTTAATAATCAAACGATCATTTAAAGAGCAAATAAAAAGTGGAATTTAGATTTTAATAATCATTTACTTTATTTATTCTTTGAATATAAAACTTCCACATCTTTCGAACTTATTATCTTGATAGCTCCTAATTAGATTTTTTTTAAATCTGCCGTTGCTTTTGATCGTAGCATAGAGTACTCAGAAATCTAGAAAATGTAAAATATTCATGAGATTTAGTTGAGAAAAAGTCAGAGAATATGTCGAAAACAATAAAAGCCAAGGGAATATCAAAGAAAACTGCAAGTGAAACTAGCAAACCTAACTTACTGAAGATTCTCAATGATAATTTCTCAAGAATATAAGGTATCGGCGTCACTAATAACGGGGCAGCACTAAATATCTTCTAATGATAACAATGATTAAAATTTTGAAAATCAAAATGACGAATTTTAACATTTGAAAGAAAAATAAGATTATCATCTTAAGATTTTGTTCCTTCTCCGTCTCTCCGTTTCTTGTCTATGTTCAACGAACTCCGAAGGAGTCGTTACTGAATTTACTAAGTCTGTCTGTCTGTCTGCCCGCATTTTCGTCCGATTTTGACTTCAGATTTGGATTCTACGTAAAAAACTAAAGACGACGTGGTATCTTCGTTTTTTGATAACTCTTCGGAAACATGGTCAAAATGGCCGCCGAAAATTGGAAGATTTTCAAAAATTTTTTTACTTTAGAATCGTATTCTACATCAAAAAAATAAGAGACACGTATACTTTTAGTTTTTTGATATCACCTTGGGAACATGGTCAAAATGGCCGCCAAAATGTGAAAAAAGTAACAAAACAGGAGTTTGTTGTGGATATGCTTTGCATACCCAGATGTTTTTCTTTGTTTTTACTTTGTTTGGCTTGTTTTTACAATTTCTTCCACGTATATTTCTTACCGTCTGTCTTTCGGTTTCTTTCTTCATGTATTTCTTTTCTCCCTCTCTTATCGCAATCTTTTCTTTTTGTCCATTCTTTCTCTTCCTTTCTTTTTTCCTTAACTGCTTTTTCTCTTTTTTACCTTCTGATATTATTTCGCCTTCTTCGTCATACTATCTGTAATTTCATAATTTGCCTTGTTTGTTTAGTTTCTCATACTGCATTTTCATGCTACTCTATTCTTTATTTCTAGCTAACGTTTCGGAGTCTTTCTCTTTATTCCCCTTGTTCTTATTTACGTACTATTTCTCTTTATTTTTCTCAGCATATCTGTTATATCCAATATTCTCTCGATGTTTCTGTCTCTAATTTGTTTGGAGAACTCGGTATAGCAATACTCTTGTTGTAAATCATTCTACTAGTGGCAGTATAACTGTTATATGAGGTTGAGGAAATGAAATCTCAAATTCGCTTCTCACCCAGAAAAAAGTTTCATTCCAATCCAGATAGGCCAGCTTGGAACAATTAGGCCTGACAGGTTTTATGGATCCAATACAAAATATTCGGCTCTCAGTCCCCAACACTCATGAAGCTCAGCCCGACAGTAATCGAAATACCAGAAAGAGAGAGATAACTAAGAATCTCTACATCGGGCACGGCTGCCAAATGATCACATTATCTTAAAGTGCACATGAGGCACATTAGTGGAGTAGGTAACTTCTGTTATAAAAGATTAGATAGCTCTCGATACAATTAAAAATCAAACACGTGTATGCACCTAATCCATAACATTCAGAAGAAGAGATGAACTTGTGCTTCAAAGATCTAAGAGAAGGATTACACAAAACAACCAGCTAAGTTCCTAAATTATTTACAGCAATGCTGTAAGATGTATTCAAAATAACTAACTTTGTAAACGGCAAAAACATTAGCCATCCATCTACTGTACGCAGATGATATAATTTGAAACGTAAAAAAGATGCTAAAGGAACTAAACACAGGATGATAAAACAAAATCAAAAGTATAAGTCGAGAAGAAATTACAAAAAAATTGGAGAATATAGCAAGAGATCATGCAAGAAAACGGTAATCAAACAATAGAAAGAAGAAGACAATCGTGTAACTTTATTGTAAAAGATAAAAAAATCCCGAAGACAAATGTGTTAGCTGATGTGCTATGGCGTTGAAACCTAAACAATGATGCAATGTAAGTAGGTTGCAAAAAGTCCAAAGAGACATCGAACGCATAATGAAGCGAATGTCTGGAAAACGGGAACGAACAAATTTCATAGATGTGGTAGGAAAAAAAACAGTAACAATAAAATGGTTATTTGCTAGACATTATTTAGAGAGGGATACAGCTGGTAAATGGCATTAAGAATTATTGACACGGAATCCCTACAATTATAAAAGACCGAAAGGTTGTCCACAGACGAAATGGGTGGACGACCTAAAATTAACTGCTGCGTTAAATTGAATAAAAATAACAATAAAGAAAAATTTTAAACAAAGAGAGAAGAAGAACAGTCATCCACGAGGCCGTTATACTGTATGGGGTAAGTGAGAATGAAAGGGCTGAACTTTCAAATATACCGAGCTTCTAATATAGTTTTTGTTGATCAAACTGCTTTTAAAATGCTAGAATGAAAGATTAATTGCAAAATAGTTTTTTTCCTATAGAAAGGCAATTAATTTAAAGCTTTGTTATTTTAACATTTTAAGTTCGTTTAAATGGAAATATAGACAAGAAATCTAGCTACGTCAATTCTAAACGTACATTCTATAATGAATAGTTATAATTAGTGTTATAACAAATTATGCAATAGTTAAAATTTGGTAGCTTGTTATTTCTAACTTATTATTATATTACAGTTGGGTAATTCATTAACCTTTTTTGGAGGAAACATTAAAGTGGAATATAAAGAATAGAATTAATGAAATGAAAAAGCTTTCTATGTTTTATTTTCAACGGGACAATATAAAAAATATTTATGAAGTACCAACGTATGCTATTCCTGCATCGAATTATGCGTTTTATAAATTAAATGAGAGATTTGTTAATTTTAATAAAATATTCCGAAAAATAAAAAAATCAGTACCATTGTTGAAGTGTTTGACCAAACGCAACAAAGAAAAACATTGACTCTGTGGAATTTTTATATTTTACTGGCAATTTTATTGTAATAATGTGGTTGACATTAAAATCTCAATGTCTTTTCAATTAAAATTGTTACAAAAATTATTTCATTTTAATAGGTATTACGAAAATGCTGAATTCATCTTTATATTTAGACAGGCAGTTGATGAGGTTATCTCTTTCTTTATAACTAACTTAATAATACACAGAAAATTGTTTGGTTACTCACTAATTTCGTGTATCTAAAACCAATACCACTTCCGTATGTGTGACATATTTTTACGTTGAAGTTGATTAATTCAAGATGAATGAACTTCTTTCTGAAGGTGCTTGTGATAAAGGTTTGCTTCTGCTACTTCACGAAAATTGCTATTGTTATATTTGATTAAAAGTGTGCGCCGTTTGTGTTTCCAATCTATAAACTATAATTCCTTAATCCTTTTAGTTACACCTGGAATTTTAAAACTCGCCTTCTCAATTATTTAATACTGTTCGTTATGGTATTACGTAATCCTTGGTATTTCTTATTTCCAAAACTGATCTAAATTCACTAATTTACAAGAAGGGTGTTACTTCTAAATTATGTTTTAAAGTTTTATGAGTTCTTTATTGCTTTGATGTACTTCCCTTAAATAAAATAGCAATAAAAGAAAATTATGGAAATATCATCATAGTTTAATTTCCAGACTAATTATATAAACTAAGGAAGGTTTAAAATTATCTGCAAGAAATGTAGCAAAAGATTTTTGTAATCATCGCCATGCTAATAAAGATTACCTATCTCTGTTAATTGTAGTTAACTGTAGTTAATCCCAAAAAAAACCACAGTAGAACTTGATTTGATTCTCACAGTTTATAAAAGAGACAAAATATTAAGTAACGCATTCCAAAAAATAAATGCGATAGATGATTTCATGTTTTGGTCGCATTTCTTAGTTACCATGAAAGCTTTATCATATGAAATAAACAGAAGATTTTTAATTTAGATATTTAGCCAAAAAATTCAAAACGGTACTGTCTTCCACACAAGTGGTGTCTCAAACACAGATAAATAAATAGAGATCCTGACTATGTACGAGATATGCTGTTGGATGGGAACAGAAAGTTCTGCTTTAACAGGAGAATTAATAAAACAACAACCATTTTTGATATTGGGGTATTTGAGAGTGAAGCAGTGCTTTCTTTAGTGTAACGGACACCTCTTTCGCCTAAAAAACTTGATGGTCACAACTGCATCAAGTTATTTCTCAGTCTTCTAATTTGAGTTGAAAAATATTGTACAGTTTTTGCGCTTGAGAGTTCACAAAATGGTTGCTTCTAGATTCTCTAGAATTTCTGTTAGTTTTCAAAACTTTGTTTTATAAGTTGCACCTCATGAATATTTCTTCCCATGTTTTGGGCAGTTGATTCATGCTGTTGAGGGTGGGAATGATAATATGCAGAATTTGCATTTTATTCATGCGAAAACTCATAAATAGCATGTTGTATTTGTATTACCATGCTAGCAGCTGTCGAACCATACGATTGTATCCATCATGGTATATTTCCATCGTGATTAATGTTTTCTGTTACAACGGTATGGTGAAATTGTTTGAGTTACAATGTATTGAGCTTGAGGTCGCTGATAGTATTAAACAACAAGTTGCTAATTATGAAATGTAACTGAGGAAAACTGTATTAAATAAAAATATAATTTTGCGAAAAAATACCAAAGCTTTAGAAACAAAATTTGCTGAAATGTAAATTACCTTAAAAGGGTAACACCATTGTTAAAGCTTCTACATTTTTCATCTGTTTCTCATTTTATCACGTCTTTTACAGCAATTACTTTATTATTGAGTAATAATAAATATGAACATCTTTGCTGGTTATCGAAACCTTGCAGAAGTGCTATACCTACAATAACTCTTGATATAGCCTTCACCATAGGTATAGAATATTCAAGAGCAAGACATATCTTCCCGCAACGCTTCTATTCACCACCTATGGGCACCAACTGCCTACTGTTACCCTTTGAATTCCATCAAATACAGTTTTTAAGTAAAAATACTCGAAGGTAATTTCTGTTAATTCAAATCGATGCGTCAGCATTAAAACTATAAGAAAGCATAAGCAAGTCAAAATGTCAGATAAATTGAGTAAGTTCCTTCTTATTTCCACTCATTCAATTGATAACACATTACACGATTGTATATGCTGTGGTATAGAGGATTAATTCAAACTTTCTAATTTTAAATAAAATAACTAGTCGACGACAATCATCTACAGATATATTTACTTACATCGACCCCTATGAGAGGAGATAGGAAGTACCGGTGGGATCCACCAATTACCAAAGGCGCTTTTCGAAAGCCATTTTTCAATTAATTATTATAATTTTGTAATTGATTTTTTGTTTTTTCAGTTTGCAGTATCCCAAATACACTGAAGGGCCAGAAAGTCTCTATGCCTCAGGTCCAACATTATCTCTTGACGGTCCAACTTACAACTCAGTTAACTTTATGACTTAGAAAAATTGAGACTGGAAAGTTTTTTACTAGTAAATCTCGCATTAGAATATCTAAAATTCCCGTGTCGGAAATTATTAATGATGAATCTAACATGTTATAAAACTCAAAAAAACCGAACTGAAAATCTGAAATTGCTCAGGATCAAAAAAAGGGATCAACCAATATATTAATCACAGTAAGAGCGTTATAGGTACTGTGGTCAGATATTCCAAGCACTACGGTGAAATTGAAACTTTTAACTACCCATGTGCCTTTGGTAAGTGCTGTTATTTAAGGAGACAATCCAAAATTATAAAGATACTGTAAAAGGAGCAAGACTTGATTAGTGAATTATGCATGGATAGTTGAATTACCAAAGTTACGTAGATTCACGATCTTTTTGCGTAATGGTTGGCCATGAAAATGTGACATTGCTACTCTGTATACAATTTCGAGTTAGTTTTAGATTTATTTTTACATTTAGGTTAGAAATGACAGCGTTGCCATGACTGATAATAATTAAGAGAATATCTTTAAAACCTACTTGATTAAGATCATCACAGTATTTTTTGTTTTGTTTGTTTATAAAAAAAAGATACTTCAGGCAACATGATTTATCTGTTTTGCACAGAAATTATACAGCCAACCTTAACGTAATTGAATATATTTCAGATGTAACAACTCATAAAACCTTACGCAAAAATGTTTTGCTTATAAGTCTACTGATTGGGATCTTGCAATTTTAAAAATGGATGGTTAAGTAACTAATTATTGAAATAAAAGAAATATTAATTGACCAATTGAAACTTTCGGGAATTATAAAAAATTGAATAGATTTTTCTCAACTCTTTGTCTTTTGCCACAGCAATTGTTTTTTTATATTTTTAGTATTAAACAGGGTGTCTCGTAAATGCCAATAAAGCTTTAGGTAGCAGCCTCCCTCAACCTCTTAAGATGCCAAAATTGAAAACACGCGTGTTCCAACTAATTACATTTGTCACACGAACCATAAAAGGAAATTTAAACTTGGCAACGCTGCTGCAGGCAAATACAAAATTATGCGATTACAGGAACCAAAGTATCGCAAGAAATCAAAGATTTATTAATTTTATTCCAGTGATAATGGACCATAAAATTGTCAAAACTTGAAAGAATTGCTGGCAACTAATTTCATCGGATTTATTAGTACATCCAAGACTTGCATGTTTGTCATATCTATTTTTTTGGTAAGAATTCAATTTTTAACAGCATCTTCAAAAAGAGAAATATAACAGTGCTGTGCTTTATCAAGGATAAATGTTGTTTTAACAGATTCACTTGTTGAATTCGTAATGGTTTCATTTAGATTCGATTCTTTGGTTTCTGTTTATTTAATGTTAAAGATGTTAACTTCTGACTACTTGTACAAGAAAACTAAGCTGAGGAGAAATTTTCTTTTTGCAGATTTGCGATAAGCACTCATAGAACAAGATGTTTACTTGAAGCTTTATTGGCATTTACGGGACACCCATAAAGCAAAAAGGGCGATATCAAAATAGGCCTAGGGCGCAATCAAACCTAAATCCGCTTCTGACTGACAGTAATTATTACTCGAAGTTAAGACATTTACATGAAGTACGAAAGTTGCTCAAATTTGACTTGAACTTGAATTTTTTTTTTCTTTAAGCGGGAACTATTTAGGTACTTTTACTGCAATTGTCGAAACAAAACTGACGATCACTGATAAAATATTTTATTAGATGTTTGATATACAGGGTAATTCGCGTAAGACGCGCCTCTTAAAATCTTCGAACGCAATCCAACATACATATTTCGAAAGCTACAAAAAATTTCTGCAAACTAAGTTTTGATCTTAGTGTAGCAGTGTTGACAAACGCCTATTATTTACTTAACCATTAAAAGTTTGACAGTTAGGAATTTCTACTTGAAAAAATGATTTTTCATTAGTGATTTGTAGGAAAATATTACAAGTAATGAAAAAACGGACACATTAATTTATCATGAGTACCGTACAGATGCTGCTTTGTCAGTACGTATCTACCGTCGAAGATATTCGCTTAGTGGTGTACTAGACGGAAAACCTTTTAAACGGCTGGAAAAATCCTTACCAGAGTTGGTCCATATTAAGAAAACATCGCCAAAGATCTGCTACAACTGTAGAAAATAAAATCTCAATTATTAGAAATATTAGATGGATGTCGTAAAATTAGCCAAAAGATCATTGACAGAAAACTGGAATAAGTCAGTCAATAGTTTGTTCCATCCTTATCACGTTATGCTCCTTCAAGGTTTAAAACAAATTGAATATCCGAAGAGATTGAACTTTTTGCAGATATTTTCTAAACCAATTAAATCTATAGAATAATTTCTTAAACGAGGTGTTTTTTTAGCGACGAAGCAACAACAGTGGAGTGAATTTATGCATAATTGTATCTAATGTTTATTTTGTGTTGATGATTGATATAAACTTATTATTTTGTTATTGGTGATTTTCTTCTTAATGAAAGCTTTTAGTTTAGAATATAACATGACATGTGCATAGTGTCATTCTGAAGTATTAGCCATCTCTGATAACTGTATTTCTATAAATCGAATTGAGGATTAATATGGATCACGTTATTTATGGATTTGTAAGTTGGATTGACTATCCAAATTATTAAGGAGTGCGTTTCATGTGAATCACTCTGTATACGAGTAAGAGAAAATATAAAAGAATATCTGTGATTAAATGCACTGTTTTTAAAATAAACTAAATTTTCACAAAAAAAATTCAAACACGTACAGTAATAAAATGTTCTATCAGTGATCGTCAGCTTTATTTCGAAAATTGCACTAAAAATGCTCGGATAAAAAAATGATGAGTTATAACCAGTATCGGATCAACACTTTTGGGGTCTAAAGCTTGTAAGTTTTTCCCCCCTTGAAAGGATTTTTTTGTAGTAAGTTTAACAACAAAAGACTTTTCAAAGGGAAAAGAACCTTCTAAAAAGATTGTCTCTATTTGTAGTAAAAAAGCTGAAGTTTCATTACGTTCATGGTAAATCCATTTAGTAAATGGTTAATCGAGTCTTGTAATCGTAATCGAAAAAGTAATATATACAGGGTGTCCTTAAACTGCATTAAAAGCTTCAGGTAGGCGTCTTTCTTTATGAGGCCTAAACGCAAATCTGCAACCAGAATTTTCCTTCGACGCTTAGTTTTTTTGTACGACGATGAAGAAGTTAACACCTTTAACATTAAATTACAAGACATCAGGCAATTTACTCTATTGAAACATCTAGCAATTCAGTAGGTGAGCTTTTTAGAAGAAAATATTACCGCTATGAGTGCATTAACTATTAACGTTTTCTTTTTAGAAAGGGTGTTAAAAATAAGAGTTTCAATAAAAATAGATGTGGCAATCATGCAAGCACTGTTTACTTGGATGAATCTAATCAATTGTTTACATCATCATTCATCTTTCACATTTTGACATTTGTGGTTATCTGGCTTTACAGATACATTTTGTAATTTGAGTTTTTTTGCACATTTGCTGTTTGCTGTTCAGTTATTCCTTAGGTAATTATTTCCTATTCCGTTTCCGTTGTTTGTGTTATTGTTCTGTTTGTTGAGTTTTAGTTTTTGTTCAAATTTTTATTGCGTTCTGTTCCTGTTTATTGACTTGTAAGTCCCGGTTTTGTTTGGTAATTATTAATCCTAGTTTTTATATTTCAGTTTTACAGTTTGGTTTTTATTTAGTTTTGTCATGGAGTATGCAACAAATGAATATACCGACATAATTCTGATTCTTGGGCAATGTAATGGAAATTTCAATGAAGCTGCCAGACTTTATGCGTTTTCCATATAGACGCCATCTAAGTCATAATCTGACTCCTCTTGATAATGAAAAATTAGTAAATCGCATACAAGAAACAGCAACAACTGTTGAATGAATGCTTCTGCGTGTTTAACAGGTGCAATAAAATGTGAAGCTGCTGGAAGACAGTTTAAACATTTAGTTTAAGGCATGTACCGTCAGTCATTTAAGTTGAAATGATTTTTATTACTTCAATTACAAATAATTTAATTTTTTTAATGTAGTTTTTTTCATAAATGTGATCTTTTTACATAAATGGTTACTTTACACTGCTTTAGATTTCAATTATTTCAGTAGCTAACCTGATTTAATTTTTTTATTGTGATCAGATGTTTCAGGGGCTAAGCAACGTTGCCAAACTTATGTTTCTTTTTTTGGCTCGTGTGACGGAACTAACTGCGTTAGAGAGTTTGCGTTTAAAGTCTTGTCATCACAATTGATTAAGGAAGGCGGCTACCTGAAGCTTCTAATGCAGTTTAGGGACACTCTGTATAACTAAATACATAAATACAAATACTAAATTAATGTTTTTTCTTATTGCATGAAAAGAATTACAAAAGATTTTGCTCGATACACGTGCGCTGTCACTTTTTAGGCGCTCGGCCTTTCTGCAGCACGAGGCGCAGGCCATGTTTCGACCTCACTTCTGAAATATGGCATATGATAGTATAGTGCAGCATTTTCTTTGTTTTATTACTCAACTCTACTCCTACTTTCATAATATACTATTTGGAGACCTACATTTTATGCTCAAGTTCGTTCATAGATAATTAATGGCCAAGTTACTTTCCTAACGAAACTCTTCCATTTATCTTGCTTAGTATCTTTGTGGACTTTTCCAACTATGTACCATCTTTAGGGTTTTGCACAGAAATTTATGTTTTGAATGAATTGACTTTTATTGTTTGAAATTTGGCAACGAAGATTTATTTTCCGCAAACCAATGTCAGCATAATAAGAATCTCTGCGTCGGTCGCGTACTGACCAAGCAGTCATGTTCTTCGATCCTGCTATTAAGTCTCCGATTTGTTATTAGTTACGTACAAGTACAGCTCCTAATTCGTCCTAACTGGACTATTTACGAAAAGTTGGCGAAAACGTCAGTGGTTTTAAGGCAAAACCCAAAGTCAGCTCGTAGCAAAAGTAAACTTTAGCAACTAGCTGCTGAAAAGCGTTCTCACAACAGTAATCGAAAATGTTTACATCCTACAATTCTGGACTGAACAGAAAATCTTCAAGAAAAATACTTAACAAGGAATGTTGAAGAACGTTTTCTTTTGTTATTGTTATGGTTACAGTCCTGTGAATAGACAAGAAATACTCTGCGCCTGGCGATCCGTATCAAAACGATTCCCATTTTGAGAACGTGATGTCAAGTGAAATATATTTTTTATGTCCAATGCAATCTTTGTGTTCTGGGCTCAAAAAGCAAATGTGATTTTTAGAAGAGTTTCTCAGAATAGTTCACGTTTTGAAAGTAGGCTCTATCGAATGCAACCAAAAGATTTAATATCAATAATCAGGTGGGAAAACAATGGCAATAGTATCTTGAGACGTTAGTTTTAGTGGATTTTCTAACATAAAGAAGAACAATGGCGTGTGTTATAATGAATTTCTTCAAATAATTAAGAGCACTTAAGTGGTAAAAGATTCTAATGGAGGCGGTGCAAAACTTGGTGACACATACAGTCAAGATATTCAACTGTTTGTATATGTATCAATGATTTTAAGTATTGGAAGGTTGATCAAGCGTTCTAATATATATATATATATAGAAGTTGTGTGCTACTACATCGTCTCTTCTCTTGAAAACTCTTATGTGGATGTAGGTAGAAATGCTTTTAACAGATGCAAAATAAAATTGTTTTTAAGTTATACAACGCAAAAGAATAAAAATTCATTTCATATAGGTTCTGATAATTTTAATTTTATTATTGCGGTGATAGTTTTCAAAATAAATTTGTACTATGAAGGGTTTAATTCATTCATTGGTAGCAGTTTAACTAAGAATTTAGACAGAAAATTAAAGCTTTTTAGAAGTTTTTTGTTCGATGCCTATTTAATAATATTGAGAAATAAAAGTTATTTACCTTTATAATATTATAATTGGGAAATATCTTTTGAATTTAAAAAAAAAGCATTTTTTAATTACCTACGTTAAGTAATTATCGCATGACATTTTATAAATTTATTGTATAAAACTTCAGCCACTTTGATTTGCTTTGATCTTAGCATTTTTTAAAAATTATGTTTAATAGTAAGACTTCGGTTTTACACAATATGGCTAATAGGTGTTAATATTTCATGCTGTTTCCTTGAACTACAGATCGTGTAAACCTTTTATGAACACGAACTGGAACTGCGTGATCCTTTAAATCTCTTGCACAATAAATCAGACTTTTATTTGGTATTTTAGTTTTTCATACATTTAGATCTACGTTTTCGTCATTGTATTTTCGTAAAACAAAGCAATGGCCTAACCTAACCTCAAGCAGATTTTAACTAATTTACAAATCAGAATTTAGTAATAAATCTTCTGTTTTATTATGATGATGTAGGTTATGTGGTCAGTCGAGACTAACACAAAGTTGTTTAGTTAGCTATCACTTTTCAGTTTGTAAATCCCTATGTCCGTTAATACTTACCTGGAAGAAATTACTTTAAAGCGTCTGTACGATAAATTAAAAATGAAGAATTCTACGATAAGGTTTAATAAGTACTTAATTACAAATTATTCCTTGTAATTATGGTAAATTATATTTCGTTGTTCTGTATGTTGTACGTTTAAAATGTACGAGGTTGTGCATCTTGTTTGTTTATTTACCTACGTACTTATTAACAGTGATTACAGAAGGTAATGATACAGTACTAAAGAAATAAAATCTCACTTTTTTATTAACAACCTTAAGTTTATAAAATTCGTAGTTTAAAGAATTAAGGTAAACATCACTGATGAGTGCTATAAAACCTGTTAAAAACGATAATGTATTTCAGGAAATTTCTTTTTGAGTCCATTTATAGTTTTATAAGTATTATAAACATTTATCTTAAACAGAATGATACCGATATAATACTTTGCTATCTGTCTGCTCGTAAAATTGATTTTATAACATCTACAGCCAATGACCTATTTAGTCACAGACATTTTAATTACTTGCCATATAACGTTAATCTTTCGATATAATTTACAGTTAAATTTTGAGATGAAATGAGCAGTAATAAATTAAAGAGAAGATAGATAATTTTGGCTTCTAGTATCAAGAAACATTAACAATTTTAGATAAATTTTAGAAACGATGCTTACATTGTAGCATGTTTATCAGGCTATAATTATAAAAGAATAAATACTTTACATCTTCATAAAAAAACTTTACTACAAAATTACAGAATTTATATTTCAATACAACTGAAGTTGGACTGATTCTTGTAAAAAAATGTATGCAAATACTTTTGTTGGAAAATGTGGATAATTACAGGTTAGAGATAGCTCTAAAGGTTTGATAAATCTTTATTGTAGTTTTGTTGAGGTTGGTTCATTCCAAACGATGAGTTATGATTATTACTAGAATATTTTATTTTTAAGTCTAGAATTTTCATTTAATTTTTACCTACCCAATCTCTACAACCACACAATTCAGGAGATTGCCTAAATTTCTTTCCTCTTCTGTTAACTTTTTGGATTTATATTTAGCAAATCTTTTATGCTTATGCTATCAGTTTCTAATTATTGTTAGATGTCTTGAGAAAACTAGAAACTCTTTTATTGACTTTTCTTTCTACTATACACTTTTATGTTTAGTCTTGTTTAGGGAAAAAGAAACAAATAAATTAAATCAACGTAAAAAAGTATGTTTTTTATTTTTATACGCAGTTGGTCATTGTTTAGGCAGCTTGTAAAGTTTTATAACAATAAATATTCGAAGAGATTGTATAAAAAATATATATAAATATTTACAGTTTTACATACAGACATATAAAATAATACTTAGCTATACAAGTCCATATGTACAGTAGTAACAAGTGTTAGACTCCTGCCGCTCCTGGAGGCCATGCAGTCCTGGAGGGCCCGAGTTGTCCGGGGTTTCAAACACACTCTGACGGTTCTGCATTCGCGCACATTCATTGTACACCCCGGGCACAAGTATCACATTCACATTAGCACTCACATTGCACTCACAGTCGTCTGTATCATCTACGTATCACAATAGGCTGACGTTAGGATATAACTTAACACTAATTTATATATGAATAGCCACTGTTCGTGGTGCGTTTCCGGGAGGGTTAGGCGCTTGTCCTCGCGCATTATGTCTATGCACATGGTGATGAACATGAGGACCCCTGGTGGATCCACGACGACGTTGGTTGTTCGGTACATCTGGCAAGGCGAATTTAAGCTTCTCCCAAAAGAGCTTATCACCCCATTGCAGGTACACGTTGGTTTTTAAATAAAGACGAATGTCCGGATCCAGATCTTTTTGTGGAACTTCTCCTAATAATATTACAATAAGTCGTCTGCGACGATCGCGTAGGACTTGATGGTGAGCAGATTTAAATTCAAATCTGCACCACTCTGACTTGATGAAATTTTCTGAAAGAATCATGATCGTGCGTCGAGACGATTCTACGGCTTGGACGATCGTATCGGCGAGATAAGCACCGACTGGGAAATCACGATAATGAAGGCACAGCTTATAATTAGGTTCCAAAGTAGGTGCAAGTACTTCTGCTACCCATGCTTCGTCTTTAGAACTGTAACTCACAAAAGCGTCGAATAATTTATCACGGTCGTCCATTTCTAATTCCGTTGGTCTGTAGAAAAGTCTTACTCCAAATTTCGAATGAATCCAAACCCGTAATTCTTGTCTGAAGATGAACAAAAGCAACGTGATGGACACAATAACAGCGAAAACCACTAATGTAATTACCAACAACGGTAAATAATCTTGGATAGCTTGTCTCCTAATAATAGTTTTTGTTGCTGTTAGATTTCCATTGATACTGTTGTCGATGTTTGCAGCGCCCGTGCATGCGGTGCTGTTTTCAGTATTTATGTAGAAACCTACCTCAGAGTTGTCTGCGTAAATGTCTTCGGTGTAGTAGTCGAGTTCGGTTGCATTATATACGCATCGAACAGAATTTAAATCTGATACAGAGTCGCCTCGGATCATCCATTCGCGTAGTTGTTCAGTAAATTCGCAATCGCAAGACCAAGGATTATAAGCTAAGGTAACTTCGGTAAGAGCGGTAGGAAGTTGCCATACTACATACGTATTTAGTCTGTTGTGATCTAGTCTTAAAACACGAAGATGTCGAAGGCTTGTAAATGTTCCATTGTGAATGTGTGATATTCGGTTATGTTGTAAGAATATTTCCCGGAGGCTATTCAAGCCTTCAAACTCGTATCCTCGGAGTTCTCGTATCCGGTTTTCGTCCAAATGAAGTACTTCCAGCTCTTTTAAACCATTAAAAGTTCGATTTTGAATAAGCTCTATATTGGAATTATTTAAAAATAATATTTTAAGCCGCTTTCTTCCTATAAAGGCATGACTCATCAGGGATCGTAAATCATTACCATCTAAATATAATTGCGTTGCGTCCATAGGTATTTGGTCCGGTAAAGTTTCCACATATCCACTAGAGGAACAGTCCACTACGTTCGCGGACCACGATTGATCATGGTAACACGTACAGTTTTCAGGGCACGTCATTTCACAGTCGCACGCGTCGAAATCACAACAATGACAAAGGGCGAAACAATGAGTCTCGTACGTACATAAAAATTGATACGGTGCAGCTTCTACTAATGGAACGTATGTACGGCCTCGGTTATAAAGAAGTTGGCAATAAATACTCTCTAAATCAACAAGTTTTGGTTGTGTACGAGCTCGATTTCCGGCATTCACTTTTTGTAACCAATCCATTGTACAGTCACATTGATACGGATTACCACCGATATAAAATTCCGGCAGTGGTTTATCAGGCGGAACCGCAGATATACGCAACGAATTCGGATCTAAATGTGTTATTTTGTTTCCGAATAGATCGACACGAGTCAAGTTCGGCTTTTTAAAAAACGTATACGACTGCACTTTTGTTATTAAATTGTCGTTTAGAAATAACACCTCCACACTGTTAGGAATAGCACTCCCAGTTATTTCGGTTAACTTATTTGCACTCGCGTCGAAGGTGCTTAATGCGAGGGTGGATTCTATTTCAAAGTAATTTCCAAGTTCCGAAATCTGATTCGAGTGGATGTCAAGCCACTGCAAACCTGTCGGAATTAATGCGTAATCAAACCACTTCAACTGATTATCGGAAATATTAAGCCACACTAAACTCGGCAGTTTCGCAAACAGCTCTTCAATATCTGTCAAGTAATTTCCATCTAATCTTATAGCTTGTAGGTTTAAATTGGAGTCGAAAGCACTTGCAGACACTTTTTGTATTTTATTGCGTGAAAGGTTTAATATTTTTAGTGCGGCCATTTTGTCAAAAACTCCTTTAGATATATTTCCTATATTATTTTCTGTCAGTCTTAATCCATAAATATGTTTCATGTCGCGAAACGTGTCATTCGTTAACGTATCGATATGATTTTCACCTAAATCTAAAGTTCTTAACATTGGAACATTAGATATCACTTCTGGAACTTGCAATAATTTGTTTCCATTTAAATGTAAATCCTGTAAGCTAGAGCAATTCTTTAAAGCTTCTGGATGTATTCTAGATATCCTATTATTATCCAAAGATAATAACGACAACACATAAAGACCGTTAAAGGTATCACTATCTATACTAGTCAGTCTGTTGTTAGAAATAATTAGTGTATGCAAATTATATAACGCGGAAAATGTATTTTCAGGAATCAGTTCTAGAAAATTATCATTCAGTCTCAATATTTGTAAACTGTACAAGTCTCTGAACACTGACGGCTCTAATTTAGTTAATCTATTATAAGAAATGTCTAACACCACTAAACGTATAAGACCGGCGAACGTGGCTGTATTTATCCAGTCAGCCGTTAGTTCGTTATGCGATAAATCCAGCACTAACAATTGCGTCAGTTCACTAAACAAGCCGGGCGCTAACACATTAATTGAATTGTTCTGAAGATACATCTCTTTAATATCTCGCGTATCCGAAAAAAGCTCCGGCGGTAAACTTACTAAACGATTATCCGAAAGTTTTAACACGTTAAGTGACGAGAGTCCTTCTAAAGCGCGGTCCGCTAAGTACGAAAGTCCATTTCCCTGGAGATACAATTTTTGCAATCTTGCTAATCCCGACAGCTGTCCAGATGGCAACCGGTCGATGTTATTGCGAGACAAGTCCAGCAGGCGAAGGCTCGTCCCACATCTTTCAGAAGGGTTGTGTGCAAATCTGAAAGATGAAATTTCACGAAACCTATTACGTGTTAAATTTAAAATTTCTAAAGAATACAGTGGACACAATACACCCTCCGGCAAACTCCACATGTTATTTTCTCCCAAATCCAACCGTTCCAATAATCTCAATTCATCTGTAAATACGCCCGGGGATACTTCTAAAGTCATTGCTGACCAATCGGTATTGTGCGTGCGTACGGTAAGGTTTCGTAATTCTTTCAGTCCTCGAAATGCTCCGTCGGATAGATTTCCTATTTTACAATATTCAATGGATAGTTCACGTAATTCTACCAGAGGTCTGAAGCTGCCAGCGTTCAAAGAACTTTGAAAAAATAGAGCATCACTACATTCCAGTCGCAAACGTACGGTATGTTGGGGTTGAATAACGCTGAAATTTGTATTCTCCAGCTCGCTGTTGATGGTACGCAGCCTGCACACAAGCGCCACGTCTTCGTCGGCGCCGCCGCTTTCCACCACCCATTTGCACTCGTCCGGCGCTTGGTAGCGCAGCGCCTTACTTAGGGACGCCGATAGTACTCCGAAAACGACCCCAAACAGCACTGCACACACCACCGTGGTGCCCATGTCGTTGTGCACGCGAGGCTACACCATTGTATGTTATAAAGTTCGTTTTCTTGCATGCCGCGTCCTACTCACTTGCAGCTCGCCGCTTGACTGCGGCCGCTCGCACAAGGCCACGAACTCTTCACCTGCCCGCCCTCCTCACTTCGTCCAGCACGACTCAGCTTAAGAATATACCGAGTCGGCGGCAGGTTACAAAAAACTGTTAACTCGGACCGTGTTTTTACTTAAATGCCGGGTTTTCTATCTCATCGCCCGTTGAAATCACTCGAAAGTATCGCGCTTCTCTGCTAGCATGATGTGCTTTCGTCTCATTTAAACAAAGAAATTTTAAATCGCGGCCATATTTTTAAAGATATTTATAAGTAATTGCTTGAAATATAATATGTAACGAAAGAAAGTATTTGAAGTTCTTTATTCGTTGGTATCCGCATGAAATTATATTATTATTGTTAATGAATATATAATTGAGCGAGCAATATGTAACTGTTGATTTGAACTAGAGTATATGGTTCAATATAACACGGCTAAGTGCTCTTGATCTTTCATTTGTAGCTTTAGGGGGCGGAGACTTTAATGCTAGGTTAGCAAACGATTTGCTAACAATAAACTAATTAAAATCTTTATTAATACTGGTCGTAAAACAACATCCAAACGTTGCATAATTACAATACCCGATCCCGTCTTGAGCTCGTTACTGCCAAGATAATTGGCTCGGCCCAGCGTCTTGCTGCTGTACAAGTTTTACCACCAGAACTAAAACTATTTACTGACCCAATGCAAACTGTTATTGTTGATTACACGGTCAGTCACCAAGAGAATCTGTAATGGCAGGAATTAAATTTCATGTTCAATACGAAGCAATTGTGTTTTGTTATTGTATATTGTTTGTTTTTTGATTAACAATAATTTAATCGTAACCATATTACAGTAATAACTGTGATTGATGTTTTATTGAGCATTATTTCTAAATTCTTGTTTATTTGTTAAATAAAAAAATCCTTTAGCACGCTTGAATATTCATACAACGTCGTGCGAATGCCATTCGTTATTAATTTGACAGGTCCTCTGCTCGATACGCCTATCTTAAATTACCTTAATTATGCATGTAATTAGTAATTAGAATAAAAAGCAGATCTTGTTAGTTGTAATAGTTGTGCTCTAAATTAGGTTGTTTAATAGCACCACATTAATTTAAAATACATAATTGTTCAATCGTTAATTTATTATTAAAAAAACGTATACTTTGGAAATCCTATAAAATCTACACATATGTACGATTTTGTACAATGTTTTCATTGATTTACCAATTTACTTACGGGGAAAATATTTGCGTAAGACATCAAAAGGATATAGAAATTCATTGCCGTACGTAATATCATCCTACTGTCCTAAAGTATTAAGATTTGCTTGCAAGTGTACGTAACAAGAATGCAAATAATGCCATTTAATTCACTAACAGAAAGAGAAAACAGACTTGATAAATTCACTTCGTACCCTCGTTAGACAAACCGAAAGAAACGAAGACAGCGGCGAATGCAGTCGATCCAAGTCTGCAATAAGATACCGCGAAGCCGCGGCGCGGCGCGTTATTGCCCAATTAATAACGATCACAAGGAATCCAACTACACGAAAAGACCATCTTTGAGAGGATATTAAAACATCCCTGGAACAAATAAAACAAACGCACAGGATCGTTTAGATATCGAAATTGTTAATCATATTTCAGGGTCTAAGAATAAGTGAACCTGGACGTAATTGTGCTGATGGAAGCTCTAGTGCTTTGTAATCAGTATAGAGAAGAAATTAATCAGAGTTGATAATCTGTATCTAGGAATTGGATTGTAAAATGTAAGAAGAAAGAAACTTGAAATCATGTCATTTACACTCATATTTTAGAACATTTCGGAAATGATGGGTTATCCATGGAGATTAAGTCATTAAAGAGGAATCAGCTTCACTATATCAATCCTTTGTCATTATTTAATTTCAGTAAGTGTCAGTCTAGCTAATTTAATAAATACCTGTACAGTAAAATATGATTAGAGTTTCTATGTATGTACATTGTAATAAATGGTTAAACACCGTGTAATCGTTTCTATTACATATATTTAATTATTGTTGACATGTTGAAAGGTTATTTGTATCCATTGTGCACGCACATGATAAGTTATTGATCAATGAAATGCAGATTGATGATGAAATTAGTTTTTCAAAGTTGTCAATATTAAAACTTTTATTCTTGATATTATTTTTTAGCGGTGTCAAACTTTTGAATTCTTCTGAATTCACGTACCTAAAATCATTGATATTTTATGAAAGAAAAGCATAAAAATATAATCATGAGGTGAAAATTGCTTTTAATTCTCCTAAAATCAAGCATATGTACGTATACCGGGTGCTGAATCGGTGGACGCAATATATGAAATCCCATACTAATTTTGAAATGTTTAGATATTGGCTCCCCTAATTATTTTAGCACTAAACTTTATTTAGGTTTTTTATAGTGCATTGCAAGATGATATACACTGAGCAATTTCAGCATTTTATGTGCATAGTACGGCAACAACGTTGAATATCAATAACTTTATTGCTATTAACTTATAAACTTCTTTAAATATCTTCCAATTGAGTTATCATCAAATGTTGAAACTGCTCAGTGTATATCATCTTGCAATGCCCTTCAAAAAACCTAAATAAAGTTTAGTGCTAAAATAATTAGGGGAGCCAATATGTAAACATTTCGAAATTAGCATGGGATTTCCTATGTTCCGTCCGCCGATTCAGCACCCGGTATACTATCAGCTTGTCATTTAAATGATTCACAATCAGGATCATCCAAGCAACTGCAACTTCTGTCAGTAAAGACTGTAAGTCAGAATAAATGAAAAAGAACTTTAGCTATAGTTCTGAAAAAGTTTTCAGAAGAACTTTAAACAAATTTTTAATTAATTCAAGATTACGTACATTGACAAAATTGATTACTTAAACATAAGCATCACATACATCACATTTGATATTATACTATAATTAAAACAACCACCAGTATGTAACAGCTGCAAGATATGAAACAGCGATTACTACCGTTTTGAGTAACGTACGAGATCCTACACATGACTACATGAGCACAAAGACATAGTGACAACCTTAGGTGTTATTGTTTATTTCTCAAAAGGAGAATTCTAGCCAAAACAAAGGAACTATAAAATATGTGAATTTTCTAATACAAAACTGCCCTTTTGGCCGTAATCTTGAAAAGTAAACTAATGATTTGAAAACATTTTTAGATATAGTAAAAATAATTTAACTAAAACTATTCAACTAAAATACCTGTTGCCTAAAATTTTACAGATCATAGGTAATTTCTACGTTTAGTCAATGACGGTAATCTAATTCTAAATAAAAACAGCAACAAAGACAGAGAACATTTTTCATTTATTCTTGTTAGTAGGCAGTTTCTAAAGTAATAATTTTATCACTACTGACTAGTAGTGAAAATAAATGAAGGTGCTATCCATATACGTTGTTCTTATAGCATTATATTATCGTCTAACCAGAGGAATTACTGTATAAAATTTTAGACAACCCGCGTATATACAGTGTGTCCACATTTTGATGCTCACTATTGTGATCTCGGAAATTGTAAGAGATACAAAGTCGGTTAAATTAGAAAAGAGTTGGCTATTTTGGAGATCAGTTTACTTATGCTTTTGTTTTTTCAAAAACGTTCACGGCTTACTGGGTAATTGCTAAAAACGAAATTATCTTATTTTTTTTTTAAGTGAAATATCTCAGGAACGAGCAAAGATAGAAAAGAACAGCAAAAAGGGTGTTTTAGAAAATTTACTCCAAAACAAAAAAATTATTTTTGCAATTGTCTTTTGTTTTACTTCGGCGATGAAACGTAAATTCAATTTCTTTCTAATGGGACGCCTTAAACGCTTTTCGGTGATACAGGTTTGACCCAGCTATTCTTTTGTTTTACCGACTTATGAAGTAAAAATCATTTTTCGTCATAGTGTGCCATAACATCTAACACACAAAGTCGTGGAGTTTTATCAAAGAAATTCATTTGTTGTGCAAAAATTGCTAAAACAAAATAAATACGCCTTTATGGGGCATTAGTTGCTTATTTGATGCTATCTGTGAATGCTCAGTAAAATATCTTAAAAGCGTCTTTTGTTTTGTTTTAGCAATTGTTACATAAGAAATGTAATTTATCTGACAAAAATCAATGATTTTCATATGTTTAAAGGCATGACACACTATGTGGGAAATATTTTTTATTTAAAAAAAAATAAGCTAATTTTGTTTTTAGCAAATATCTAGTAAGCCGTGAACTTTTTTGAAAAAACAAGCATAAGTAAACTGATCTCCAAACTAGCCAAATCTTTTCTAATTTAACCGACTTCGCATCTCTTACAATTTCCGAGATCCCAATAGTGAACCTCGAAATGTGGACACACTATATATTAAATAACTTATTTGTAAAGATTACAAATTTTACAAAACAAAGTTACGCGTTTCATATTAAAAGTTAAATAAAGTGGGATGTTTAAATGTTAAAAATCCCATTTTCTCTTTGGTTTATTTTTTATTTATAAAATTCGCAATAACGTTCTATCCAACACCATAATTATACCATCTGAAATCTTGTACAAAACCTAAGTAAAGTTCGTGACAAAACTTATAGTGCAAGTTGGTATAAAGTATAATTAAATTTGAAAATAATTATTCATTTAATACAAACGAAAAATGTAGTGTGAAGTGATAGACAAATTTATGGTTTGTACTGTATAAATTGGAATTCTTAAATGTTACTAAACGCACGATAAAGTTGACTATGCAGCAGATATTTTAAGTAAACTAATGATGAGACTACATAAGTACTTTTTCTGTGCAATTGAGAACAGTGTATTTCACAATAGACAAGCAACAGATGGACGTAAAATTCCTAGAAATAAGGTTCTTAGACATTTCGTGCATGCACAATACAATGACGCTGATATCCGAAAGACCAACACTTTTAATATTAGTTCAGGAACTTACAGAACTTTCGTATGCAAAATTAGGAAGACGCGGTTTTTCTTTTTGATTCTTGTTTTGGGGATCCTACTGAATCGGGAAATGCATGTTGCCCACCGAGAAAGCGGCATAGACGGAGGGGGGGGGGTGAGCCCTCATATAAACAGCGTGCTCAGTCAACCGATCATATCTCGACTACCGCTTCATCTAGAAAAGCGAACTTGGTCTCAAATGAAACGTTTCAGCAGGTAAAGTATCCTTCTACCAGATTATAGGATGTTGTTTCTACCCCATAATACCTACAGATTATGTCTGATACATTGGTAAGGTTAATACCAATAAGTTTTTTAAATTTTATGCAGGAACATACAATCATAAAAATAACAAAAATCACAAAATCGTAGGTTTCAACCATTACATTAGTATGATGAAATATCAGAATCAGGTTCGCAGTCACTACGTACAATATCATGATTCTTACAATCAATTGAACATTTATAAGATGATAGAGAAGATAGATTATTGTTTTCTACATGAACAGGATTGTACTGCAAATTATATTTGCATAGGTGGAAAATTTTATTTCGTCATGAGTGTGGGCCACAGTTTACCATTTTGTTTCTGGTAAAACCCAAATTCTTCAAAATTTAATTGTTCAAATTCAGGTAAAGACACTCTTTTCCACAAATAAGTCTGTACAGATATTCTGAGACAGTGTTAACACAAAGAATCAGAAGTACAAATAAGCCTGGATAGGTTATAGATGGAATCCTACTGATAGAGAAATTAGAGTGTGGCGTATATCATCAGCTGTGGCGTTTTTTTCTTCTTATAAATAAGATATGCACAAATTTTCTCTAGATCTCCAAACTGTTGGTATGTAAGAACTTGGCCGTCTCCCAAAACAGAGAGTGCGGGTTGAAATTCTGGCAAACTTCAAAGTTCAAAGTGATGGAAAATTTAGTATTTGCAATAGAGCCATATACAGTGTGTCCGCGGATTGAGTTGACAAGAGGAAAAATTTGTTATTATTGGTCTTAGAACAAAATGTCACTCTTGATAAAATCTTTTGCTTGTTTTAAAATCTCCACTAATGGTAATATAATTTTGATGTTACCAACAATAATGAAGAAAATTTAAAAAACGCATTATTTTAGTATACAAAAACGACTAACTTCCAAATTTGCTCGAAAATCAAATTACCATGTTTGAACTGCAACTGCAAAAAAAAGCTAACATGGCAATCTGATTTTTGAATAAATTTAGAACTTAGTCGTTTTTTTTAAATAAAATAATGAGTTTTTAAAAATTTTCTTTATTATTGTGGATAACATCAAAATTATATTACCATTATTGGAGGTTTTGCAACAAGCAGAAAATTTTATCGAAAGTGACATTTTGTCCTAAAACCAATAATAAAAAAGTTTTTCCTCTTGTCAACTCAATCCGCGGACACACTGTATATAGCATGATAGATCTAAATTACTAACTGTGAAGTAATTTCGAACTTAAAGTAAAAGAACAAGATAACATTATAAATGGGAGCAATATTACCGCATGAACTTACGGTTGTACGAGGGTAGTTTTTTATGTTACCTATCTAGCCATGAAAACAATACACTATCGCGATAATTTTCTTACCTCAACTTTTTGTGACATTTTATAGTGTCATCTCCAAGTTTGCTTCCAGTCGCTTAATATTTGACATTTTTATATCAGTTTTAACAAGCGAAAATGAGTGACTTGAAACTTGAACACAGAAGCGTCATAAAATTTGTATTGAAAGAAGGCAGTGGCCCGAAGAATATCCATGAGAGAATGGTGGTAGTGTATGGAGAAAATAGCCCATCCTATTGGTGGGGCAGGGAATCCATTAATGATGACCCAAAGTGTGGAAGACCTCTGGAAGCACGAACTGAAGAAATCATCAACAAGGTTGAAGATTTGGTGTTAACTGACCGCCGAGTAAAAGTTTCAGTTATTGCTAGAGAAATAGGAACATCAGAAACGATTGCTTTTAAAATTAATTCTACACGAAGATTTAGGAATGAGCAAAGTGTCGGCACGATGGATTCCCAAGCTGTTCAGTCCCGAACAGAAACTGTGTAGACGACAAATTTGCGAGGAGAATTTGACTGCTTTATCCCAAGATGAAGACTTCTTTTATAGAATTGTAACTGGGGATGAGACCTAGAAGGCGAAGACGCAATTTCTGCGGGAAGAGTGACGGTCACAGTTTTCTGAGACGCGGAGGGGATTCTCTAATTGAGTATATGCCAAAAGGGTATACAATAACGGGAAATGTGTACAAAGACACAATTAAGAACTTGAAGGCGGCTATACGCGAAAAACGACCCCACAATTATGCTCAAAAAACTGCTTCTACACGACAACTGCAGAGTGCATAAAGCACGAATTGTTCAAGCAGTACTAAATGAATCCGACTTTGAGAAATTACAACATCCACATCGAATGACGACTTAGGCGTATTTTGAACAATTACCAAAAGAATTTTTTTCGAAGGCATAGCGTTATTAGAAAAACGTTGGAATAAGTGTGTTAGTGTTAATGGTTCTTACGTTGAAAAATAAAATTTTGTTTGTTCTCCAACTTGTTGTTTTCATAGCCAGGTAGATAACATAAAAACTCCCCTCGTCAATTACATTTATTCAGACATACATAAATGTACTGATCATTGAAGAACGTCTATCACTATAAATGTTAATACATAGTTATGAATTCGGAAATAAAGTTGTATCAAATAGTTGTTAGATCTGATAAGTAATAGAAGTTATTGTATGCATTATTTAGTTATAAACAGTTTTTCAGGAAGTAAAGTCACAGATGAAGATATAATTGTCAAAGATTTAAATCACGCAGCTGCACACTAAAAGGAATAAAATACAAAAAGGTTTGTAAAGTTAAGAATCTTCTGTTCTACTATAAGGGAAGTCAAGTCATTTTTGTCTCAACTTTGTAATTTAAATCAATAGAATTTAAATGAAAAAGAAGAATCAGTCCTAATTAAAATAAATAACATTTATTTTAGCTGTAAAACATACAACTCGAGGGCTATATAAACGATAAAATTAATAAAAGTCATTCTAGTCTTAAAAGGTACATTAGAAACAAAAAATGGTCTGGTTGAAAATTGCTACAAAACAGGCGTAGATGAGATTATAAATAATGCTTCCACCCAAACCGACTTAATCGTCGGTGACTAAAGAATAAATTGTAGGGACCAACGATCATAACAATTCACGCCCTAAAAATGTATAATGGAAAGACAAAAAATATTTTAGAAATGATTTACCATTAAAATGATTTGGATTTTAGCAATAAAGGTAACAAAAAGAAGTTTTTTATAAATTAGGTTAATAAATTTTAGAAAAGATCTATTAACTTCCAATTTTATTGTTTTTTTGGTATTAACAAGGTCTAAAAATGTCTTTATGTAAACTCATTTCATACCAGTATAAAGAAAACAAATTCCGTTTAGCGCTTGATATATTCGAGAACCCTTTTGTGGAAAAATTAACCTGCAAAAACATTGTACAGCAGTATCTGTCCAATCGATCTTCGATGAGTTTCTGTTATTCTTATAATAATCTCTTCGTCAATGATTTTATAGCTATGTATTCCCAGGGTCCTTCTTTTATTGAAGCCATCTGTGGTATTGTAAAACTCTTACCAATTGTATATCTTAATGAATGGGAAAAATACAAGCGATGTTGCTTTTTGCAAATCGGGTATCATAATGGCTTGTATATAATGTGCCTTGATGCATCAACATCTTACTTTGTTCTTTAGGTTTGTTTAAAAAAAAACCTGTGTTACGTCACTCTTACAATTCACCCTGTATAAAGACGTGAAATTTCACAGATGTTTTTGTTCATAAAAATGTGGAGATTCTTTTGTAATTCATTTTTATTAGAAATTGTAACTTTAACGTGTGTATTTGATAAGTATGGTTCGGCTACTCTGTATAATTTAGGAGATTTATTATAAGGATTTTACTGATCAGCGTCAATTAAAAATAATTTAAAAAAATCCAGAACAGAATGTGTGCTATTTAAAGTGGGAGTGTGCAATTTTTCGACTAATGCTGTAAATGTGCTTACGTCACATTTAGATTTGACGTATATAACCATAAACGTTGCTCCATATGTTACGCTGTGTATTTCATATCAACAAATTTCATATTGAATCAGATTTGAATCAGGCGTAGATATTGAGAAATTCGCCACACCCTATTGTATACCGACGAGAAATAATTTCTGGAATAGGCCTGAAATTTTCAATCAGCGTTTTGTTCGGAGGTAGTTACATGCATTTCTTATGATAGTAATTGATTCATTTATTTAATTCAACGCGAACTTTACTACCGGTTTGTAGATAAAAGTAGCGCCCACTGCTTTTGATGGTTTGGTTTGTCGGTTTCTCTGCATATAAGAACTTTAAAACTGGTTGTAGTTACCTATCAAGTTAAAAGTTATCGTAATAGGCACTTAATTTGGCCGCATTTCTCGAGTTAGATAAATTTTTCTGTTCGATAAGGATATAGTAACTTCACTATTTTGTAGTGTATTATATAAAATTAAAATATTTCCTGGTAGGAGGGTCCATTTTTCAATTTTATTAGTTGTAACTACAAAGTTGTTGAAATTTAATTAGAGTATTGTACTTTTTAAAGATTATGGGTTTTGTCTTGAGAATATGAATAAAACTCATACCTTCAGATTTACTTTTGGTTGTGAGAATACTGTGATTGCTTGATTGTAAATGCACCCATCTTGATGATGAGATAGTAATTTAGAGAGTGATTACGTTAATCATTGTTATTCTTAAGTTATAGTACGTGTATTTTGATACATTTTGTGATTTACTCAGAAGCATGCTTTAGACAAACCAGCAAACAAAAAAAATGAGCAACAACAAAAAATAAACTTCAACCCAACATTTAAAAATGTAGGTACTATACCTTTTCTGGTTTCTTTTTGATGGTGGGATAGTAACATACAGTAACAGTGATGTAGAATTCTCATTTTTTATAATCAAGAAGAAACGATATTAAGAATTAAGGTTAGCCTGTGTTCTAACGACCTAAAACAGATCAGAATTTGAATTACACTGGATACGTGAGCGATCCACGCGACGTGACGCACTCATTGAACGGTGAGTGATACTGTTTTGTGAAGCTCTGTCGACCTAGATTTTTGAAGGTATTTATTATGTAGGGAACAGTTAATAAAAGCTAGCGCAATATGTGGTACCTTACGTGGTACTGCTTGAAGAAACACGCAAATGACGATACCACATAATACATCACGCAAATTAAGATTGTACGTAAGAGTCATACTATAAAGGAAAATCAGGAAATAAACAGCATACGTTTTGCCCTGATCACCTGATTTTAAAGAATAGAAATAAGAAAAGATAGGTTAAAAAACAAATGCGAGGTACAAGAAGTTGTCGGAAGAAATTGTTTAAAAAATTACGGATTGCAGACTGGCAAACCACTAATGTAACACTGAATTCGAGAAAATTCAAGTTTTACGTGATTGTTCCAAGTTATTGTCACTCTTTGTTTTTCTTCCCCAAAAAATGCATTTTTATTGTTCTTTATTTCTCTTCTATTTTTACTTCTAAATCGTTCTGCCCTCTTTGAAGAACTGATGAGAATCACTAAGTCCAGTTGGTGTTATTTTTAAAGATAATGCAGCCTGACCATTGGAAAACCAATTAGCTTGACTATCCTTGAAATACAAGATTTATTTGCTAAACATCAGCTACATCTTCCTATATATATATAATAGCACCACCTCACTTGCGATATCTCCGGTATACTTGTATTTTTCATTTAATTTTAAACGGTTTGGAGACAATTGGAGATCATTACCTAGCAGGTGTTAAATAAAGAAATTATTTTAACAGTAACACCGGTTAAAGTTTTTCCGAGAAGAATGATTTTACTCTAACTGAACGAACTGAAATGGTTTTCCTTTGTGGGAAGCATAATAATTATGCTTTCAAAGAGAGAAATCCAGTTAAGTTGGAGAATCACAAGTACTCATCGCCGAATTTTTAAAAAGGAGGAAGTATTAATAACAAAAAACGAACGAAATAGAAATTATGGGGCGCTTTACCATAGACCCAAAATACATCGAGTAGGAAAGTTGTTCGTTCTATTCACGTTTCATATGGGTCTATTCAAAACACCAGAGAATTAACAAATTTTGTCCGTATAAAATAAGTATCGGTCATGAACTGATGGAAGATAACTTTGACAGTAAGATATAATGTCATCAAGCGGTAAATATATGAAAAAAAAAAGAACTAACAAAGAACAATATTGGGATAATGAAAACTCACAAGTTCCTACGCAGTTTCTCGAAAAATTAAATGAATGAGCCGAAAGAGGTAACGCTGTTGTTGGATCTTTATTTCTGAAACAAGACTTAACTGATCGACTTTATCTCGATATCCTGGAAAGCATTAATCCCCTGATCACTCATGCATTGAAAGATCAATTAGGTGCAAAAGAAAATTTATTTATATAGATGACGACAATTTGTATTTTCAGCGTGAGTATGCTTCTCCTCATTATGTGTTGTGCTATCCGTAAGGAAAGGATTGAATAAGCATTTTTCAGGAAGATGAGATGACTTGCTCGTTTATCAGTTTTGATTCTTCTCATATTATCTTATGAGTGTACTTGAAATTAGTGGTCTATTATATGCAACCTCAAATTTAAACAACCCAAGGAAAAGAATATTAGAGACATACCGTAATGTTCCTGCTGAAATATTTTTGAAGGTGAGACGACACTTTGAAGACTTTCAACAGTGCAGGTCAATTTGAGCATTTATTAAAATAATTTTGTTAAATTGTCTCGAGAGCGTTTAGGAAATTGAATTTCAAACTAGGTATCACAAGTGAGGTTATGATGCTACTTAAGCGTTTAGAGAAACGTCTGACTGGAATTACGTAAGCTTAAAGGTGTCTCCGTTGAAACAAAAGTTTATACCTCTCTGAGCGATTTTTTATATTTCAATTCATCAAATCACTCTGTATGTAAATTTGAATGGTAATAATTATACGAGGTTCTGACTTTTAGATGTAAAACCTTGGAACATCTTTGAGTAAATGGTTTTGGTCGTTTTTCCTCTTATCAAACTGTATGCCACTACATAGTTAGTCCACAGAACTGATGAGAACAACTTTTGACATAGGAGGTGATTTCAGAACTAACACAGAAAAATTAAATGTTGATAAAAAGACAGAATGGATGATAAGTTGCATGCATAATATTTACATTTATGAAGAACAAGAATATTGATTAATTATCATCGTATAGAAAGTGAAGGAGAAACATCTATTACAACAGATTTAAAAATTCCGACCTGATATAGTCGAAAAAAGTAAATGGGCCTTCTTCTTCATTGTTGAAGTTTCGTCATTTTCTTTTAGCTTTTTGATTAATTCTGTAGAAAAAAAACTCCGAAATTCTGCTGGAATCGCAATACCATCGTATCTACAGTATTTGTCAGATATTTGTGAAAAGCGTTTCGGGTATTCCAAATCTTAAATTAACTGCAATAGAATTTTATTGATTAATTATAATTATTGATTGGAAATTATCTATTGAAACTAGATGACTATGTTGGTTTAATATACCTTGCATAAGAGTGATTCTTGTAAAATTTTACCAATTTATTTTCAAAACTGCGAAAGATATTCAACTTTTTCCACGAAGTTGCATTTACAACGTTTAGTGTAATAAAAATCGAAAAATCAGTTTTGGGCCACCTCTAAATGCTAATGGATTTGGCTGAAATTTCAAGACTGTTTCGTCAAGTTGAAGAAACAAAAATTGTTTTTTCCTGCATCACCTTAATGTACGATATACTCAAAGTGCAAATAACTGTTCAATTTTTGGCTAACATTGAAATTAATTAATGATTAGGTGATCGATCAGTACGATAAGCAAGGACAAGGAGCTGAGAATATAAAAATTAAAATAAAACCAAACAGGGAAATGCATGGAGCAATTCAGGCCGATTTATTGACCGACTGTACCTGGAGAATGACTGCACTGAAAAATCTGCTGAACTGTACAAAATGGAGATAGTGTGAATAATGGCTACAAACAAAAAGCTATCTAGCTGAACACGTTCAATACGCTGAACTATAGAAACCAGCGTTAAACAGACTGATACATATGGAAGTAGAAGCTGAAGAGCTTTAGACGAGAATATAGTCATCTGGGGGAAAAAGCATACGTGCAAAGTAAGACGGGTAATCTTTTGCGTTTCTAAAAACACCATGCATAATAAAACATCTATATTAACTGCTGACTAATGTTAATTCTTATTTCATTAGTAATGCTTTATTTTCCAATTTTATACATTATGAGTGGGTTAGTAGAAAATTAGAATCTTGATATAAATCAAATCAAAGCAATTAAATTTTTAGTGTTAAGATTTTTTGTGTTTGTACAACATAATGGATACTCATATTAAGTTTTTTCTTATTAAAAATTTACTCTAGTTGACTGATATTCGTTCTTGTTTTCATTCGTTATGCTTTTTCTTCTCGATACATTATTAATATTATTGAGTGGGTTATCTAAAGAATTACAACCTTGACTGTAAATCAAAGCAATTTACTTTTATAAGCACAACGTTCTAAGCCTAAAAAAACTGTAAAAAAAATTGAGGGTATTGTAAGTTAATAAATATTATGTTTATATAACACTAGTCAGTCAGTAGTTATTCGGTGATTAAACAACGGCCTTTGTTTTCACCTACATTAAAATATAGATAAAAGCTTTCAATACTTTTAAAACACTAAATCACAGTATTTTGTTTCCCTCGCAAAATGAACATTCATTGTGTTCAGCCTCCGCGTAAGAATGATAATGCAGTAATTGCTTTATCATCTATTTTGTCGGGGAGTTCTCAACCTTACCTTTTTCATGCGGGCGTTTTAATTCTATTGTGCTACTAGTTAGTAATTATAGTACACGTACAATAATTAAATTTTATTTATGTTGTGGTAGACATAAGAAAAGTCCATAAAGAACAAAAAATTTAAAATACCAACGTAATTGTTCTTTTAATGATTATTAATACGTTCATTTAATGCGTTTGTTTTTGTAACTAATAAATCGAAGTCACTTAATTACTATTTTTAACTGAAAAACTAAAGATCGTTTCTAGAATAAAATAAAGATTTTTCTCAAAGACTATATTCATAAAAGCTATATTTCTTTATGCCTAGCATATACAAATAACTAACGGCGCACAGAGTATTAATTTCGTTAAGCAGAACGATTTACAACGTTGTGCTGGAAGAACCACTCGAAGTGGAATGTTAGTCCATAAAAAATGCAATAACTAACATACATAAAGACTTGAAAATCGTAATTTAATTTGTATTCTGTTGCATCCGAGAAGAAGGTTAATAATGAAGTTCCTTTTTTGAAATATTTGAGTGTAATTAGCATTGAGATTTATCGAACTAGGTATCTAATTTAAAATGTATGGCTTTTCTACTTTTACTTTCCCATGTTTTAAAAGATGGTGAAAGTACTGAAACTGCTAATTTTGAATTTTAACAAGCAGGTTGGCTCTTTAGGAATTTTAAAGTTCTGAACTCAAGGATCTTTGTAAACACATGCGGGCTCATTTCTAATATGCGTACCTGCCCGGGAAAATAACCAAGAATTGTTGTTGAAGATTGTTTTTACTCTTTACGTCTTGATTCTAGGTGAAAGGCTAAAATCCAATAAGAGTAAATATTACAGAACTGACGAAGAAAAACAAAATATATGAAGTGCGTTGATTTAGGATAAAAAATCTCCATTCACTAACTTGAGCATTTATTTCTCAGGCAAATACGATAATTATAAATTATTATACTAAGCCGTCACGAAATCTCTCAGTTTAAGGAAACCGCAAGAACCTTAAAAGCAGCAATCAGTGCGCTAAAAGTTTTTTGTCATGATTCACGCAGACTTTTTAATCTTACATTGATATTCCATTTCTCGAAAGAAACAATGCATTTTTGCATATTATAATTTATGTGAGTCCTACTCTTGTTTAAGAATCTGTACCAATATACGTATATTCATTATTACAAATTCTGCATTAACGGTGTCTTAACTAAAGCGTGACATTTTCCGTCCAAAGGATTCCTCGCAAAATGAATTTTAAAAAAATTGGTAAAGCAAGCCAAATCTTGATTTTGAGGGAGACCAATTTTGATGAAGAATTCATATTTCAAACTCCAAGCTTGTGCGTTGTACAATAACCATAAGAAATTTAAACAGCACAGAGGGTCAACTCAAAATTTATCGATTAGTCTTCGAGAAATCGTTTCGCAAATTTTAGGAAATCACCTTGCAAAGTAACCTCAATGGAGATACTTATTTACATTTTTGTTAAAAGACCAGATTGATCCTATAACTACCGAAATTTTGGAAAGAAATATAAACGAACTAACATTTTAATAAGATGATGTAGCTCAGGACGTCGTACGTGGTCGCGTGCGTCGTATTGGTATAACAGATCCTGTGGAGAGACCAGTTAGTCTACTTGATTTTTCTTTAGATTTGTTTTTGTGAAAACACCTAGAATCAAAAATATTATTATTTGGAAAATTAGTCTTGCTCAAAATCAAAACTGACCTGTTTTGTCAATATTCTGAAAACTCATTTTTTGATAAGTTTTGGAGGGATCGAGATTTTGCTGAAACACCGTGTTATTAACTTCTTTCCGTCTGTTGTTGTGTTCGTGATTTTATGAAAATGCACAAATTTGAAATACGAGCTGTTATTAAGTACCTCTGTAAGAAGGAGTTATCACCTAAAGAAATCCATAACGACATGACAGAAGTGGTGGGTGAATCTTCCCCTTCATATCAAATAATTAAAAACGGTCTCGAGATTTTAAATATGGAAGAGAATTCTGTCAAAATGCACCGGGTGCTGAACTGCCGAAAACTGTCATCACTCAAGAAAATGTAAATGTAGTCCACGACATGGTACTAAGTGATTGTAGAATTACTGTTAGATTTGTAGCAGAGACGTGTGGCTTTTTAGTAGGTACGGTTGAAAAAATTTTTGCACGATGAATTGAACCTCAGAAAACTGCCTGCACGTTGGGTGCCAAAAATGCTGACGTCCGACCACAAACGTATCAGAGAGACTACCGCTGAGGTTAATTTGGTGATAATTAACAGAGATCTAGATCAATTGTTGAAAAAAATTGTTAGTGTAGATAAAACTTGGGTTCATCATTTTGATCCAGAGTCAAAACGCCAAAGTATGGAATGGCAGCATAAGGGTTCACAGCCTCCTCGAAAATTTCGTGTCTAGTTTTCAGCTGGAAAAATCATGGCAACCGTTTTTTGGGATTATGAGGGAGTAATTTTATAGATTATTTACCACGTGGTCACACTGTTACGGGTGAATATTATGCAAAGCTAATTCCAAAAGTTCGCGATGCTTTAAAGAAAAGCGAAAAGGAAAGTTGAGGCATGGCGTTTTGTTTCATCAGGATAATGCCCCACCTCACAAGAGTTATGTTTCCATGGTCGCCATTCACAATGCCGGTTTTGAAATTTTTGAACAACCTCCCAATTCTCCAGACTTGGCTCCCAGTGACTATTTCTTGTTCTCAAAACTAAAAGAACATTTTCAGGGAACCCATTTTTCAGACGACGAAGAATTTATGTCTGTGGTAAACGACTTGCAAACTAAAGTAAAGAATTTTTGTCGAAGGGTATTCAGGCACTTCAGCATCGATATGAAAAATGTATTAACCTATCAGAAGATTATGTTGAAAAATATAATAGTTTTATACCTCTGAACTGTTTGTTTCTATGTCAGGGACATTAAATGATGAATTTCCCTGGTAAACTTAAGTTTGAGGAATTGGTGTTAAAAGTGACCGAAAAATAGAATAGAAGAAGAATAGCAGTCTTTTCAGTGTGGGTAGATCATTTAGGAAATAGAAGAGGTAGTACTAGAAATCGTCTGCTAAATATCAAAATAAGTTAGTTCTGAAGTCAAGTTGTAAAATATAGAGTTTAGAACACTATCATTAACTAATGTTTCTTGTACAAAAAGGTTTCTCGTTTACGTTTATTCTCAACCTCCACCCACGCATTTTTTATGCTTTTTATTTGTTCTTGGTGTTTTTTTAGTCATTCACTACGTAATTTTAAGAGTTGGATATATTTTGTTTTTTTTTAAATTCGCGTTCGTTCGACGAAAATAAATTTTCTAGTTTGCTCTTTCAACGAATTCTTGTTTGTTGTGGTATATAGAGGCAAGCTTACAAGCAAGAATGCCCTTGAAAAAGTAAGAGCTTGTAAAGGTGAGTCCAAGAATTTAAACGAGTACATGGAATAGTTGCAAGGAAGATTACCATATTTGTCACTAGAAAATCATAAAATTAAGGATGCGATAAAAATTATATCGAAGCAACTTTTCAGTCAAAACTGAAATAGATACGTATGAGGCATTGAGTTTCCATTTATGAAAGGAAAGAATATCTAGAAAACCATCAATAATTTCAATTATCATCAGGTGCAGACTTTCTTTAGATCAGCATTTCTCATCAGGAGGTGATGTGATTTCATTGAGGTTGGGAATCTTGCCCAAGCCCAGTTGCTTCAACATCTGAGGTAAGAGTGTGAACTGCTACTGCAATTCAGAGTTCTAGCTTTAGAATTGATCACTGGTGATTTTGAGTGTGAGAAATAACGATTTTTGTCAAAATTTATTTTAGACAAGACGATTTATTGCTAAATTTAGTGAAAATAAATTCAAAAACCATTTAGTGTCTTTGGTTGGTGTGGAATTGATCCAGTTACGAATGTTTTTAAAAATAAATCATAATGAAACTTGAAATAACTCATCTCCTAACCTGCTTTAGAGCATATACTAGTATGTACAACCTTGAAACTTCTAAAATCTTGAAAAACTACTATAATATGATATCGTATATTTATAATAATTTATTATAAGTAATTTAGGTATAAAGGTTTGTACGAAATTGCTAGTATATTTGCATTTTGTCAAAATTATTTTATTATAAAATCTTACCCAAGCAAATTAAAATATAATCAGCATATATACTGAACTTTGAGGCGTCTCTTTCTCTGCGGGTTGTCTTGACTTTTAATTTTTCTGTTTTTTAAACTTGATTAAATTCCATTTTCAACTGTAACGAGAAATTCTATAATTAAAACATTTTTTAGGCGAGCAATAATTTTCCTTAAAACTGCGAGAATTGTTAATTTTTATAATTTGTTGGGATTCATTTTCTGTATTGATGGAATTCATTTCTGGTTAATAGGCAGGTGCTACAGAACAAAATTGAAATTTTCTCATTTAGAAGATAGATGTTAATCGCAAAGATAGAGCTGATATGTTGGTATGTCCTGAAATTATTGTCATAAAAAAGGAAGCAGGCTGTGCAAAATATGTTCTAAATGATTTATAAAGTTGAATTTTATAGAATGATGCACGTGCATTCAAGAAATGGTTTCCCTTGAAACGATTGTACGTATGCGTGTATTTCAGTATGAAATACGCAAGTAAAAATGTTAAATTACATGTAAAAGGTTTTCATAAAAAACATTAAGAATAACCTTAATAAATTTAAAGTCGTATTGGGTATCAATAAGTAATAAGTATATTCAGAAATAAAAAGCTGTAACGATTATAAATCAAAATTCAAAATAAAATCTGATTTTGCAACTCGACCTTATGTCTTCATTAAAAATGAAAAATATACTCTGATTATTAACAATACCATACAAGTACAAGTTGAACTATTATCATAATTCATCTCGGACAAAAATAATTGCATGGTAGACAAATTTACAGCTCTAGAATTTATGGCACAAAAACGTTTAAATTTATCCATCACTACCACTCATATTTTTTGCAGGGGCAAAATAAACAATACTTCCAGAGACAACTTTTGCATAAGTTTAACATAAAGAAACCTCAACCGATGCAGTTAAAAAATTAAAAGTGAATGCAAATAAAAGTATGCAAATTTCAATGCTTATAAATAAGAAACTTTTTATTAATTTAACTGTATGTGGGGTTCAGTTTAAATATAAACCAGAGCGACCAAGCAACAGAACTTGAAACATGTATTATTCGTTTTTATTGTCATTGTATGACCATGACACTATAATACCTTTGAATCAGTGTAAACCTCGAGATTAGTGAAGCCTCAACAAAATACACGTGTTTTCTTCATAATTAATATCAATAATCTATGTACATACGTTTCAACACTTCTAAAACGTAAGACTGGTATTCATTCTGAGAAACATGAAAACAGAAAATCCTAAAAGCTCCAAATTTTTGGTAGTATAGGAACATTTACATAAGTTGTGCTGAAATGTTCATGTGGACGATGCAGCAAGAAAAGCAAAGAAAAACTATATTTATTCGTCTCTCTACCGATCCTATTGTCTTACTATTTTACAATTGTAATTTGTAGACACAATGCTTCCATACTATTCAGCTTGCAAAGGAAAATGATCAGGATACTGGCAGAACTAAACCATAGAAGTGAGTGCAAACAAGCATTTATTCAACTTAAAACCTTAACTTTTATATCAGTGTTTATTTTTGACAATCTACTCTATATAAAAAATAGTTCCGATAGTTTGACTCTTCATGAAGAGATACATTCTCGTGGTACTCGATCTAAACGTAATGTATAATGGTGGAAAGTCATCGTTTTAGTAAATATCAAACAGGACCAAATTATCTAGCCATCAAGTGTTTTAATAAACGGGCTGTAATTATCGGAGATCTGCCTCTTACAAGATTTTAGAACGCACTTCAAGCGTTTCTAACTAGTAACGCTTTCAGTCTCATCAGGTCTGTTTGAACTAAACTACGCCTCGGGTCAGTAGCACCAACTTGCTGCTGCTGCACATATTCTCAGCAGTTTTCCATCACCTAGTAGCTTGCATTTCTTATCCTTGTGTGTTTTGATTTAGGCTAAGGTTTCAGCGAAGTTAGGTGTTTCCACTGCATTAAGTTAGTGTGGTTACTCGTAAGTTGGTATTTAGCAAAGTTAGTTGCAATTGAAGAAATCCGTGATGTCGGTAATAATTACAATTGTAGTTTCAAGTGTACATTGTAAAGACAGTTCTTGTATATTATTAACTTCATGTTAGATTAGCTCAAATCAACGAACTTTGAGTGTTCATCATTGCTTACAGTTAGCTTCGGCGTATGCGCTCATTGCAATGATCCTCCTCAATTCAGCGAATTCGCTATTCTTCCTTCCAGTTCTGGCGTTTGAAAATTATGTTCTTGAGTTTTAAACTCTCTACAATGGCACCTGTCGGATCTTTCAGCTGCACCATAGGCAAGTAATCAGAGTAAGCTTCATGTTCTTTCAAGAAGTGGACGAGACTTTGTGGTGAATCTTGAATCAATGAAAGTGTTAAGTTTCCGAATTGAGGCTACTTTTGTTCAAGAACATTTCCGGCTTTCCCAGGCTTGCCCTTTTTCATTCGATATACGGCTACACGTCTTTTGATTTTCAAGTCTGGTGGACATTTTCCAGTGACGACTGTCAGAGCTTCCGAAGATGTTGGTTGCTTCCTAGGCTTGATAACTCGTATCTATGTGATTTTGTAATGTCATCTTCACGTCACGCTGAATCCGAGGTATGTGCGATGTTGCACCTACAAAAGTTCGTATCTCTCAAGCTCAACTTGGAATCTCTGGCCAGAACTCCTTTCATAAAGACATAGGCAGTTCTTTGGGGAGATATGGTCAGCTTGACTCAACATCATCTTTTCAACTGTTGAATTACGCGGTTCGTTGTATATACAGTGTGTCCACATTTCGATGCTCACTATTGGGATCTCGGAAATTGTAAGAGATACGAAGTCGGTTAAATTAGAAAAGTTTTGGCTATTTTGGAGATCAGTTTACTTATGCTTTTGTTTTTCAAAAAAGTTCACTGCTTACTAGATATTTGCTAAAAACGAAATGATCTTATTTTTTTTAGTGAAATATCTGAGGAACGAGCAAAGATAAAAAAGAACAGCAAAGAGGGTGGTTTAGACAATTTACTCCGAAACACGAAAAAAATATTTTTGCAATTCTTTTTTTTACTTCGGCGATAAAACGTAAATCCAAATTTTTTCTAATGGAACGCCTACTTGATTTCCATATTACTGAACTGCACTCCTTAAATGCTTTTCAGTGATACATGATTTGACATGGCTGTTCTTTTGTTTTACCGAGTTATGAAGTGAAAATCATTTTTCATCATAGTGTGCCATGACATCTAGCACACAAAGTCGTGGAGTTTTATTAAAGAAATTCATTTGTTATGCAAAAATGGCTGAAACAAAATAAATACGCTTTTATGGGGCATTAGTTGCGTATTTGATGCTATCTGTGAATGCTCAGTAAAATATCTTAAAAGCGTCTTTTGTTTCGTTTTAGCAATTGTTAAATAACAAATGTAATTTATCTGACAAAAATCAATGATTTTCATATGTTTAAAACCATGGCACACTAAGTGAGAAATGCTTTTTATTTTGAAAAAATAATAAGATAATTTCGTTTTTAGCAAATATCTAGTAAACCGTGAACTTTTTTGATAAAACAAAAGCATAAGTAGACTGATCTCCAAAATTACCAAATCTTTTCTAATTTAACCGACTTCGTATCTCTTACAATTTCCGAGATCCCAATAGTGAGCATCGAAATGTGGACACACTGTATACAGGGTGTCAATTTAAAAAGTTGCAATGGGCTAAATGTCTGAATCTAGAAAAGATATAAAAAATCACCCGAAACCGTTTCACTAATATGGAGGGAGAAGCAGAATGACGTAATAAGTTACGCTCTTTGATCTAACCTCGACTAAAAAATCTTAAATGAAAATCCCCCATTTGCGATAACTTGTTAGAAAAGGAATGATAATAGCAATCTTTTACTGAAAATAAAATTCAAATCGGCTTACTTGAAGTTATAGCACAAAACATCTTGCTTTAGAGCGGAATATAAATCACGTTATCTGAGTAGTGAGAATTGTAAAACGTTATTCCCTACTGATTAGACCAAGAAGGGTCGAAACAGATCTGTCTAAAGGTACGTTATGCAATTTTCACATATTTTGAAATTTTATTAAATTAATTGTCATATACAGGGTGTTAGGTTGGAGATGGCCTGCATTGGGATCTTTTAAACCGTAAGAGATACAAGGTCGGTTAAATGGGCAAACAACAACAATGAGAAGTACATATTGAAACAGTTGCCAAACCGGACCGATTTCTCATAGCCTACAAGGTACTAACCTTCCTAATACCAGGTAGATTTTAAAACGCCTAATACCAAGTGGGGCGAATTCTCGCCCCACAAGCACATGCGTATTTCTTGTTAATGCTTTTCAATTTTTTCGTTCTTTTTTTATCTGATACTACAAGGAACAATGTGCTGAAACCTCAAAAAAAATCATTAGCTGCAAATAAAAAAGTAAACAAAAATATAAACCTGGGGCGAAAATTCGCCCCACACGGTATTAGGAAGGTAAACGCATGTAATTTCAAAGACCATTGAAAACTAGACATCCCTAAGCTGATAATATTTACAGTATGTCACTGCATACCTTAGCAGATAAATAAGGTAGTTGTAAATCACTCAGAATATAATTATTTGTAAGAAATTCCGAACAAAATTGAAGAAACAACTTCAAGGAAACTGACAACACCTAGTACCAGACGGGGCGAATTCTCGCCCCACAAGCACTTGCGTAGAGTATTTCAAAAATATATTATTTCTTATTGATGATTTTCAATTTTTTTCGTTTTTTCCTTTTATCTGATACTACAAGGAACAATGTACTGAAACCTCAAAAAAATTATTAGCCGCAAATAAAAATATAAACAAAAATATAAACCTGGGGCTAGAATTTGCCCCACCCGGTATTAGGAAGGTTAAGAAAAAACTGATTTCTTCCGAAATCTTAAATCAGTTTATTTTGAAAACCGCTAAAGGTACGAAAAAATCCTAAAGGAGTAACTTGTAGGTTTTTATACGTAAAATATGAGAATTATCCCCAAACGATTGTTAACTGTTTTACATCCGAGATATAGCATAAACTTGGTAGTTTTTTAATGTAATGAACAATCGACTTTCGTGACACATACTGTTTTAAAGAAATAAAAGCAAACATTCAGTTGTTGGTGTAGTCAGGGCCACATAACATGCAATTGTTATCTATCGATAACATACTGACGTTCTAGAAAATGCTTGGCTCTGGCATCAGTAAAACGCCTGTAGTTATATGAAACGTAAACGACTGTTCATTACATTAAAAAACTACCAACTTTATGCTGTATCTCGGATGTAAAACAGATGAAAATCGTTTGGAGATAATTATCATACTCTACGTATAAAACCTTATAAGTTACTCCTTTACGATGTTTTCGTACTTTTAGCGATAATTGATTTTAAGATTTAGGAAGAAATCAATTTTTGCTTAATATCTGGTAGGCTATGAGAAATTGGTCTGGTTTGGCAACTGTTTTGATATGTACTCCTCATGAGCAAATTGTTTGCCCACTTAACCGACCTTGTATCTCTTACGATTTAAAAGATCCCAGTGCAGGCCATCTCCTACCTAACACCCTGTATAATATTTCCCTTGACCAAGAACATTATTTTATCCAGCCGGTTTCAGTTGTGTGCCATTGTGATATGAATTTCTCTTGGTGTCTTCTGTGAGGACAAGGTATCCATAGTTCTGTTTTACATTAAAATACACAAAACCAGTAGTAAAAGAAACAGAAATATGAACGGAAATGAAGAAAATTTCTCGTCCTTCATGGTCAGTCAGTATCATTAGATGTGCGGAGCAGCTGTTACAATTATAAACTAATTTTTAACTATGGTTGGAGCTAATAAAGAAAATAAGGTGGAATAAACAGAAGAAAATGTCTTAATGCGTGCACCGTTTCCAGTTTACCCCATCTGTCATACAGTACGGATTCTCTTGAATGGTGATCTACTATGTTTATAGTATTTGAAAGCAAACCAAAGCATCGAAGGAGAAGTGAAAGACTGATATTGTAGATATAGGATAAATCCATAGCACCAGATTTGTGATAAAAATGCGAATTGCGAAATTTACTATTGTCAGGTGTTAGGTTTTGTGGAGTGAATTATCTGTTGAAAAGCGGGGAGTTGTTCAAACTAAAAGGTTGCAGACGGATGTTCGAATTTATTTTTCTTTTCTTCTATTCTGTTCTCTTGTCTATGTTGCAAAACCTATGAAATGTAAGTTACCCCTCCGGAGCAATATTCAACATATTGCCCTTTCTATTGTAGAAATTGCTACATAAGTCGGGGCTGGGTAGCATTGGAACCAGTGGTGCTTTGGACGAATAGGTCTGGAGGAGCGTCTGCAAATGGTATCCTGGGTCAACGAACTGAAAATCTCGTCGTTTTCGGACAATAATACATACTAGGTTGTTAGACGAACTGACATTAAATGAAATGAAATTAGTCCAAATGGGCGAATTCTGCCTCCGTGCTCTAGGTATTTGGTTAAGCCCAATTGTTTTTTGCATCTAATATATGATTGTTAGAATCTTGTGCGTCTTAATGGCACCCATTAAACCTCACAGTAAGCTAAACTGGCATTTGATCGAGGATATCATTATTTACGTTTCGATTCACTTTTATGAGTGCACAGAGATTACTTATTACTTGAAAGTAATTCTAGCTAACTAAGTGGAAAGAATTGTAACATTATTATGATACCGTTTTTAAATGGCAAATGCTGCAAAGTGTTTCTACTAGCGGAACAATGATACAAATCTCAGCGTGTGTAACGTCACTGACTGAGACGATCTCAGCGTGCGTAGTTGATTTAAAAACGAAGTTTATATTGAATAGGATATCATATCAATAAATTGAGATTCTGTAGGAAATTCTTTAGTCTTAGATGTTATTATAATCATGATGTATTATAGTATTTAATATTTTAGAAAACTCATTTCGTTACTCTTTCTTGTTTTCTATCGATTCTGGAGGAAATTTAGCAACCAGATACCTTAAGCATTAAGAGATTGTAAAAACTACACCAGCATGTTTACTAACTTATTTATCTAATAATTCTTGTTTAAAGGTAAGATATTGACATATACTTACAGAAAACACATGCTATTTATATTTCACCAATGAAAAAAAGTTCGCTGTGTTGTAAAGTGCCCGGAAACTCGACGCCCACTGTTGTGTGTATAAATTCTTCAGTCACACATTCTCTTTTAAATTTAACAGAAATCAATAACCTAACGGAAATTTCGATGCTGTCCGATGATGCAAACCAGATGTTTATCTTATATCAGATACTCGAGCGTTTATTTTTACTATTAGTGAAATAAGTAAGAAGAAATTAGGATTTGACGTTTTTTTTTGAAATATTAATCTGTGAAACTGTTAGCTGATATTCAACATCGATATTAATTTGTGATATCTGACTATTTTTCGGTTAGTATTAATTGATATTTTCTAAATTGATATTTATGTAATGAAGAGAAAATATATTTTAAAAAACACCGTTAACGTGTATAATGTGGGTGAAATATGATAGGTAATATAAATTTAATTAATTAAATGAGATTCGAATTACAGATTTTTTATAATCTCATTATTTCAGTCACATTAAATTAATCGTTTTGTAACAGAGCTGTCTCTACATTAATTGGTGGAGTTAACTTACTATGATACTAACGCTTTTGTGGGATATATTTATCTCATCTTTATTAGTTGGTTTTTTTGTTTGTTTTTCTTTTATTTAATATTGTTATTCACCTGCACAATATACTTTAGAAAGACCTTGAGGACAACTTTTGGAGTATTGTATAGCTTTTACGACATGAACATGTATTTCTTCGACGGCGTAAAGTTTGATGGGTGCGAATCAATTATAATTATTCTTAAAACACAATGAATTTCAGTCGAGTTTTTCGAGAAAACTAAAATGCATAGCTTCGTACCAGTAGGCAAGCTTCTAGCTAATATCTCGTATTGGCTGTTGGTCTCTCTCTTCAAGAATGTCTAAATTTCAGGACTGTGACAGGTATATATATGTTTACTATTTACTACTAATTACATTATAATTCATTAGCTAGATTGATTCCCTCAAAAGCTGTTAGGGTTATCTAAATAGCAGTAGATTTTGAGTTTCTTATAGAAAATTTCTTTTAGACAAAACGAATTTCTACCCTTTTAATAACACCGCTTTGTTCTATTTTAACTGAGACAATATCGATAATCCATCAACGATTACAAGAATTGAGAAACGCAGGTGTTTAGAACAAATCTGAAGTATGAAAGTTTTTGGCGAAGATTTTTTCAGCAAAAACGCACCGACCGATCGTCGAGAAAGTTGGGCTTACGAAGGTTGTTGAACCGAGTTCTTCGAACACTTTAGAACATCCGTCGTAGTGCGCGGGATTTCACACCTCCGCGTGCCAGCTCAGATTTCCAACACATCTCCCGCTTTCAATATCTTCAAGAAAATGGGTTGTGGCGGCGTTTCATTTTCACCTGCCTTTCCGGTGACAGTTAGAGATTACATCCCTGATTTCGGCTGAGAACGAGATCTTACCACGAGTCTTTTTAGGGTTTTCTCCGTTGTTCTCACTCGAAAGAATCTCTAGGGAGCTATCTCAGAGAGGTCTTGCCATCACCGAAGCTAGAAACCTAAAAGATGGAATTATGCTTAACTCAACCTTGGTGCAAGATTATCACAGATTCAAGGAGTTCTTTGACAACATGGTGGTTTCCCATTACGCCTATCAATTAACAGAAGACAGATTACTGAAAATTGCCTTTTGTAAAATTTCCAAAGCTAAATATACTGGTAGAGTCCAAGAAGATTTGCTCATCGAATTCGACGAGGTCTCCTCGTTCTAATCTCAGTTGAAGACCTCGATTGGCTAATGCCGATGTCAGCGTTTTGGGCACTTGCCGAGCTGTACCCATGAAGTACACCAGGGTTTATATACCGATGATTGTATGAAACTAAGCTACACGTTTGCGACGTATGTAAATTGTATGGGACCAAAACCGGCCACTTATAAGAGAATAGACTACCCCTTCCATCTCCGAGGCAGCACCTTTCCTTGGCATGACCGGCTGCTCTACTTCAAACCCCCGAACAACAAGTTGTCGAAAGCACACCCAGCTTATTTCAACGGATTTGGTAGCAGAGCGAATCTGTCAATGATCATAGAGCTGTCGAAGACCTTTGGTTTGGTCATCTAAATCCTTAGTCTCCATAAAGCTAATAAGTTCGACATTCAACGTTCAGCAATAACAAGAACGTTATTACTGTTGCAGCACCCTTACATTTGTGAAGAATACTCTCGTAAAGATTTCATGCAATGTAAGCATTTATTTACGAACCCTGCTTCATAATAGTTTGGACAATCTGGTTTCGGAGGGGCATTTAGTATTGCCAATTCTCTCGCATCTGTTGCGAATGATATTATCACCGCGCCTGACAAACATATGAATACGGCTTTGATATTACTCGTCTTTTCGAAGTCCGTTGATACTATCAGTCATGATCTTATTGTCGCTAAGCTTAAGTATTACGGTTTTGAAATTGTCGCAGTGAATTTAATTAAATCGCAGGAAAAAATATTTGTCTAATAAAAGTTTAATAATTAGAAATAACAATCAGTTTTCAAATTTGTTTAATATCTCATCCGGGGTACCGCAAGGTTCTGTCTTAAGTTCTCTTCTGTTTATTATCTACACTGCTCATATGTTAAAATCTTTAAAACATTGTAAAATTCAAGCTTACCCCGACGATACTCGGATTTATAAATCTTTTTCTTTTTCTGAGAGAACTCAGGCTTATGAAGATAAATACCGTATTCAAAAAATGCAAAATTGGTGTTGTTGATTTATTTTTAGCTTACGTCGTTACGATCATATTTCTCATAAAATTACCGAACTTAATGGCTGAAAATGGAAAAATCGTTGGAAGTTTCACTTGGGATCTTTTACACACACTCTGCTTACACTAAAACATCCTTCTGCTTCTCTTAGTTTATAGTTGGTTTCTAAGTCATACGTACACTCCGTAAATACTCGACATAATAACATGCTTCCTATACCAAATCATACATCGTCTTTGTTTCGTAGAAGTTTTATATTTAATGCAATCAAACTTTATAATTCCATTTCTTACGATATCAAAAGTCTTAATATTGTAAAATCCAAACGCTTTTTGAAAAGTTATTCGTTATAAACACAGTAAATTTTACTTATTTTTATTGTCTACGTATTCTTTAGTTTTTTTATTTCTTTGTTCTTCTTTTTTAATTTGCACATGGTCTCTCGTTAAATAGAATAGCCTATGGCTAGATTTCGCCAGGGCTTCCTGCGATAGAATTTAGAATTATTATTATTTCCTAGTATTATTTGCTTAAATAATTGCAAAGATAGTAGCAGGTAATCTTTGTAATAATTACTTTATTTATTCTAAATGATATTATACAGGGTCCGGCAAAATGAGCAACCTATTTTAAATAGCTTATAAAAATTTATTGACTTTAACATCAAAACAAAGGAACATATATTCTTAAACTGAAACCTAGGAAGTTTATTATGCTTTAAATATGGTGTGTCGCAAATGACCGCCATTTTCTTCAATACATTCTTCTAACTGCCAGAGAAAATAATCTGGGGCTGAATGATTCGGAGATCTTGCTGGTCATGGAATGGTATCATTTCTAGAAATCAGCCTGTTTGTAAAGGACTGTCTTAATATATCCATGCTTATTCTTGCTGTATGACTTGTTGCGCCGTCTTGTTGTAACCAGTAATGTCCAATTTCGCTTTGAATTTGCGGTGTAAAGAACGTTTGCAGCATTTGAAGTCGAAAACACCTTTGAACGGCTATTGTGGATTTAAATTCAATAAATTTATCGACACAAAATACACGATGTTCTGTTAACCAACGCTATAATTGTAACAAAATCCCTTAGGCAATACATTTTTCCGGACCCTGTATAACAACATTTAACTTAGAAAACAACTTACGCTTGCACCTAATACACACATAAAGTTCAACTTTTGAAAAACAGGAAAACAATAGGTTTGCTTAATATTGTGTAACGCCACCTTT
>VTPC01091024.1:121540-162549 GCA_011009095.1 Ignelater luminosus | reverse complement strand
AATAACGGCGTTTATACGATCTGGGCATTGTACCGACAAGTTCGTTACAATATTCAGGTTGTATACTGTCTCAAATATTCTGCAGTTTCACTTTTTAATGGCGAAAGATCTGGACTACTAGACGGCCATGGTATAGTTGGGATTTCGTGATCTTCGAGTCATACCTTTATTATCTTCACCCAATGACAGGCAGCATCGGCTGTTAAAGAATAAGCTCATCTCCAAGAGATTTGCATAATGGTATTGATGGCAAAGAAAGAATCAAATAGGAATGCTTGAGAACAAAGAGGGAAAGATTATTGTAGATTTATAAAACAAAATTGAGAGATGGACTGAATAATAAGAGAATTATTTGAAGACAATAGAAACAACATTTCTCAGATAAGAGGTGAGACTGGACCCGAAATCCTAAACGAGGAAATAGAACATAACACAGGTATCATACCTCAAGAGTGGCTTTTGTCTACGTTTGTTACGATACCCAAGGAAGCTAATGCAAAGGAATGTTCGGACTACATCACTAATGAGCCATCTACTGAAGATATTTTTTAGAGTCATCCATAAACGAATATATCAGAAATTGGAAACCGACGTTAGCGATACGCGGATGGGATTCAGAAGAGGATTAGGAACTAGGGAAGTTTTCTTTGCGTTAAATGTGCTTACACAGGGATGACTAGATATAAATCAGGAAATAACGCCTGCTTCATAGATTTCGAGAAGGCGTTTGACAGAGTACGCCATGATAAACTTAAAGACATTCTAGAAGGTAAGAATATTGACAATAACGTTCTACGAATAATTCTGAATTTATATTGGAATCAGAAAGCTAATGTAAAAATAGAAGATTAGATATCCCAATAGAAATACGACAAGGAGTGCGACAAGGATGCATCATGTCGCCATTACTGTTTAACGTTTTAAGTGAAAGTATTCGTCAGGAAGCCCTCTTATAAGCAAACGAAGGAATAGTAGTCAACGGAGAGGTTATAAATAATATTTGGTACGCGGACGATACTGTCTAATTGGTAAAAAATCAGAGGACTTACAGCAACAGTTATGGCATAAAAATCAATGTCAAGAAAACTAAACATATGATTGTTAGTAAGAATGCAATTAATCCTACATATATTAGTATAGATGGTGCTCAAATCGAGAAAATAACAAATTACAAGTATCTAGGAACTGCAATTAACGGAACAGGTGACCAAAACAATGAAATAAAAAGACTTTGCCATAAAAATGAAAAAAGTTTTTTTTAACCGCGACATAAATATCCCCTTGCGACTAAGAATGTTGAGAAGCTACGTGTTTAGCACCCTGTTATACGGTGTTGAAGCGTGGACTCTCGAATAGAACAACGTAAAAAATATTGAAAGTTTTGAAATGTGGTGTTACCGCCGGATACTAAAGATAAGATGGGTTGATGGGGTAACAAATACAGAAATAATACGTCGGATAAGGAAAGAACCAGAAATCATGCCGACTATAAAGAGAAGAAAGCTTGAATACCTGGGCCACTTAATGAGAGGTCAAAAATACATACTACTGCAAGGAAAAATTGAAGGAAGAAGAAATCCAGGCCGTAGAAGAATGTCTTGGATGCGAAATTTGAGCGAGCTGTTTAGATCAGCTGTAAATAAAATTCGAATAACCTTGATGATATCCAATCCCCGATAGGAGCCACATTAAGAAGAAGATTGATGGCAGCAGGCTGTCCTGCAAAACTCCCTGCATCGGTCAGCATTTACGATTCCATCTACGAATGTAACTTCCCCATTCTTCCTCCCGGCATATATCCCCAAACCATAACTAATTTGGAAAATTGGACTTTCTTTATCAAACAGGCATTGTGATATGTCTCCTTGCCTGTACTCAAAACAGTTTCCGCGTATCGCCTATACAAACATGGAAATTTCAATTCATGGCTCCAAATAATTATCTGTAGGTTTTTGCCCATTTCAACCGGTCTTTTGTCTGTAGTTTATATAGCAAAGGTTTTTCTTTGGTCTATTTGGAAAAATACAAATGTTAAGTATTAGTAAATTTGGATCAAATAATTAGAAATGTACCTTATAGAATTTTAATTTTTAATTTCTAAAATCTTTGAATCTTTGTTGAACAGAAATATATTTTCTAGGTTGTCCTAACTATTATGAGCCGGGGCTCATAGAGCGAGCATTACTAGTTTGCTTCGTTTTGTGCAGTATCATAGTCGCAAAACCGATAGAAGTTTTGTCTATTTTCTAGAAACCACTGTCCACCATTAAAACCTATTTACCTTTCTACTGACATGAAGCTACCGGGCCAACTCTACTTTTCATCATATCTGCTTCATCAAACATAGGTTCTCATTTTTCTCTGAATATATCTCTGTAAAATTACGTTAGGAGTTGTTAAAAACAAAGAAAATGCAAAGATTTTTAACTTTCTGCACCAGAACATTTGCAGGTCGCTGAAACATCGGTAGTAACTACAAGGTAATTCGGGGATAGTGGAAAACCTTATGGTGAGGGTATTCTATGAAGGAAAGGTGTGAAAGCTAAGTAGCTAAAAGTATGTTAATACGATATAAATCAATAGCAAATGTTTTAGTTCTTCTGTTTCCGTTCTCAATAATATTCCTCCTACCATTCTAAGTAATCTTGAGCATTTTATACCTTCCAAAAATTCGTTTTAGGTATACCTGAGAATGTATCAGTTCCAGTAGTATTGTTACAAGAAGAAATGAAAAACGGAGAGACAAAATGGTCAAGATAGTAAATTACGATAATGATAATTAAAACTTACACTGGCTAAAGGTAGAGTTGCTGGTGATCTCAATAGGCATCTATTCTAATTGGTTTTATTTTGTACTTAAGTATTCGTTTGTTTTGTATTCAGTTTTTTTCTTAATGTTAGAAGAAATCAAGCTAATTCTTCCTTAATGAGCCTTAGTGTTGAGATATCTTCGTTTGTAATATTTACTTTTCATTGTTTACTTTTCATATACATTTTAAGACTTTTCATCTATTTCTTTTACTATCTTACTTCTAAGAATCCTACTCTTACGGTATATTACACGGAATTTAGCCAACTTGACTTAATATTTTCAGATCGTTATTATCAAAGGCTACATTATTAGCTTACATACCTACTACATATAAATGAAAACTTACTGCAGTTGTCTAGTCTTGATCCTGACCTGAAATCTAAATTGCAAGTAATGGACAATTGATGTTGAATATTGTTACTAGAACTGTCCATCCATCAAAGCTTGTGGTCTTGAATTGCTTCCCATAAATATCATTCAAGTTGTTATTACACCAGAGAACAGCTAATTCTAGCACTAATTTATGTATTTCTATATGGAAATCTGATATGTAACGCTCACCTGCGGTATAATTTTGCTTTTAAAATAAAATATGTCTGGTTTAAATTAATGTTAGATGCAGTAACTCGTATTTCGTCCTAAAATTTTATTTCCAATAATTAAATCAAGCATAGTTTTGTGGTGAGCCACATTTTATTTAATTTGTTAAGCTGAACCACAAAATAAATTTTGGTTTAGTCAGCAACGTCTATCAAACGGTTTACTTCAAAATATTTGATGCTTCGTATACCTTTATTTAAATTTTAAACTTACACGCTGCATTGACATGACAAAGCAGTTTATAGGCAGGTATATATACCAGTCATTCAGTGCTATAGGATTGTGTACTTACCTGAATAAACATGGCCAGTTCTTGACCTGCCTCTGTCTGTAAATAGATATGCCTCCTGTTTGGGTTTTTTAGCGCTGCCACTCCTTTAACAAAGAAAAATTAGCTGTAAGACATATTATTTATTATCATTGATCATGATTACGTTACGGCAACATATTAATATTGTAACAGTATACTTACGATACGAACACTAAATGCCTACTGCATAATAGAAGAAAAATACTCCACTCATAAAAACTACTTAAGCGATTGTCACTTATCAAATGCAGTGCCGCATGAAACTGGAGAAGTTTGTAACACACGCGTTTGTAGTATCAGTGAACACCTCTTGTTCAAAACGGATTCGAGAAATTTGAGAACGTTTCTCTTGTTTAAGAATTGGAAAAAGGAAAAGAAAGAAATTAGTAAACGCAGGAACAATTCTTTTCTGATAAACATTACAGAACTAGGAATATTTACTGCATGTAGTCTTATAAGGATCAATAATAACAGAAATCAAATGTTTAATATAAATAATTAATTTCGAATTAAATAATTCCTCAAATGCATTGCCTTGCTTTTGCTTTTCTTTTACTATAAATCTGTATTTTTCCTTGATGCTTTTACACTCTAATATCAAGACGTTTGCGTGCTTTACTTAACCTGAAAGAGGTAAATATAAGAAACGCGTATATGATATTTTCTAATATGTACCAGAATTATTTCATTAGGTATATTGCTAACACTTCACATAAAATGTAAACGTGTTAAGGATACTAATGGAAAAACATCGGTGTAATTAGGGCAAAATAAGCTAGCAAAGAAATACATAGTAGGTATCATTCTTGGGAAGTAGGTTTTATGTTAGATAAAGTGTAGAAAACATAATGAAAGGAGGAAATCTTTATCGTTGTATTTCTTTGTTTATTTTAATTGTAACAGAACATCCTACTAATAATTTCTGGGCAAATACGAATATTACTAAAGTCTGCTTCAAATTTTAGTGACATCTTGCATGGCCCTGATGAACAAATGAACAAAATATTCATATTGTAAAGAATACTGGTTGTTTTTAAAAATCTTGTCGATATCTTCATGTCCTGCATTGTAGCAACCACTGAGTTTATTGTTTACTGCTATTTGGATTTACTTGATTCGCATTTTCTGTTGTGGCACTATTGAAAGTTAAGTGGAAATGTTTTCCTTTTGTCTTTCTTTTTATCTCTTTTTGTGGTTCACGTGTTAGGTTGAGTAACGCCGAGATCTACAATGTATTATGATCAGGCCATTGCGAATAACAAGTCATCACTCGCCTTGGGACCACCACACCGGGCTACTCGCTGTCTGTTTGTAGTTCCTGTCTTGTGACTCGTGACTCTTTAGATAGCTTCGATGAGATGATGACAAATGCACACAAGTCAAAAGAGCTTGTTACAGCTCAATTCAAATTGATTCTCCTAAACTTGCGCAACCTGTGATTACTTGATTATCTCGTAAAGTAAAGTCGACTTTGCACAAGTGGATGCGTGTCAGTTTGAGTCGAACCATGACAAGACACTAGGCCCCAAACACATAACGAGTAGCTCAGAGCATAGTGCGTGGTGTGTAATGGCTTTTCAAGACTTGACTTTAGCTAATTTGTATTTTTGGTACTATACTTTGTTCTGTAAATGATTGAAACGGAATTTTCAAATTTATATATATTAGAATTCACAGAACAATTGGAGAGCCCAGTGCAAGAACCGATCAAGTCCATTTTTGGGTCAAATTAGATTCTTGTTTTTTCTCGCTCACTTTGTAATGTCGAATTCATTCTGCCCAAGAACCAGACTTTTATATGTCATTGTTAAGCTTAGTTAGAGAAGCTATTGTTGGTTGGCTGCTATAATGTACTCTTATGCGGGGCTTGAAACGTAGTTAATTTTTTCTGAACAATCAACTCCTGTGGACATGACCGGTTTTCATATTGGATTATCAAAGTGTAGTTTTACTCCATGTCTGCGTATACAGGGTGTCCGAATATTACACCGAGAGCCCTTGACTGTAGGCTTGGCAGATTAAATAGAGACGATTTATCGAAAAAAGGTAATTAAAAAGTTTTTAGTTGTCGAGTTATAACGCTTCAAAGTTGATGGAAGCAAATGATTATTTCTTTACTGTGTCAACGAATCTTCTTCAAACTTGGTATGCTATTTGGTGCCATTAGTGTGGTCCCTATGCTAAAATATCGTCGAAATTTACAAATCCTATCACAAGTTTTCATGAATGAAGTTATTTTGTGTTAGAATGTGTCATTTAGGAACACGCCGTATAATAATTTACATGCATGACGGAGCACCTCTGCATTTTACGATTCCTGTCAGACTTAAAATTAATTTTATTCTAAAACAACATACTAGCTTCATTTGTTTAAAAAAATGCACCGCGGTTCTCCCCCACCTCGGATTTTTTGTATCAGTAACGTAAACAACGCGAAATCGAGTGTTTGGAAGAATCTCGATTTTCTCGAAAATGGTTAGGTTTACGAAAAAATTGCAACAGGGCAAATCTTTTATAAACTAAGCTGGCTTTTATGTTTTTGCATTAAATTTGTAAAGTGTTGGCTGTACAAAAAGTTCTGAGCTTTTCAAAAGTAGCATATTCATGGAAACTTGTGATACGATTCGTAAGTTTCGACGATATTTTAGCATAAAGATCACCCTGATAAATAACATACCAAGTTTGAAGAAGATTCGTTGATTCATTTAGACACAGTAAAGAAATAATCATTTTTTCCATCAACTTCGAAGCGTTATAACTCGACAACTACAAATTTTTTACTTAACTCTTTTTTGATAAATCGTCTTTATTTAATCCGCCAAACCTACAGTCAGGAGTTTTTGGTATAATATTCGGACACTCTTTATGAAATGGTAGAAGTTATAACAAGTCAAAAAAAGTGTGGAGTAGATTTATCGTAGCTGCTCGTTTGCTTGACAAAAACCACGCTTTGAACCCAGACCCTAATGAACCACGAACCATATCGAACTGCAGGTGGTGGGACTCTGGTTTTTCCAAACAAATGCAAAATTTTAGCCTAGTCCAGACAAGTCACGGGCTTTAATGAACCACACGCCAAAACAAAGACAAGTTGTGGTTTGTTGTGGTCAATATAGTCTGTTCAGCCATGAAGAGGAGGGATAATGGTAATTTGAAAGGGCAGATGAACATAGTGTCTGGGCTTGATCTCTTCGGGAAGAAAATCTGATGAAACAGCGTTGTGGATTCGTTCTTTCCATTCCTACAGCGAGTGTTTCGTAATGCACCACGAAGATTGTTAGTTTGTTGGTTGAATTTTGGCGATGAAGAGCGTTATATTGCGGCTGCGAGGATGTCTTAGCTGTAGGGTGAATGAAAATGTTTTATTTCAGTTACCACAATTGGTTAAGGAGAGGAGAGCGAATCTGACAGGCATGTTTAATCAAAAGCTAAGATGTTTTACTATCTGAAAACATTCCAACTCTTAATGTTTAGAAGATGTATAGAGAAAATCTGAATAAAGTTTCAATGTTCAAAAAGTTTCAAATGATCTTTGTTTTAATATTTCTCTATTTGGCCCAATCCTCTAAAAATCTGGTTATGTCAATTTTCGAATACATTCTGTATCACCTTTTCTTACAAAAAACGAAATTTCTTAAATTAAAGACTTAATATAGTCGATAAACTCGAGATTTCATTATAGTATTTTCTTTCTCCTTAGAACCTTGATTGTTTCACTTGGCTACCTTTTACAAAACCAATTAGAAATAACTATTTCCATCAAAAGATCATTTAGAGTAACCAGTGTCATGAAATAATTTATAGATAAGAAGCATACGAGATGAAGAATTTGGATTTAATTCTTAGGCGTATCGGTCTTCTTCTACAAAGTTTATAATATCACATCCTTATGTAAGGCAGTGGAGGCGATCGTCATATGTGATTCAAATATTTCAAGTAAATACACATGGAAAAAAGTTAAGGGTATTGTAATTTTGCCGGTTTAAATTCTTAATACTGCACTCAAACTGTATAATTTACCTTTTTCACCCCTTTATGATAATGTAAGATCAAGTAGCCACTGTTTAACTTTCTCAGAAAATTTTTGTTTTCATATTTTCTTAAGTGTTGAGTTTGACAAAATATTTTTATTTAATATCGAGTTGAATTTATACATTTAAACTGGCGATTTCTACAAAACTGAAATGTACGATTGTTGTATATCATGAAAAGGGTTCATTTAACTAGTCCTGAAGAAAACAGAGCAATTGGCATGATTCAAGCTGGTCTAGGGCAAGTTGACGTTGCTGCCCAGGTACATGTAACGCAAAGTGTGATAAGCAGATTTTATACCAGATATCGACAAACTAGATCTGTCAAAGAAAGACCTCGCACAGGTAGACCACGAGTCACAACTGTTGAACAAGACAGGTACGTATCAATTACTGCAAAAAAAATGTAACCTATCCCTGATCGAGAATAAGAAATTTCTTGTATCAAGCAACAGGAGTGAGTGTAACACGTAGAACCATTCTTAATCGACTACATTAAGTAGATTTAAGATCATGAAGGCCATGACGAGCAGTTTCTTTAGGGAATGTTCACCGGAGGAACCGCTTAAGATGGTGTGGGGAGTGATCTCAATGGAATCAAGAATGGAGTTGTGTTATGTGTATTGATGAACCCAGAATTGCGTTAAATAGTGATTCTAGCGAAAATGGCAAAACCTTGTACAAGAGGTACATCCATTTGGCAGCGGTGGAGTTATAGTTTGGGCAGGATTCTTTCTAGGTGGGCGCACGGAATTATACATTTTTCCTGGGAACTATGAATTCCCATATATACCAAGATGACATTATAAATGGTATCCTCGGGGACTGTGGGTACAATTTAGAGCCGCAATTTCTATTTCTAGATGATAATGCTAGACCACATCGAGCGAGAAATGTGCTGAATCAAATTGTAGAAAACGATATAGACAACATACAATTACCACCTTGTTCTCCCGACCTTAATCCGATAGAACATATGTGGGCAATGCTTGAAACTGCATTGAGACAGCATACTCTTCAGTCAACGACTTTAAAAGAACTAAGGGCAGTTTTACCTACGGTTTGGGACACTTTGCCGCTGGAATTGATAGATACTAATGTAATTTTAAGTATGCCACGACAAGTACAAAGTGTAATTCTCAATCACAAAGGTTATACACTTTACTAATTATACAAATGACATTTGAACAATTATTGGATTTTTGTTTTTATTTTGAGTTATTTAATTTTTATAGTTTTTCTTTTGTTTTTGTTTACTTTTTGTTCAGTTCTTGGTTATACATGTTAAATATTTCCCATATAAACCTAGATAAATTATAAAACTTAGGTTAATAACAAATTCTGTAGGTATTTTTTAAATATCCTTAACTTTTTCCATGTGTGTATTTGTCAGAGAAATAGGAACACTCACGTAACACCTTGTATAATGAATTGGCTACTGAAAAGATGCTGGGGACTGATTATGTGGTTGAATACTATGCACTGTAAAACAGATCTAATATAATTCAAACTATAATAATTGATATTATTAATGTGCCTATACTAAATCGAGGGTTTTATCGTTCTAAAGTGTGAAACAACATAGTACTAATACGTGTTTCTTTCCAAAACGAAGATTTAACGTAACGCACATTTTACAATAAAAAGTAAAACAGCTAGACCAATATCAAATCAACACACAGTAAACAGAATTCCTCTATTTTTTTAGTGGTCTACATAGATAAGATAGGAAAGTGATGCAGTTTAAATTTTACTACCATTCATTGATTTACTGTTATCTATTAGTGAAGAATTAGTTGAGAAGCGTTTTAATGGTGCGTACCCCTACGCAGAAACACGTTAGCCCGCACCCAGATCTCATCGGCATTCCTTTTCTTTACTTTGGTTATTTATGACTAGAGCCCCATAGCGCTACCCTCGCCATACTACAAGTCACAAGGCGTGCTTTGCAGCCGGTTAACTTGGATCACAGATTTAAATTCTCGAATGCTTCTCTGCTCGTACGAAACGGTGTGCAGGAAAATTATCTATGGTGGGCTGTAGCCATATTGATGTATATTGCGTCATTTGTAACCACGATGTTGAATCACAACATTTGCATTACTTACATTGCCACCTGCTATGTTTATACGACTCGTTATACATCGTGCTACTGTGTTATGCTCTGATGTTTGCTCACGAACGTTAGTCGATTAGGTGATGTTTTTGAAACGAATGGATTCCATATTGTTATAAGCCGAGAAATGTTTACTATGAGAGCTGTTAACACTAAATTAAATGTGACCACAAGCTCCATTCATATTCCTCGTTTTGTTCGTAGAAAAACTCTATTTGGGGAATCTTTATTTATCTTGAAAGTTAAGAATAATAACTCTACTAATTTAAAAGGTTACTAATGAAAAAAATATTTTTGAAACCGTACTAGTTAACGAATGTTTATTTTAGGTTTGGAGTAAACCATATATAACCTTTTATTTTTCGAAGTTGCTCGACGGCTTTCATTTTTTAAATATTTCTTTTACAGTTAGCTATTTTGGAACAAAAAACTAATTTTTAAAATTAACTGTTGGAAGCATAGTTAGTGTTTTCATAAAAAAACAAGACGAGTTATGTATAAATGATTAAAACCAAAATTACTTTCCTTTTCCATTATTTTCTCGTCTTGTTTATGGTTTTATTAATTTTGAAAGAAATAAAATTATTCACTTCTCGTTTAATATTGTTCGCGGCTAATAGAAGCAGTTAATTTCTATTTAATTATGTGTAAATGTTATAAACATACATATTGGTTAGACACTTGTTGGAATGATAATGTACATATAATTGGTGGTAGATGGTGGTGAGTTATAGGCAACCGCGGGGTTCCTAAAACCAGCACCCCTGCTGTTTTCCACTTAGCGCGCACGGCGAAAAGAACTTGTACTTATACAGGTTCTAGTTAAGTAAGGTTTTGTAATCTTATAAAATTTTTATTTTTATTGTATGTAGTGGTTAAACAGGATCAGTTTTTAACACCCGAATGTCAATTGTATTTTTATTTGTAATACTCTCGAATTCATTTTGAATGAAATTATAGACAACTGTGAGGTTTTTAGAAATTGTCGTAATTCAAACGTTTTATTGGAAATTCCTCAAGAATAAAAGCGATTTTTATTGTTATTTATATTCAATAAATTTTGTTAGCAAATTATTTTTGAAATTCTAAAATTAGCTTGCTGAGACATATGTTTATTTACTTTTTTATATAAAATGATACCCCACAGGCGCTTTTGATTCGCCATTTGTGGTTTCACAGGAGAAAACGTTAATTATAAAAATTACGTGTTTGTTAAAGTTATTCATAGGTTAAGGACATGCAAAAAGGATGGAATTTATTTCTATTTATTTATGTAATTACATAGTTATTTCTAATAATTTAATAAATTTGAATTTGAAATGCAGCCACTGCTAAATTACATGTCAGCTTTATTCTGTTAAAGGTGTGCCTCATAATTACAACAATAAAACAATGGGCAGGAGCCACCTTTGAAACAAGCTGCTAAGTTATTAATATTCAACGTTTAATTCGATAAGCGGCGGCGTATCTCTATTTGTTATAATAACATGTTTATTGTGGGATAAAGAAATCATTTAAGACATGCGTAGCTTATGTAGAAGGAATTTAAATTATTCATTTGTGGGAGTTAATTTCTTGGTATATAGCAGTTGTTCCCAGAAGATAGGATACAATTTAAATTCAAGCATGCAGGTAGTGAACATTTGATTTTATATTACCCTCATGTGAAAATCTTGTTTTACTTTTTTCTTTCTACAGTAGCTGTATTGTACCAGCACTACTTGCAAAACTTGACATCTTACAATAAACACTTGAATTCCGAAACTGTTGGATTCGGATCTTACAAAGCTGTATTACTGTAATCCTAATCAGTAATATCATACCAGGGCCAATCGTAAAATAGGATGACACTACTGAATATAAATATGTATATGGCGCGTTTTATTAAAATTGCTTGTTAGTAGAACGCCCTGTAGAGTCAGAAATGGTTTTGGAAATGCAGGTAAGCGTTCTCTATAAGTTTTTCGGGTAACATTTTTTGCTGTTTTTACAAATAATGACACTGGACCTTATTCTCTAACCTATATTAGCGCTAATACAACGTACAAGATTTAAAGTGTGCCCCAGGTAAAATAGTTATAACTTCTAAAATTAATTTTTTTTAAACAAACAGCATTACCCCGTAGTTCTTACTCTGCGCTTAAATCTAGTAATCTTGACTTATCGTTACACCCAATATTAATTGTTTCTGTCAAAGTATTCTTACAAAATGTTATCGAAAGAGTTAGACACGCGAAAAGAAGTTATTTACAAATACCAACAAAATCCTAAACTTTCATATTCTGCTATTGCAAAGGAATTGAAACTGAGCAGAAGAACAGTTGTAAGGGATACATAAGTCTGTGTTTTAAACATACTTAGACTTTTGAAAAAGAAAAGGGAAGTGGACTGAAAGCTGATGTAGGTGAAGCAAGTTTAGTAAAAAATGTAGTGAATGCATATCGAAGGCGTCCATACAACGTTGTAATACCACGAACTCCACTGTCGATAGAATTAAAAAACTCAAGGTTTAAAGACATTTAGAGCTACAAAAGTGCCAGAAAGGAGTAAACAGCAGCATAGAAATGCACGAAAATTTTATACGGAGATGCTTAGAAATTTCGACAGTTGTGTAATCATGGATGATGAAACCTACGTATTAGCCAATTGTCAACAATTATCTGGCCCAAAATACTATGTGAAAAAACATCGAAATGATGTCCTAAGAGAAGTGATGACCAAACGAGTATCAAAGTTTCCAAGAAAGTTTCTCGTTTGGCAGTCAATTTTCTCCTGTGGCCTCAAAAGTGGCTCTTTTATCACTATAGGAACAGTAATCAAGATATCTACGTCACAGAGTAAACTGGTTTTTTATCCACTTTAAACAGGACAAATTATAGTCAACAAACATTGAAGATTTTTTTTTAAATTTTATTTGATGCACTTGGATATACCAAATCCGCCCCTGAATTGAATTACATAGCAGTCTTCCTATGAAGCATAATCTCACGACGCGTTTCAAGGTTTTTGTCAAGATATCTCCTCCCATAATGCGACATACAATTTAACCGAAGATTATAGAGTTAGTAAGATTCGAAGCTCATATATGACCAAATAAAAAGCGACTATGATTTTGACATCTAGTACCGTTCTGAAACACAAAGATGACGCTGACGTTCGACATGTTTTATAAGTTGACACACAGAAGTCGCCCTAATAAAACACCATGTTGTGTTATGAAAAACTCGAATTTTTAAAATAAATTTTATATAAACAAGTCGTTATTATAAACGTTCTATATTAAATATAAAAAACTTTTTTGCACAGTCGGGCGTTTTTACGAGTCATGTACTGTGTGCGGTAAGTTAATTTTACCGCCCGCGGGTGGTAAGTAATAAAAACATTTATTTCAAACTTTTATTAATAATAAATATAATTAATTAACATTAAAAGTTACAGTACAGTTATTGAAAACAAATTGTTTTTCTTTTGGATGAACCGCAGCTGACGATTCACCACTTTCCATCGCTGGCACATCAAAATTACCTAATGACAGTAGCGTTAGTACAATCGGTTTCGGGTAATATTAGGTACTTCGGGCTACGCGCTCAGTCCCCAAACCGATTACCCTCAAATCGGTAAAACGTACTTACCGCCCTCGTTGCTTAAATAACTATTTATGCCTATTAAAAAAAGATAAAGATAACCTTACAAAATTTTTAGCTTGAGATAAAGATTGCTAATGGTTGCCATAAAATTAGTAGATATTTTTTTTAATTTACGGCTTAATATATCATTCATAATACCACTCAATGATTTATTAACAAAAAGTTATGTACAGTGAACAAAAATAATGTTTTTAAAAAGCTGTTAATCCGATTTTTATTCTTTGTTCGGGTAAATGCTCTTTATTAAGTTAGGTAGCGCCATAAAACATAACAATGAAGAGTATAGCTTTACTTAAACTGAAGACACATTTACAAAGGGTAGTTTTAAAACCATATCGTGCCCCGTATTTATTTCGGTTCACTGTACATTGGAAAGATGGTATATAAGAAAAGGAACTCTAATTTGTAAAAATAAATTTTAGTAATAAAAGTTACGTACATTGTACAATGTTCTTTATTTCCTTTATCAAAATCTTTCACCAGCAAGTATTTTGTTAATAACAATTGTCAAAGTGAAGTATGTATGTGTATACTTCTTACAGATTTGTATTAATACAACAGGGAGACCAAAAATAATCTTTATCAAAGTCACTTTTAAATTACCATTAATATTCTAAAATAAAAAATACACAACAACAATAACACTCTAAAATGAGAACGTGCTATACATTGACATAACCACAAACAGAATACAAACAAAATAAATGACAGTAGGTAAAGTAGTCAACTTGAACAATTGTTGTTAAATAACTACTTGTTGCCATTCTGAGACTACAGATGGCACTCCTATAGTTTGTAGTCGCCCCGTTTCTAATCTTACTAACTCTATAATCTTTGAATTTAACCTTAGAATTTTATCCTTACCTAAGGGGTATACTGTAAGGGTATGTTGATATCTGTATCTGAGATTTTGGTATCAAAATGTCATCCAACTACTTTTCCTTGCTTCTGATAATATTATAAAGCTATTCCAATTAAATAATAAGAATTCTCATGGACTAGTATTAATTGTAATAATATCAGATTTTGATAAATAAAAGAAAACAGCAAAAAGACTCACGTTGGTGGAACAAACGTTTATTTCAAAAGTAATTTTATGGAACTAGAAGAACTTTGAGCCAGTTGAAGAATTCTACGTGCATAGTAATGACCGATTACGAATACTTGGCTTCATTAATTGAGTCAAAAGTCACAACTTTAAAGGACGGAGGAGCACGCGGTGCACTAAACCAACTTAAGGCAAGTCCGGAACAAGCAGGTCTCTAGAAAATACCCAAGGCTGCCTTTTGCAGAAGCAGCCTCGGGACGGGACAAGTCTCAACTTTGCCAACCATACCTAGCAAAGTTTAAATTGTTATTTTTATTTTTTTCTGACCGCACAAGGGGCCCCTTGATTGAACGGGGCTCTGTGCTGCAGCCCATAAAGACCATGCCTAAATCCACCCTTGTTACCCTTCATAAGAAAGCATAACGTAGATACAATCTTTTAGCCACTGCACACTACAGCAGAACGGTTTTGGAGTGGATGCCGAAATTGGTGTTAATATTGTACCAGAAGAAGCTAATCCACCCAATTGCCCCGAGCTTTTCTCTATAGAGCAATACTAGGCTGGTATTAAAGGGAAATTAAAAGATAACACTAAAGTGATAGATAGTATACAGAAATTCAAGAGGAAGTAGAGAAGTGCTAGCAATAAACTGAATAGAGTCTTATGAACGGCATCAAGAAGAAAGTGATCGATTCTTTTTCTGTAAAGGACTACTAGTGTTTCTTGCTATTGAAAATCAACAGATATGCTACCCGAAATGTATATAATTATGTAAAAAATAAAAATTGCTTTTTGTTTGTGTAAAAATAATTTTCAATTTTGTTACAATTTTTTGTGGGACACACTTTATTTAAAGAGAGTAAGATTCTTAATTATGGCTTTATCTTTTAATATTCTCATATTTATTTTAGTTTTAGTTAACTAATTAAACTCTTAAAATAGATCTTGTATGGTAAGTTACATTAGCCCCAATATACAAATATGTTAGGGAATAAGGTCAACTATCTTTTGATTAAAAGCTTTTGGAACACCCTACAAATAAGTAAGTTAAGATATTAATTTTAATTATGAAATATGTTATTAAGCAGGAATAGAAAACTTGATCTTAACACGTAAGTCGTTTGATGGTTCGCAGAAATGGTCGCTAAGGAAGTCAAGAACTTCATAAACGTCATTTGATTAATAAAATTCGTACATTATTTCCTGCAAGACCAGATCTTGTGAAACATCTTAGGCGACACTTGATATAATATGTACAACGTTTGCATGATATTGAGTAACTTAATTATACGTTAATTATGTACTAATTATGTATTCTAATATGATTTCGATCGCCAGCAACTAAAAAGATCCAATTTATTTGCTTCACGACTTTCTGCAATGCTATACTTTTCCATGCAGCAACCAAAAATAACTTCAGTTTTTTCATATTATTTTATTTGCATGAAATGCAGCGCATATTCCGCCTGTTAGTTTTTCGTACGATCTAATTCTAAAATACAGCATAACCTAAACATGGTTATCGATTATCAACCCGTAGAAACAAATAAAATGAATATGTAAAACTGAAATGATTTCAAATTCAAATATCAAACCCCAAAGCAAACTTGTACGATAATCTATGTTAATGAATTAATTCAGCAAGAGTTAAGAAATGATTAATTACAGACAATTGTGAAGTGTCTATTTATAAATTTGGTGTTTACAATGTTTTTATTACCTAGAATTTTTATAATTAATCTAAACACCGAATTGATTCAATTAATCACAACACAAAAACAAGTCTTCTAATAAATTATATCTGGTAGATATCGTTATACCAATCGATGTTTTAAAGCATAAAACAGGTTGGCTGCTTTGGTACTAAATCTTCTCTGGCTATTAAGCAGTGGCGGTTTTGTGCATAGCTAGGGTTATCTTTGTGGCTTTCTCATTATCATCCTTTATTTTGTATGAAGACTTTGTTGTTCAATATTGTATTTGTGCATATTGTTCAAGGCTTACTATGTAATTGTAACATTTAGTTTTAAGCATAAATCTTTCTTCCGACTTGATAACTATACAGGAAATTTACAACAGTAAAAAGAAACTTAAATATTCTGATATCATAGAACATTACCTTCTAAGATCCCTATAAACAGAATTTCTTACAAATACAAGTCTAGGGACGTTAATACCGAGCTACAGCGTGTTAAAGTTTCGTTTAAAATCTTTCATTTTCTCGATATTTCTGAAATTTACTGTATCTTTTTATTTACATCCTTATCATTATCAGGGCGAACTGCATAAAACTATATACTAGTTTTCTTCGCTATTTATTTTAATAATAGAAAGTAAAAGGGCAGTAATTTATTTTGTTAATAAATGGCTTCATTAAGAGTTGGATTAGTTTGAGAGAATACTTTAAGCCTTTAGAAAGAAATAAAAGTCTACATTCAACTGAACGCAAAAGTTTTTTGTTCTTCTTGTATTGTAGAATAAAAATGACATTTTTCAAACTTTATTCTGCTCATCGAGGTTTTAAAATAGAATTTTCCACGAAAGCTTTTGAACTAAGACGTTGAATTATATCTCAGATATTAACCAAAATCTACAATGCAGTCCAAAAGTTTGAGATCGCCTATATTTTTCACTTATAAAAGTATGATTTAAATCTGAACACAAGTATCTAGCAACACAGAATACAAAACAACAAACTCACCTTAGTTAATTTTAAAATACAGCAATACGGCGGCTAATGCATGATGCAGCATTTTAGTACTTTCCCAGGTTTTTTGTCGAAAGTTTCTCCTATTGCTTGTTGTACAGCTGGTACCATTGTCGGCAATTTCGCAACTAATTTTTTTTCAGTTTGTTGAGAAATATTATTCCACCTCTTACAGAGTAACTTCCACACCTGTTCCTTCAATTTTGCACATTTGCTTCTTACCTTTTCGTTGAGTTCTTCCCGTAACAGGTCAGTAGAGTTCAAACCAGGACTTTGTGAAGGGTCGAAAAATATTTTTAGTAGGCTTCGTCTGAATAGCTATAACATTTTCTTTTCATATCAAAAACTTCGAATTTTTACTCGTCGGTCAATAAAACTCGGACCCAATCAGCTTTTGTCCAATTGTGATGTTTTATTGTTCACGCCAACCGTTTCTTCTTGTTAACTGACTGAAAGAAGGATTTGCGAGCTGCTACCCTTTATGTAACCTTCTTTTAACTATAGTTAAACAGTCTCTGAACGTTTTCAATTAATTCCATAAGAATCTCCAGTTTTCTGTTTGCTTTGGTGGTTAATTGTATGTACTTGTCTTCTGGTAGTAACTTTTAGTTTTCGTGATTTCAAATTGTCTTAGTTACTATTGGTTTTTTTCTTTTGATAGTGTGATGAACTCCGGTTTTTGATATATCCAGCTGCTTTGCTATTTCTCTCGCTATTTGAGACATTATAGCACTATGCATTTCGATGTTCAATTGATTAACTTTATTGATTTTCTTCGACAATGATGCAGAAACTGTTTTGAAAACCACACTCTACTTACAAATTTGACAGCTATTTCTTGTTTCTTATCGATATTTTTGTTATTTGAAAATTACTACGTAAATAAATAGTAATGGTTTTTTACAATATTAGTCTCAAACTTTTGAACTGCAGGTGTATAAATAATATTTTTTGTTTTCGGCAAGTGAAATATTTTATTTTTTTCAGGTGAGTTACTTTCTATATTACGCATCTTTGGCTAGACGGTCTGGATGGATACCAGGTAAGTACACCCTTTGTAATACGTTCATTCATTTGTAGTGTTGCAATTTTTTTTTGTTGTTGAATGTGTGGATCAATTGGTTATTAATTTATTATTCCCAAGAAAGACAAGATATGCCGATAGCTGATAATCTTTCCTACAATGCTCTTGTTTTGGAAATGAATTATTTTTCAGGTACAAGATGTTAAAAGTTTAGCGTTTTGTGATTTCTTGTATTTCCAAGGTGAAAACTATTGATTGTTTCTGTAAAGTTTCTAGCTTATTCTTATAGTCAATAGCAGAGAAGAAAAGTGCTCTAAAAGCAAACACATTGTGTTAGATAAAGTTTGTTACGTAACTGAAAAGATAAATCATTTTGTCGGCTTCGAAATCTACGTTCTGTTTAGGAAAAAATACTGCCCTTGTGTTATTTTATGAAAATGATGATGACGGTATTTCTGAGTAAAACAAAGTATTTAGAGATTTTCAAATTTAATATTCAATGCTAAACTGTTTTATTTCTCAATAGTCATTCTTTGGCGACTGGGAAACTTTTAGAAACATTTTTGAGCCGTTATGACAGATAGCATCATTAACTGTCTAGGCGCTAAAATGTAATGGTTTGAATAGTTTTGGTCTTTGCTTCAATTATTTAGCATTAAAAACTTGAAAAACTGTGTTCTGTCAAAGTATCAATCTCTCAGTATTGTTAATATTTTAATGGTATTAACATATTTGTAATAAAAGGGAAATAGAATTTGTCATTTCAGCAATTTAATTGAATGTGTACCTTAAGACTGCGAACATTGTTTAGTTGTGCTGTAGCACCAATTCTTCCGGTTGTTTAACTCTCGTTTGTATACTCTTTTGTAGATTTAATAATGTACTCCAAAGGTCCTTACATTTTTAAGAAACCCAAGATAGATATACAGTATCTTATGTTGGTCTGTTTCACATAGGTATGAGAAATGGTAGTATTCCAGAAATATTCAACAATATTCCTCTTTGGCTAGTTCTTACAACATTGTGTAACTGAAGAACATTAAGAACAAGGTATTCAGAGATATCAAAATCGAGTAAGCGTTTCTAAAGAATCATCCACGTCTAAGTTCTATCTTTTTAAACTAACGAAAAACACTCGTGAAATATTTGTTTACGTTTAATTCTACGGGGATGTGTAACAGCCCGCTATCTATTTATTGCTTTGAATAGATTTTTGAAAATCTAGAACTGCATATAGGAGATGATCGGGCACACTCTTGGGCTAAAAAGAAATTTAGTACGACTTTCGGTTTAAAGACTTATTCCAGATTTTTCTAAGGGCCAAATTCAAGAAGTTTAATTGAGGCCATTTAAGGAGTAGAATGACCGCTCTTCACATCAATTTAAGTCAATAATATTTTCATAACCTATTATTTAGGAAGGTTGGTTAAAGATTTAGCTAAACGCGGCAGTTTTTAATTAATATCAACAATTTCGATTTTCTAGAAATACGATTCAAAACATTTTATTGCCTTTAATGGATCCTCAAAATAAGGATTGTCCACGAAAAAAGTGGTCAAGTTAAAACAAAAGATGATCAATTGTCACCATTGTATATGAAATGTAAATTCTTCTAAAGTTGAATTATCGTTCTACAAACACAATTTATTAAAATGTCGTCAAGACAAGTTGAAATACGGAAAAAGATAGTGTACTCTTACAACCGAAATAACAATATAACAATAAGTTAGCAAAATCTTCAGGAATTGCAAAATCAACGGTTCAAAAAGATCAATTAACATTGTCAGTTGCAAGAAAAAAAATAGGTTCGGGAAGAAAATTGGGTCCAGTAGTAGATAAAACAAAGGCGAAAAGGATTATCAAAGAGTTCAAGAAAAACTTAGGTCTTTCTGTTCGTGATGTCGCAAGAAAATGTGATGTATCCAAATCGTACGTACAAAAAATTTAACAAAATGAAGGATTACGATCTTACAAAGTGTCTGCAGTTCCAAATCGCGATTCCATTAAAAGACAATTGTGTAAAACGCGTGCACGTAAGTTATATGCGAATTTCTTAACGAAAACTGACTATATTATGATGGATGATGAAACATACGTGAAGGCCGATTTTAAACAGCTACCTGGTCAACAATTTTATGTTGCGTATAAACGAGGTGATGTTAGTGATAAGTTTAAAACCAAAAAAGTAGATAAGTTCGCTAAGAAATTTCTTGTATGGCAAGCAATTTGCTTTTGCGGCCTGAAAAGCAAGGCATTTGTTACTTGTGGTACAATTAATCAGGAGATGCACATACAAGAGTGCTTGGAAAACCGTCTATTACCATTAATTCGAAGTCACAAAGGTTCAGTAATATTTTGACCTGACTTACTCTGGGTTGATATTCAAACAATAATATACAAGTTGCTCCCAAAACTGTCAATCCTCCAAATTGTCCGGAATTGCATCTGATTGAACTATATTGGGCAATTGTCAAGCGCAAATTGAAGAAGACAGGAAGGATCGCGACAGACGAAAGAAATTTTAAACGAATGTGGGATGCAACATGCGATACGGTGACCAGTGACGATGTGCGAGCATTGATGCGAGATATCACAAGAAAAGTTAGGGCTTTTTTCCAACTTAGTTCCTTCTATTATATTCTGTTTTTGTTTAAGAGTTTCTTTGTTTGTTTGTTTGCTAATAATTATATAAAGTTGTGTTTGTTGTTTATTTGCTTGATATTTCCATTTTCTATCGACCACTTTTTTTTGTGGACAATCCTTAATCCACAAACCGGAAGATGATTGTCAATACCTCTACAACTATTAAATTATGTACAGCTTTACGATTTTATACAAGTGGAAATCATCAACGTACTATGTGTGATATTTTGGCAGTAAGTCAACCCACATGTTGCCGAATTATGAATGAGGTATGCGAGATACTGTCTAAGAATTTTGTAAGATTTATAGAATTTCTTAATACACAACAAGCTATTGTTGCAAGTCGAAGAAATTTCTTGGAAGCTTTGCTGTGGATTCAAGGCTGCATCGATAGAACTTACATAGAAATTAAAAGTGGTTTAGATAATGTTGAAGTAATCTCAAGTGTATAGGGATAGAAAATGTTGGATGTCTTTAAATGTACTGGTAGAGGCAGAAGCAACTATGAAGATTTATGACATTACAGTGCGCATCAAAGATGAAATATTAATGTTAAGAAATACCTGGAATTCTACATGGACAGCGCTTTCCAACAAACAAGATATCTGTAATATACACACCAGTGGCCAACCCTCAAATGCAGCCTGAAAGAAGATACAATTTTTCACAACGTCAAACCTGAAATTTTGTAGAACAGATAATTGGAGTACGGAAAGGTCGTTTTCAGAATTAAATTACAAATTGCGGATCTCTACAAGTTTGATTGTTGCTACAACTGTACTACATTACATCGTCACTGAAGTTAATGAAAGTTCTCCACCATTAGATGAACAACCTGTGGAAAGAGAGATTCCTATATTCCTCCTGAAGCTGCAAATCGCCGGGAAAATATTATTAGAACTGCTTTTCTGTTAGTAATATTATTCTGCTGTAAAAAAAGTTATTAACATGAGCCTGATACGTCATTACTATGTAATAGAATTATTGTTTCTTGCCTTAAAATTTCCCCACAAAACGATCTACATTTATTTTACTATGAATTTGAAATTAAAGATTAAAGAAAAGGTTTCCTTACGTAAGGAGAAGGTAAGGCAAATCTGCGATAAGGAAGAGAAAAATTGTAGGAATCGGATAAATCTATCTTCTAAAGAAGTACTCTTGCAGATGCATTTTTTATATACAGTGTTTATTTTCATTTGTTTTATATAATTTATACTTCCCATATAGTTATAAATCAAATCATCTTGCCATTGTTTAGCACTTTTTTCAGATTTTTTAGTTTGTAGTTGCAATAATGTAGTGTTTGTATCCAAGATTAAAACTCAATATACGAGATTATATTTATTATTATACTGTAAACTCCACGTCGATTTCCACGTTAACAAAATATTTATAAAATATACATTTTTACATAAACTTTATAAATGTTAACATAACAAATTTGTGCTGTTGTTTTATCATAATGATAGCAATTATGCAATTTTATCTAGTTGTGTTCCATCTACTAATTTAGTGTGTAAATAACACTTTTAGTATTTCTTCCTATACAGTTTGGTTGTGTATATAAAAATAGTGTTATAAATAAAACGCACCTGGTTATTAACATCATTATACAATAAAATAGCATGCTAATAAATTTAAACTTCCCATAAAAACATGCGATCGTTTAATTATAATTTATAAAGTTGATTTCTGAATTTAGAAGTCTTAGAAAATTACACATTCAATAATGACTGCCAATTTTAATAAAAGCAAGGAGGCGGCCATCCAATAAATAAAAGTGTACAAAGAAAACTCAAAAATAATGTATCTTGTTTTATTTCGAAGATATGTCATATCTATTTGATGACATCATCAGAGAAAATTTTTGCAAATTCCCCTAAATGCCAACAACTTCTTAAACCATGCATGTTTTAGTTTTACATATTTACACCCTTTTTATACAAGATAAAAAACGATCAATGCAGAATCACAGTCTTTTACTTATAACTTATAACTTAGGATCAGCGAAATATTTAGATAACTAAAAACGTACATAATATAGCTATTAGTTCTTGCTTGTTTGTTTGTCTCAGCCTATTTTCAAAACTATAAAAATTAATTTACCTTTTTGTGTTATAATCATGCGTTTTTTTTGGAAAGTCTGGTATTTATTTACCTAAATATAACTTCCATGGATGACTGGTGCATTCGGCGAACATGTTTTGTTTTCCATTCTATGATATTTTTAATCGTGACAAAAACGGTATAATAAAATAAGCTGGATGCATTTTAAATTAACTTATATTTTTAAAATAGTTTTCTTAATACAAATCAGTGCATTCATTGTCAGATTTGAATATGAACTCATGAGTTGCTAAGAAAAAACAGCCACATTTACTTAAACAAATTAAATTTTATGTGTAGGGACATGAAAAAAGACATATTTATGATAATTGAATGAATAAAATGTAACCTGAAAAGTTAAAATTGGATTTTATTCGAGTGGAGAATGCAATTCAACTTATTTACGGCGTCTAATGTATGTAAAGTGCTACTCGTAATATTCTGCCCAACTAAGTAGACTGGTGATGGCAACCGCACCCATTCGGCTTATTAAAATGTGAAGTACTTTTAGTAATTTTTGGAGTCAATTTGTTCATTTGATTGTTATTTACAAAATAGATTTACATTTTTAGTCTGAAGAAAACAAATAATGGAACACTTTTGTCTGAGAATTTATTTTTTACGTCGGGCATGCGAAAACGTTTAATGTTTACTCAACCTACGTAAAAGCGACTTGCAATTTTCTTGTGCTGAATATATACAAGTTGTTTATTATTTAGAGGTAAAGTAATAAACATGCAACCAATGTGCAAATAATTGTCATAATCCAACGTAAATTGTTATTAAGCTTCTTCTTACCAGGTAAGTACCTCTGATTTTATTCTTTTTGTTGTTTCAATGTGGGAGAATTCCACATTTTACATATAATAAACCTTTTGTTGGTTGATTTTTAATTAATATTTTAATTTTATTTTTCACTGACCGGCCTCGATCATTTCTATTGTTCTTGTAATTACCTGAGTAGGTCATCAATTCATATTGATGTACTCCGGTAAAAGGTTGATTTTTAAGGATTTGCAAGAGGTTTTGATAAAATTGTTTTTCTTTCAATTACGACATTGAATTTACTAACCCATTTCCTGTTTACGCTCTTAAATTCCCAAGGAAAAAAAAAGAATAAATAAATGCAATGGCAATATTACCATTGTAAAACAGATACGATTGTCTTGTAAGACGTCCAGTGGTATTGCGTACAAAGTATGGGAATTTATAGCTAAAGTATTCGGATTTATTTGGACAATCTCGTCTTATTCATTGAATAAGACATCTGTCCTGCTGTTTGAAGCACCCACTAACAATTGTTACGTATTTGATAGAACTTTATATCTTTATCCTGCAATGTTTAGAAATAAATTGAATGTTGTATCTGCGCAGTAACTACTGTTAGTAACGTAGAACTTCAAGTTGTTAGTCAATGAAGTTAGTCTCAAATGTATCCAATCCAATAACATCAGGAACAAGAAGAAAAATCAACTTAGCACAGAAGAACGCTGTGTCATCCTTTTGTAGTGAGAGAAATAAATACCTAGATGCACAAGTTTTAGCGATTTCAAATAGGTCCTAAGCTAGTTAACATGGACAAAACAAAATCATATAAATTCTTATTAAATAAAAATACATGTATTTCAAATATACTCTTTGTTACTAATACTATATCTAGACCTCAAGGAAGTATGCAAATATTCCATCAGAATCAAAATTTTGAATCTTGCTTTCTTGTGCATTTTGTAGAGTATTTGTCTTTATCGGATCAATGAGACGTGACTACTATAACTTAATCTCTCCGTCATATTTGACTTAAAATAGACGAAGAGATGGTATTGTTTAATTGATTAATTCATGATTATTTCCATTATTTATTAGATATATCAGGCTGAAGACGCGACGATTCTTAAAACAGCCACTCGCAAGGCAAAATGTGGAAAAGGTAAGGTGCAAAAGTTTAGTACATTCATCAGTTACATCAGCTACAAATTTCGTGTTTGTGATATCTTTATGCTTTATACGTTATCTTACATAAGAACTTTGTCTTGCCACGTTTTTTAAAATCACAATTTCTTATCTAACAACTCTTTGTATATGTATATGCTTTTTTCTTTGCATTCTGCATCATTTACTGCCATGACATTTCCCGATAATTAGATTAATCCGGCATCATATTAAATTGGTTTGTAGCGTTGCGCTCTGTCACTAATGAACACGGTTGGTTTCATTTCGCAGAGAGCATATTCAACCTCAATGGGACTCGGATGATCTTTCCACTTGGCTGATCTTTCCACTTGGCTGATAAAGAAGCATTGGCTCTATGAGGCAGAGCTTTTCATCATCATTTTTTAAAATCATCAAATGAAAACTGTCTAACCTATTAATGCCTGGGTAATTTTTTTGCTTCAAAATCGATAATTTTTCAGAAACATATTCACTTTTCATAAAGAAATACGAAACCAACAATGAAGAACAAATTTCTTTATTGAAATTATCTTTTTTTTAACATATAATATATCATATCATAGGCAAAAGTGTTTATAATTAATTATAAAATGGAAAATTATTGCGAGGGTATATGATAAATTTGAAAGCAATCTTTGGGATGTAGTCCTACGTTACATTTGGAACAAATAAATTTAGCTCACCTTTTACAATATGCACATTGCCTTTGAGTAGGATTAGACATCACAATATGATCTTTTCTATCAAATCTCACTTCCTGCAGTACGTTACGACTACATTTGGTTTTGGCCTAGAAAGATACTCTGGAGCTGCGAGGAGAGCCAGTACAATATCTCTTATAAATTCAAGTAAACTAACTTTTGGGTGCACACATCTGTACAAAATCCACATGTTTACCAAAGCACCACTGACGCCGAAGCGGATAAAAGACCAGTACCAGTTTTTTGAACGAACATGTATACGATAGTGCCCACTCATTTTATCAAATAGATCAACGCCACCCATTCCTTGGTTGTATAAATTTACCAGACTGGGTTGATCTACTTGAACATATTGTTTTTCTTGCTTTGACCATCATCGTTTACATTGTCCCTTCGTAAAGCAAACAGTTTCTTGAGTTTGTACCAACTGTTACTTGGTTGTTATCATGCCATGTCATCAATACAATGTTATTTTCTTCATCTTGCAATACGTGGAAACTTCCTCGAACTTCTTTTTTTAAATCTTGCAAAGGTGCTTCCTCTCTCTGTCCTGTCTGAACGAATTCTACCTATGCAGTTTATGTTGTTCTCTTTTAAAGTCTCCAAATAAAGACAAGGAATTGAAGAAGTTATCTAGAAATACAGTATTGTCATGAGGCAAGAAATTCAGGCACAGTGTTTCAGTCACGGATGATCTCAATGTTTTGCCATCTTTCTTGTCCCCCACAGCAAATTTCAACATGTAATCTTCAGACGTAAAGAGAGACACCAAAACTTGAAGCCATAGCGTACTGGCTTTCCTCTAATAAATTGTTTTATATAATGATGTCCATAGTATGGCCCCATAGCTTCATCTAGTGAGAAACAGTTTCCTCGAGGTAAGGCTAAAGACTGCGACATCTGATTTATTCTGTCAAGTAACGGTTGAACCTTGTATAACTTGTTATTAGCATCTATATAATTATTGTCATTGAAGTGTAAATAACGGTGTATTAATTCAAACCTATCACGTGAAATACTATTAGCAACGAGTGGATTGAATGTATCTGGTTTTGTTTGCCAGTATATTCTCCTGGAAGGAAGCTGATTATATCCAGATAGTATTATTATTCCAAAGTATATATAAATTTTACTTGTAGATACTGAAAAATTATGATTTCTTTTCAAACTTGCATATTTTCTCGATTCGTCACAAATAAACTGTATAAAATCTTCCGAAAAAAACATTTTGAATAAGTTTACAGGAAATATATTTTCATCCCTTATTCTTTGTGCGATGTTAGGTTCTGGGGTTTTCTCTATTTTCATTCTTTCTACTCTAGAGTTCAAAGTCTTTGCTTTCCAATTCCTGACTTTTCTACACAGCTTCTTCTTTCCTGAAATAGTTTTGGCAATCATTGAAAGAGGTATATCATCATCGTCCGAGAAATCTTCGTCACTTTCATGTAGACTTAGGTTTAGCTCTCTTTCTTCGCCAATTTCAGATACTGAAAAAATCTGCATCGGTTGTTTCAATATGCCTTTACCTATATCTTGAATTCCAAAATCTCCTTCTTCATCATTCGGTGCATCGTCTTTATCACTGTTTTCGCCATCTTTTGGTGGCAAAAGAACCAAATCGAGATGGTTGCAATCTTGTACTGTATCAAAATCTTCATCCTCTTCATCTAACTTTTCTAGATAATTGAGAAGTTCCTCTGCATCCCGCGGTATATCAGGATTGCAGAATTTCTTTCTGTAATGAAACAGTATACATAAACGCCTATGATATGAAATTTCATATGCTAGATTTGCAAGCTCTTAGATAACATGTAATGTTTCCAAATTGTTCGTATTTTGTTATATTCTATTCATTTGACTAATAGGCAATTAATTTACAGAGTAAAATGCACAAAATTTGTCATACAGCAAAAAAATAATAAACATAACCTTACTTCAGTGGCATGGTTTAAAAAAAACTTGCAAAAGTCTTTATCACTGTTTTTCAAAGTTTTATTCAGCAATAAACACTAATTAACACTAACGCAATGTAGTTAAGACACTAATAATATATTTCCGTGTATCACAGTTTTTAAAATTGCTTTTAACTGAAACTAAACATAACCTAGAAGAGAGCAAATGCTTGCGTATGATATATCATATGATAGGCTATAATGGGATTTAGATTGTCCATTTCATGTCGGCTGCACCCACCGTAGCTTGTGGAGCTATTTTGCAGAAACGAAGTAAACCTCTTTGGTGCTCTTCATCTTTTAAGGATGAATTTTGCACCCACTTTTAAAAACAAACTTGAGCATCTGTTCTCAATACTACTAGTGCACTGCCTCTAGACTTGCTATTGTTCTTAAATTGTGCAATCACGATATTCCAACTATGAAGTTTCATTTTCTGTCTTAGTCTATCAACACAATCTGTTTTGAGTTTTTATAATATCTTTTTTTCTTTTCCTTTGTTTTTCTACTTGCATTGTATTCTGAGGTGGTTTTTATTGGTATGCTAACAGCAAACTACGTAGAACTATAATTAATATAAGGAGAGTTCTTCATTCAATAGACCGAATGAATTTTGTATAATCTCCAACAAAAATATCGATTTCCAAAGACGTCCCTGCTTCAATTCGTTGTAAATGTTTCGCGGCACTTCTGAAAGATGCTAATTCTCATCAACTACTGTGCTACAGTGAACAATCGTACAAATATTGAAGGCAACTATAAAGTTCTTGAGCTATTGGCACTAATAATAGTTTCTTTGTTTACTGATCTCAAGACCTACTTAGTTTACTTGATGTCTACTGCAATTATTGTAATCTTTAACTCTTGGAGTTTTGAGGCTTTTGAACCACATATTGTCGTCCTTGCAGAAATCTGTGCCTTATCAAATTTTTGTAGATTTTCATCAGGTTGTTTCTTACTCTTAACAATTTAGACACACTGAGAATAAAAATATTCCTGATTAAAAGAATCTTGTTTGAGCCCTTGGTTTTGTTGTAACCAACCTCTTTTGATTGATTTTATGAGAATTTGTTTTTGTTATTGGTCAACTTCTCAGTTCACTTGTTAGGATGTCCTCTTTTTGATATATTATCAAGGTTAAGCCTACAACATTGTTTTGTTATTATAGGCATTAATTGCCTGTCTATAAACAGAACAAATAAAACTTTGAAGTAACAAAAGCGTTACTTTTTTGACGGAGTTTATAAAATAAATTATATCCATTATTATCACAAAACATTGTGTTTTGTACTCGATTGAAATGACAATCAAATTGATTTTAATCACAACCAATGTATAATAATTGGTAAATCAAAATATCATTTGGTAGCGCGGTAAACAATTCTGAATTAAATGTTATTAATGTACGTACCTTCAGTTAAGACCGCTTCTTTTATATGGAACAGTAACACCTACATTATCCACTTATATAATTTAGAGAGTATTTATTTATTAATTTTTAATTTAAACTATTGTGCGTAATAATTAGAATTTTCTTAATTTAATTGTAGATGTCACTTTCCTACGCCAGGAGATTACAAGAAACCTGTTATAACTATAATAATACTTTTGAAATTTTTATTATTTACTTTCTGTTTAGAGCATATGCAATATCCAATAATACTGCTGTATGCTAAATCATTCTTCCTTCCAATAATAAATTCTTTTGTTAAACTGAATGACAGTCTCAATTATCCATTGTTGAAATAAAATATTTCCTCCTTGTTATGTATTTTCTTTATGCACTTTAGTGTATGTGTACATTTGCGATGATTGAGACGTCTTCTATTTGTCAGATTTATCACGAGTAAAAAGAAAGTTGTTGGTAACTGCATATAAGACAAACTGTCAGATTCCGCTTGAAAATGATGTCGCATTTTTAAATGTTTTCAAGACTATCTTCAGATAGTTAATATATTTGAGTACATATATTATTAGCTTACGGCATCTATAAATAAAGAGCATACGAGATACGCAGTTGGTGACAATGTAAATAAATATGTATAAATAATTGGGAAGCCTGGGGCTGCTTTAATACAATGGCCCAGGAATTAGTATTTGCCTACCTGCCCATTATCACGTTATTTATTACATCAAGTGCCCGCCCCGCTCTTAAATCCAGTACGTATGTTCCGTGTATGAATCTTACGGTCTGCAGGATCGGACTTATTATTTATGTATTTAAGTAAACAAGCATAGAAAAGTTGATTTTGTTCGACAAAAGAATACGATTAACCTTTAAACTGCATGAACATATTTATACCGTTTATAACATTTAAATTAAAGAATTACAGATTTCTAAGTAAATATTGATGATGCGCTGAAATAAGTAGATAATAACAATTTTATATTGCATTTGTTTGTTATTTATAAGATTCTATCTTTCTTTTATTTATTAATATGGACTGTAATAGCAGGAAAGCTAAGCACAAATATCAGGCTTTATGATTCTAGTAATTACACGTTTCACTTCCACGATTTTTCTCTTCAAAATTTCAAACTTCATGCAACTGCTCACAACATGCGGCGGTTATATTATACCTTTCAGCAGCTCTGACAAAGGGTTTTTGAATTTTACGATATAATTATTATTTCACTTTTAGATGAGAGTGAGGTAATAATAGATGGTTTAGTTCGGAATGGTATCACATTGCATATAAATTCTTTTTTTTTTGGTAAACGTTAATATGTAGTATTTTATTGGAAAAGAAAATTCTATCAGTATAAAACTTGTGTTGGGTTGGTTTTTGGACAATAATGTCATATTCACCATATCTTTTCTTCTAAGTTATCATTAGAGGAACTTAGTGCACCGACGTAGTTCAGTTTACGCATTTCCAGTGACCTGCTTGAGCTTTAACTTAACAAAGAAGAGAAACACGATTCTTGATATTAATTGTACCATAGATGCATATGATAGAACTGTGATAATTTCCGCAAAATAACTTACTTCAATTACCAAAATAGCTGAGCTATCTATGATCTACTATTCAAATCATATGAAATTTTGAAATATTTTAAAACTCAAACCTAAATTAAGAATCGAAAGATCCTGAAAATCACTCACAGAATGACTGAGGTATGGTTCTTCAATATAATAATTAAAACTCCGTCAATTTCTGGTTTTCCAAAGTATTTAGATTCCTTAATTAAAGTGTATTTTATTAATAGGAGGGATTAAAAACTTGAAGGAAGTAATAATGACAAAGCTGTAGTTTGAGTAATTCAAGTAGGAATCAAACAAGATGCCCACACCTGAAGTAGCGCCACCTGGCACGTTGCAGTTTCTGCTGATATACTTAACACTGTTTTCGTGTTTGTTCCGTCTTTTATTATTTTTGTAGATTCACTTATTTCCGACGAAATCTAAAAAAATTCGTATCTGAATTCGTACATTCCGTCTGTCTGTCTGTGTTCATGTTCCTGCAACTTTACAGGACATGTTATATACATATATGAAATCAACTTTTTTTTCTTCTGATTACGGATATATAATCGGTATTTTGATATCTCAAATAATTTTCGAGATAATCGGGATCGAAAATGAGAATTTTTCGACATAGTAATATTATATATGATATTGACTTAGTTTTTAATGCTGAATACGACTATGAAATTTAACTTTTTATACCTCGAGTAGTTTTCGAATTGTACAAAGAATTTAAGTATGCATAATACTCTGTTAACTAGCTTAAAAGCTCAATGTTACAGGTATCTGACTTTAATTACCCATCCCTGGTCTGAATGGTAACTATATGCATTCAGTAAAGTACTGAAAAGAAATTCAGAAGAGAAATTTCTTTTTTATAGAGGCCTAATGCGTGTACTGTGACGCACATCACAATCCCATGCCTATGTAACCACTGGAATGTGCTGATCGCACGAGAGGATGCGTAAATAGTTACTATTTATGCAGCCTTGATATGAGAAAATATTCTTACAAAATTGAAAACTGCTGCTTTATGAATACTAATAGACTATACTTACATTTTCTGTGCTTCACACAATGCATTCTTCTCTCTTAATAGTACAGACATTGTAGTAATCAGAATTCTTTAAAAAAAAGCTTGTAATAGATAGTAAACAGTGAAATAGGAGTTTGTATATTTATTGAGGCCAATGACCAATTTCTAAAATGCTTTTAAATTTATACAAAAAACAATTTCTCGGGTACTAAGTGTTACTGACCACAAATTTTAAAAAAGTTGTGAATTGTATTAGGTTACTTCGGTTTATTAAAATTCTATGATCAAAAAAAGCAGAAAATGAACGAAGAAATAAATAAATCGGCAAATGAATAAATCAACAACAAATGCTTAGGATTACGGAAATTATCAGATCTGAAGGAGTAATCAATACCTACCTGGTGTGATAAATTTGAGTAGGTTTAAGTTATCAGATGACGTTTTTATAAATTTCCAATTTGAATATTAAGTTCATCTGTATAATCTCCTTTTCGAGTTTAATAAAATTGAATTATGCAGCTTTTGAAAAATAATTCTTTAATTGCGGTTTATTGTTTGTCATACTTAATGTGGATGTTTAATTTGTCTTATATGTTTAGGGTAATTTAACTTTCTTTTTAAATGCCATTCGGTTTGCGGATTTAGAACCAACAAATTCTTTTAGAAATCCGAAACGATTAATATCACATAACTAAAGGAATGTTCGATTTTTGGTTGTCATTCGAATTTACATATTTAATTTGTAACTGTTAGTAGAACCACACATGCGTGATTTATAGTGGTAACGTTTATGGTAAGCTATAATATTACCAAAAATTTCTTTAGGCCGGTTCTGTAAATTTAAGTAGATACGAAGTCCTAAATATGTGTCCATTGTACTCGTGGGTTTACTTACATATAATTCCATTCTCGAGGTGGTCTTGCCAGAGATAGAAGAGGCGGTGCCGACTGGACCAAGGTAATCGATTGATTCGGCGAATTTTCAATTTAACATATTACCAACGCCATTTTTCTTGGCTGCATGCCTCTAAGTACATGCGTATAAATTGCCCTTTTGGTTACCTGTCAAAATAAACAGTAACCGTATTCAAAATTAAAGTGTAAATTGAATTTACAGTCTATAATCTCTTAAAAATGAGACAGTGAGCCATTGTTGGTTGCTTGTATATATTTAGTTTATTCGTTTAATACCACTTGTCGATTATGTTCTGTTTGAGCAGTTGGCATTACCACAACAAAGAATTACAATGGTGGCAAGTAAGTAGTTGGTTATAACTCAGGTGATAAATAACATGCGACATAATATTTTTGTATTTCGATGTTATGATTGTAAAGAACTAAGATTTACAGTTATCCATGAAATATATAAGAGATAATGCTAGTCATGGAAGCGGAACGAGTGTTTCATTATTATTAAAATAAAACTGGAAATATTTCTTTGTGGAAGAACTACCAAAACGAATTGACAAATAATGTATTTGCCCGGTATAAAATAAAATCATTTCCTGCTGAAAATATTTTTAAAACAGTAAAGTGTCAATTTGTATTTTTTATTTTAATTAAAACTGTTTTTAGGTATAAAATCAATTTTATCAATTTAGTTACAGTTATTCTATTCACACGTAGTACATTCTGTAACATTCATTCGGACATGTCCATGACAGTTGCGTAAAAAACCTTTTTTATCAAAATAAGTAAAATTAGTTTTGCTTTTAGAATAAGTAGACTTGTCATTATTCAGTTGTTTCTAACCTAATGTACGTATACAAACGAATTACTTGCAATTACAGTGATTTTACAATTTTGTTCTTCCCTTACTATGTGGTTTATTTTCCATCGATTTAGATTTTTCTGTATATTTTTCTGTTTAGAATGATTAGCTTTCAATTTAAGAGTAGTCCAAATTCGCATCTTATACGGGGATCGTTAAAAAAATTCTAAATAGTAATATTTATTCAATGTAAGAATGCACAGAATTTCTAGGAGAGGGTGGATTTCCTAGAAAGCGTATTGTGATGAAACAGGCCGATGTAATAAAAGCTTCAATTTCTTATCAATTCTCGAGTTATTTATACAGGTCATATTGTGTGTTATTTTCAAGATGTCGAAGAAATAAAACATTCATCGCATATAAACACGGGTAAATCTTAGAATTTAATCTTGAATTTAAAAGGCGAATGGTTATTGGACAAATTAATATCACTTGGAACTGTTGCTAACACTACACGAGTAGTAACCTGCGTCAGGCTAGTAGTTAGAAAAAGACAGTTAATTGACATGGATCTGTTAGTAAGAGAGAGATCGACATTTCGGCAGGTAATTGTACACATAACCTCTAATTAATTTGCGATTCGCACATGTTTTCGTCACAATTAGTACCATTTTAGGTAGATTAACGTGTGTATTTTGTTCTGGCAAGTAATACACAAATGAATTATGATTTAAATTATAAAATAATAAACTACAAAAAGCGTGTTTAAACAATTTTACTAATTTCTATACCTTTTAACATATTTTCTTTTACGATGTATATTTTATTTATACATTAAAGAATACTACTTAATTTACTTTTTCATATAAGTATAATATCCCTGAGGAAGTTTTAATTTAAAAAAACGAAAGTTTGGATATGAAAAAAAACGTTTAATTTAAAAAAAAGTAAGGACAAAACAAACCCATAATAAACACATACAATAATAAACTATGAGGTCATTATCATTAAAATTACAAAAATTTTACTAATATGTAGTTTAGCCCAAGTTTTGCAACCAAGGCAATTTGTTTTCTCTTACGTTCAGTGAATAGTAAAGTTTGCAACTATAATTTATAAAATGACTTGATGACGATCTGAATTTACAAAGTTAATTATGTACATTTACTATTTCCTGGCCATCAATGTCTTCAAAATCTTCAAATATATCCATTTTATAAAAAAATATTTTGTGCTTGGCTTGATCAAAAAATTTTTGAGGTTATAAAAAAAAGAACACAACAATTGTAAACTTTCTGCAGCTGCTCCAGCTAATTTTTAGACGTCCAGTTCGTATTCGGACCTTCTCGCGTATGTTCGCATATTTATTAAGAACTCGAATGGGGTGAGTGGGTGCTTCGACTTCCTAATTGCTTATTAGACAAATAAAGGGAAATTATTCCCCTAATAAATGATATTAGCAGGTGGAAAGTCACTTTTACAACATATTAACAGAACTAATTTTATTAGCAACTTTATCAGCAGATGGAAAGACCGGCCCTTAATGTTACAATTTATTATGTACTCTTCTAATATGAATGAATATTGATATTTACCAAGAATACTACATGACGCAGACAGAGAACATGGACATCAGGTCACCAATGTTCAATGTAAAAGAAGGAGGTTTACCAAGGTATTGAACACGTGTTTCAGTCAGATGAAAATCATACAGATGCTTGTAATAATATTTAAAGAAAGATTTGACCAGGGATAGAATTTTGTTTCTAACAAAGAGATCAGACTTGATTATTGTCGAGTCCCTATCACGTAATTTCCTTGGCAAAATTAGAAATTCAGACAATTTAGATTTGAAACAAATTGAAGATCATGTCAATTTAATTGAATGACAGTTATCCATATCTGAAAAGAAGTTTAAAGGATTCCGGAAAGAAACCCAAAATGATAAAAGTCTTGGCTAATCTTACAGAGGTAGCTAAGAAAGGCTGGCCAGAAAGATAAACAAAACCTTCCACGAGGGTTACAAAAATATTGGGCCTAGAAAGATGAAATTATATGTGTAAAGCATATATTATTTAAGAAAAATAAAGTGATTTTTTCCACTTCATTAAGAAGAAAAATGCTTGACAATTCACTTCAACCATATGAGAATAGTCAAATGTCAACTCAAAGCCAGGCAAGGCTTAGTTTAGCTAAATATAAATGATTAAATTGAAAAGAGAAGTTTACTTTTTACTTCCAAAATTTGATGTTTGTAACAACAAGGAAAGCAAGAGAAATATAAGAGAAAGTTTGGAAGTTAGGCAAGACAAACAGAAAAGTAATTTTGACAAGATTACAAGAAAATTAGAAGACTTTCATGAACAAGATGAAGTTAGAATTCAAAGTTCAAATTAAACTTCTTGGCAATCGAGTGTTGTTTTGATCAAATGGAATAAACCACGAACATCGAGAGTAAGATTAGAGAATGGAGATATTATCGAAAAAAAATAGTTTTTGAATTTATTGTCAATAAATAATTTGATGTCATGTGTTCTTCAAATAAGAATGAATATTGATATTTACAAAGAAAACTACACAGGGTATTTTCTTTCAGATGGTCATGCATTTAACCATACAAACTACATCAAACAGTAAGTCGATTTTAATAAGTATGAAAACGCACCATTTCCGAGATACAGTATGTCGAAGTTTTATTTACAATTTCTTTGTTTCTTTGATAACCTGAAACACAGTGCACTATGAATATACCCTTATTTATATATCCTTATTACAAAATATCTGTCATTTTACAAATTTGTGTGAATGTATACCTGGTATGGACAGAGTTTCTCTTGGATATTTTTCGTGAGATAGGCAGTTTTCGGTGGAAAGTTTTCAAGTGGAAAGACGCTTAGGCGTTATTTGCCAAATAAAACTGTCTAATAAGTTTATTTGATGAATAGCTATTGCCTAGTTTATTAGCAGATGGAAAAACCGACCCTAAACTATTTATTGACAATAAATTCACAGCAAAACAAAACTAAGTAAGGTCTCAATATCACTACACTGTATATTGGAGAACTATTCCGCCGAAAAAGAAATTGTTAGGGAAATATCTTACTCGCCAATAGTAACATTACGTTACTGACACACAAATCATCTTTTGGTTTGGTCTCTAGACTTTGTAGTAGTCTTCTGTTATTGTTGCAAGTTCTTTGGAGAATATTGAGACTTTTGCTGCCTATAAAATACAGATGCTCAAACTTTGCTGTGTTAAAAGTAAATGTTGTTGTTAAATATCCTGTAGGAATAGAATAGGCATTAAGAAAAACCTTCGAATCAGCGCTGGTGAGTTTTAACCGATCCTGTAAAGTTTACCTCCTTGGACTTTTTTTCATATGTAGTAACTTCTGTTTTGGTTGTTATTTTTTCCAAATCTGCTTTAACTGGTCTCTAGAATTTATGTTCCTCCTACCAACCTCCATCAAGTCTTATGCACTTTTTGTTATTTATAACAACTCTACGCAGTTCTCCTTGCGTTATTTTGCGGCATGCTTGACGAATTTTATTACAGAGCTCTTCTCTATTTTGAATGGTACTGGTATACACTTTTTGTTTAGTGGAGAGGGATGAAATTTAATTTCTAAAGATAATTGGTGCTATTATGATAATTTAGTCCAGTAAAATGGTAACTACTATATGGATTTCGTAATAATTTCAGGAAAAAATAAAATATGAGAATTTTTCTGCGAAAATTTGCATTTCGACTATTTTTGTGATTTTTAAGCTAAAACTAGGCTTACTATCACTTTCAATTGTTTGCATTTATTTTTGATTGCAGTAGGCTGGTAATTTTCAGTAAAATTATTTAAAATTTGTAAAAATGTTTCTTTTAAGTGGTAGCATATTTGACCAAAATTTGAAATCTATCAAAAAATAAATAAGGCGTATACAGGGGTGTGAACTTGAGAAGTGAAACACACTGTATGTCATTCTGAAAACTAGCCACGGTAAACATTGGTTATCACATGAAGATTCGTCTTTCTCAGGTGAGCCTCATAGAGAAAAACCAAGAAAAAAAAATACTTCAACGTAGGGCATGAGGGATATGTGTATTTAGGACATCTGGGGATTTTAAATATTTTGTCAAGTTTCCTTTCTATAAAGTCTCATGTATCGTGACCAAATCATCTCAAAAATGTGTTTTCAATCTTGGTAGAAAGTTAAGTCAGTTATAGTAACTTATTTTGTTAGTTCTCGTTTTAGTATGTGTTATTTGAAGTCTATCTACTTTATTGTTCTTCTTTTCCAAATTAGCCTGATTCGTAATATATTACTCATTTAAGATGTTATGGGCTTTACATAATATGTTTTAGATGTAAAAACTAATTGAAATAAGTTTTGTTAGCAATAATAATAGAGATTCCAAAGAAAGGCCTTTATTTCAAGTATAAATTATTTATTCTTTCTTGTTAGAACGCAAAGAATTTCAACAATAATTCAAATAAATATTTACGTATTAGACTTGAAGAATTAATAATTATTATTCAAATGCCTAAAGGTTTGCAGTGCGAAGTATTTATTAATCAGTAGATAATAATACTACTAATAAGTTGCATTTATTAATTATTTATTGTGTTTGTATAACAATCGATTAGATTTATTTCTAAAACCAAAAACCGAATGATTTACTATTTCACTTTATCAAGATCGTTGTGAAAATTTCTCCAAAATATTTTTTAACAAGATTTTTATCATTTTTAGGCCATTTCTGATTACATATTTTTGAATATCAATTGAATGTAGATAGTCCGATCTACTTTATCGCATTAAAAAAAAATAACTTCAAGACAGAATGTTAAAAATTTTAATTTTGGTACGTAATGCTTTGAGAATGGATAAAATTTCTTGTTCAATTTAATGCTTTTCAAGTGCAACAATTATACTCTTTTCTTGCATAAATGAATGGACTAGCTCCTCCTGATTTTGATAATGTAAATATATGTAGGGTTGTAATGACAAGATTCGAGATGATACCATGGATTTGTTCAAAAAACTCGGTTTTATATGCAAAACCACTGTCCGAAATATGCACATTTTATGCAGTATGCAAGAATTTTGGGAAAAATATGAAGCAATATGTCCAAGATATACAACCGTATATGTAAAATATGCGCAATAAGAAATAAACCTTTTGAATTTAAGCTTGGAAATGTGGTTTATTTTTAATTTAATCTGATAATGTGCAACGAAGGAATCAATTGCAAATAAGTAAAAACCGATTATGTCTGGTATTTAAGCGCTGCTATACTTATTTTAGATAAAAGCCGGCACACAAGTGTACATATTCTCACACAGAAAAAAAGGATTTCTTCTTTTAAGTATACGTGTATGTTTAAAAAAATATATTTAATTCAAGTTGATACATCTTTCAATCAAGGAAAGTTGTTTGATGCAAGTATACCTATATGTTTAAAGGAAGATACTAATTTGTTTAACGAGTAGAGTATATTCAAAGCTAATAATCTTCATTGAAGCAGGGATCGATTTAAATTAAAAATATTACTGTTTCCTATGAAATATATTTATACGTTTCTTTAAATATTACAATAATGTTCATTTAAATTTAGTAATGTTATTGAAGTAGTAAGTGAGAACATTCTATAGATGTCGATAGAATCTGTTTATGCTGTAAATGTTATTTCAAGTGTTTTATATACGGGAATTTGCAAGAGACATTTTCAGTTAAACGTGATAAGATCAAACAGGATCTTTATTAAAGTGTGATAACTTTTCATAAAGACTTAAGTCTTTATTTAATTTTCCTACTTTTAGGGTAGTATTTTGTAGGGGTGTCCAATTAGAAAATACATCGATGTTTTTTTCGATGCAATACATCGTGGCTATGCATCGATATTTTCCGATGCATCGGTTAGAAACATCGACGTTTTCTCAAAATCGAGTACTTTTTTAAACATTGCATCACAAAGCTGAATTCAGCCCCTGACACTCCATACAAACCACAATTTTTGATTACCTATTACTCCTACAACAGCACTATCGTTGTCCGCACGTTTGTGTGTTAAAGGATGTTCAAGGAACTAAGAAGTTAAACGACATTACATGCGGAACCTTCTCTGATTCAGTTGTTATTTATTAAGAAAAAAGGCAAAATTACAAAAAGTACCTACAAATAATATGTGGATCTTAGATATTCGTGCGTACTGTTCATTTAAATTAAACAACTTTTACCAGGGCTCCTGCAAAGGTGTCAAAACGTCGGGAAACCTTGAAAGCCACAAAAACAACGATAAATCGAATACAAACAAGTCGCATAACTAACCGTAAAGTTGTTTATTTTCAAAGTATAAAAAATAAAATAAAAATCATCCACAATCATAATATAGAAATTCCGGTATTAAAGTCCTATACCCAGTGTTCTTTTGGAAGACTTTGCAAAAACAAAAGCTTATTTAAACGTTTACCTTTCAGTCTGTTTCGTTGTTGATTTACGATTTACAATTTGTGCTGCTTTCGAAAATAATCGTTCAGATGGTGCTGAAGTTCCCACCATAGCCAAGTATTTATATGCAATTGTATGAAGTTTAGGAAGCTGAATTCTCAGATCATTCCAAATTTCCAATGGATTTTCATTTAGTCTTCCTACAGGACTACGCAAGTAAATAGACAGCTCGTCAGAAATAGCATCGTCAGACTTCGCCGTTTTCCAACTCTTGTGGACTAATTTGTGGTGATCATCCCACAAAGAAAAATTGTCTTCTGGTTTGTCAGAATGATCTGAAGAATCAGATTCCACAACCTCATTTTGTATTGTAGCTTTCATAAATTCTTTGACTTTTACCACAGCCGAAGAGCAAGCAATTGGGTCCGTAAAATGCATTTTTTTTAAACCTCGGATCCAATATCGTGGCTAGAGCAAGGGAAGTCACTCTCTCTATAACACCCATTCTCTTGTCAACCTCTTTAAGTATCACTGACTGCAACTCTTTGGCAAGAGATTCTTCGAGCTTAAGAGGTTTAATTTTCAAAAGCAGGCAATGGTTAAGTGGTATTACCTTACTGCTAGTGCAATACTTATCAGCTGACACTTCTTTAGTTGCAGCTTCGATCGGTCGCAAAACTTGTAAGACCGAAGAAAGAATAGACAGTTCTGAAGCAGTAAGCATCGGTGGTGCGTTTTTGTAACGAATGATTATGTCATTAACGATAGTGCGAAGTTCCAAAAATCTTTCGATCATATGATATGTACTATTCCACCTGGTCGGGACCTCTTGAATCAATTTAGTTTCCTTCTGGGTTGCTTTACGTAATTCGTTACTGGCTATGTTGCTCTGTTTGAACCATGTCACAATATCTTTTACTATCGTTATCAAGCTTCGCAGCTCTGTACACTGTTGCATAGAATTTTGTGCCACTAAATTCAAAGTGTGGGCGAAACATGGTATATGTTTTTTTTCCAAAAGCCAAATCGATGGCCTTTACCATGTTGGCTGCATTGTCCGTCACTACAGACGAAATTTTATCTCTGTCAATTCCCCATTCAGTACAAGCTTTTAGCAGCATTTCAGCGATGTGTTCTAAAGTATGACGTTCATTTGACTGGTACACTCCAAGAGTAATTGATAATAGTTCATTACCAACAC